>CM062346.1:65178810-65678810 GCA_031216105.1 Dalbergia cultrata
TATCAGCACATGTTCTGGAAGCTTCCCGATCCCACTTAAAACCTCTTCATCATCCTTACTATTGCTATTGCTATTGTTATCATTATTATTCCCCACCGCCTTGCTCATTGAGTGTTGAGCTGAACTGAATCAATCCCAATTCAAAGGCAAGCAGCTTCCACTTCGATTTTCCAATTATACTATGATATGCTATTTTATATGCATATGAAGCGAGCGAGCGAGCGAGCTAGCTGGCTTTGAGATCTCTCAATCTGAATTGTAAATTGTAATTGTGTGCTGAATAGTGGAGTGGCGTCGGATGAAAATGAATATGGCGTTGGGGGGACGCACCTTTGATAATGGTTGGAGCTCCGTTGCCTCGTGATAGACGGGTAGTTGATGTATTTCTATTTATGTTTTTATTTATTTATTTTGCTGACTAGTTTGTGACTAGTTCAGCTCTTGTAGTTTTCCACCACCTAACCACCAATTATTTTTATCCTACCCAAACTAGAAAATAGAAAAAGCAAAGCGACATACGAATATGGTCCATATATATTGCAGAGAATGGGTTCCCATTCTCCCTCACCTCATTTCATCTCTTCATCTTTTGTTTAATCTATGTATATATTCTTATTGCCATGGCATCTCCTTCATTCATTACGTATCGCCCCGTCACCGTCACCGTCACCGTCACAATCAAATTTCCAACACATTTTCTATCTCTCCGAACATATTAAATTCGTTATTTGGATATATACCTCTTCTAGTGGAATTTTTACGCAAATAAAATAGAAAAAAATAATAATTATGTGAATAAATAAAAAAAATATTAATTACTAAAATGAGCTGTTAATGGTGGGCATAAATACGTATGGGATGGATGCGTATTCATGATGGTTTTAAATCCGCATCAAGCTCATACGTATTTGTGCAGACTATATATACTCCGAATATGCTTCAGCCTAAAGCGTATTTACTATTCACCCTCCCACTTTTCACAGAATTATTCTCTTACCATGGTGAACAATCTTTATAGCTTGGATGATGTTCACAAATCTACAAAACTTGATAACCAAGTATTTATTGTTTCAGTTTTTGAATTCGAAACTAGTTTACTTTAGTTTACGGAGTTAATAATTGTTAGGTATTACCGCAAGTAGGTATTATTGCAATTAGTATGATGTATTTTAAATTAGGCTAGTTTAGTTAGTAAAATTAAAGTATGTTTAGTTTTAAAATATTTGAACTTAGTTGAATTTAAAATATTTAAAGTTAAGTTTATTTCAATTTAGTTAATTAATATAGTTTGGTTTGAGTTTATTTAATTAATTTAGTTAGTTTATTTAATTAGTGTAGTTTATTTGATTAATTTAGTTATTTATAAAGCTAGTTTTATTTAATATATTTAAAGTTATTTTAATTTAGTTTATTTCATTAATCTAGTTTTTTTTGTTTAAGTTAGTATAGATTAATTAGTTAAGTTTATTTTATTAATTTAGGTAAGTTTATTTAATTAGTGTAGTTTATTTGATTAATTAAGTTATTTAAAGCTAGTTTAATTTAATTTATTTAAAGTTGTTTTAGTTTAGTTTAGTTTATTTCATTAATTTAGTTAAGATTATTTAATTAGTGTAGATTATTTGATTAGTTTAGTTATTTAAACCTAGATTAATTTAATTTATTTAAAGTTATTTTAGTTTAGTTTATTTCATTAATTTAGTTTTATTTATGTATAAGTTAGTAAAGATTAATTAGTTAAGTTTATTTGATTAATTAAGTTAGTTAAAGCTAGTGTATAAGTTAGTATAGATTAATTAGATAAGTTAGTGGACTTCACTATGGCAGTGATAGGAAGATTGCGGGTACCCTTCATGACAACATTAATACACTCAGACCGATTGGTTGTCATATGACCAAATCGACGACCCTCCTCAGCATACTGGGCTCATTTTTCACGCGAAATTTGATCGGCCCACTCAATCATTTCATGTTTCTCATCCCTCAATAGCCCATAATAATACACGAAGTCAGAACGGGTCCTTGAATATGCTTTATTTATAAGAATTCTTTTCGCATCATTATTCTTAAACTGTCTGGCAAAGTTAGAGGCAATGTGACAAATGCAATATACGTGATACGCCATTGGATGATGCCACCCACTACCCTCGACCTCTATAGCAGATATAATAGACACATGCATGTCAGAAACAACAAGAATACCTTCTTGGGGCGTCACATGTTGTTGAAGATTAGTAAGGAAAAATGATCATGCTCATTTTGTCTCTCCCTCAACCACAGCAAATGCTATAGGCAAAATATTAGAGTTATCATCCTGCGCAATAGCCATCAACAATGTACCTCCATATTTCCCTTACAGATGAGTGCCATCAATTGAAATAAATGGTTTACACCATTTGAACACCTCAATGCACGGTGGAAATGACCAGAATACACGATGGAACAATGAACAACTCTGATTAACAATATCTCCAATATGATATGGCTTTGTCAATAAATGGACCGGTGTACCTATAATGCCCAAGAATATTTAACAATAAATAATAGCCTAAGTAATAAATGAATAATCATTTTTAACAGTAACCTAACAATTACAGTAATAGCATCGTAACAATTTAAGTAATTGATTATCCTAAAAGATCTAAATGGGTTCTCAGTTTAACAGTAACCTAACAGTTATAGTATTAGCATCCTAACAATTTAAGTAACTGACTATCCTAAAACTTATAGTAACAATCACTATACTAAGCTAATGTAAAAATATATTTATTTTATTGACAATGCACTTACCAATTAATATTCATTGAAACTTATTATAATTTACAAAAAAGGTTAGTTTATAAGAATAACCTAGCATATAGTGTTGCACACCTAATAACCACCTAGGCATATCAGTGTATGATTCCTCCCAGTTCCCATAAATCTTAGTAATCGCTTTCTGTTTTGCAATCCAAACTTTCCTGTATGAAATATTGAACTTGAAAACCGACTCCACATGCCCCTGCAACTCTCTGATGGAGACTGTTAGATTCGCCTCAACCATGGGAAAGATATTGGTACAAACAATATTACTATCCAACTGCCGATGTTATTCAAGAATGGAATTATACTCACACGTGTGACTTCCATTATACTTTCAGACTTCCCATATTTGCCTCTTCTGCCGAAATGTAACACCTATGCTCCAATTACATCCATTGCCAAACTTTACACACTTGCACTAATATTTTGTTTGACCGGACTCATAAACCTTGAATTTCACTTTTCTTCTGATACTGTAATTCTTAATTGCATACAATACAACTTCCTTATCTTGAAATTGTTGTCCAACCTCAAACTCCACTTCACCTCCAACCACTCTCGCACTAGGTCCTGCAAAGCTATTTTCAGGAAGTACATCCAAGTTTATTAAAGAATAGTGACTTGGATTTTCTTGTGATACGGACTGAGATTGACTCTGTGACCTCATAAATTGAGAATGCGTATCACGCATTTCCTCATCACTATCACCATTTCCTTCCTGTCGATACAACCCCACCTCTTCTTCCTTTTCTTCTGCATCTTCTTCTTCTTCATCTCTGTGATCTACTTGAAATTCGAAACCAGCAACAATCAAATGTCTATTTGATGGCCCTGCATCTTGCAACGCCATATCTGCAAAACTAGGACTGCAAACTGCTCGATCAAGAGCCACCTCAGGGTGTGTAGACACATGCTGCTCCGGGGTTTCATTCACTGATATATGAGGATCAGACCCAGCAGAGCTCCCATCACAATCTTCAAGCACGACCAACATTTCCATTACTCAAACCTCCGGAAATCGAGCTTGAAATTTAAACATCAGGCTCGTTTCGTTATCGCTATAGATGGAAAAACAGTTATACTTTACCACACCACCGCCAAATGCTATAAGAACTCTGTAAAACATTTGACTGATCCGTTTGTGATGACCTATTTGCTCCAGTATTTTGTTTTGTAACTCCAAAAAAGTTACAGACGGATTAACAATGACACCAATTGGTCTTTAACTATAAAATCTCACTCTTTCATTTGTTGTGTTTTCAATTTTTCCATCACAGTGTACAAGTATAAAACAATCTGCCATTTTCTCACAAAAATACACTCCACATAACTAATGGAAAGACAGAGCGATGGTTATATGCACACACGACAATCGAATACGCAAGAGTTTAAGGCGAATACGAAAAACAAAGAATACGCAAGGAGGGTGGACGTAAGCAATAAATGAATGAATACGCAAGGGGTCCCTGCGTAATATATTAAAGCATGAATACTGTTGGCGTGCGTATTTATGTTCAAGCACGATCTGGCGTACTAGTGTATTCTATTAGAGCATGAATACTGGAGCGTCGTGATTCTGTTTGAACATAAATATGCATGGGCCCCTAGCGTATTCATGCTTTAATAGAATATGCAGAGGCCCTTAGCGTATTCGCACGCATATCTTTTGTCCATTTCGGTACCAAATCTTTTTTCTGTTTATTTCGATAAATAATGTTTTTTTTATTTTATTTTCATAAAAAAGCCTCTTCTAGTTTTATTCGCAAGGACGGCAAAGAGCTTTACTAGACCTACAAGTTTGATTAACTAACTAATTGGAAGGCATAATCTGTCATAGAAGCTTTCACATAGCTGTACAACATATAATATCGAGTTTATGTTTACAACAAAAGTGAGTTTTCTCTCTTATATATATATATACTTCAAGTCTTGTTTACCATTTTTGTTCAAATGATGCTTTGTTTGAATGCGTGATCTTATAGAGTATCGGTTAGGATCTTACATTAACATCAGCTTCGAACACAGACCATCTCCTTACTTTGCCATTATATAATGAAATCGATATAGAAGATACAATACAAATCTACATGGCAAGCGAAAAAAGCAAAAGCTGTTAAATAATAATAATAATAATAGCCTCCTTCGAGAAATAGAATGTTCTTGCTCTCCGTGGGGAAACAAGGCCCATCAAGTGCTATTCCCTCAATGCTCATCATCACTCGAGAGATTGGGCTCTGGTAAAAACAAATACCCCTCCACCACCAACAGCACGACCCAAAAGAACATTATTATCCAAATAACTAAGGTAATATAGTCCTCCTACTGATTCCCTACAACTCAAAAACCATCACATTCATATCTGTCAAAAAAAAAGAAAAAGAAGAAGAAGAAGCAGAAAAGGAAAAAGAACTATTTCGACATGATATGTATACCTTGCTGGATCCCTCACAGGGATTTGAGCTTTGAAAGTGCGGAGAAATTGCAAGATCTGCCGGAGAAAAGCATAGTTACATGCAACACAAAAGGAAAAAGTGTTTGTGTGCGTGCGGGTGTGTTACTTCACAATTACGTGCTGGTCTGCACTAGTCCTTAGGCAGATAAACAACTATTAGACCATTCACAAAAACAGGTATGTCTGCAAAAGTTTTGGAGCAAACAGAGCTTCATAGCAGCATGAGTCCCTGATGTCAAATTAACAGCCCAAACACAGGCATAAATTAAGGTTGAATTACCTGCAGACTTATAAAAGACCGTGGTAGTATCGCTGGAGCTATTAGAGCTTGCAGCTCTTCACTAATATTGATATCTTGAACCGTGATCTGCCACGCATAATTTGCATGCTTCAAGTAATGTTACAACTTACAATAGCATTGTAGCATTTAAAGAAGGAAATGCCACATTATTACCAAAATAGCAATAGTGAATGAGATTCGTTTTTCCCCCTCAACCTTAGGTAATGCAAACGTGAAATTTGAGGGCTATGACCATCATGAATAACGAACCAGAATATAATAATCCTAGCATTGGCATTAAGCTCTAAAACTTTCTTGATGAATAAATAATCATGTATAAACAACATAATGGAATATGTAAATGGTGAATGGAAAAGATGTTTTAATGAATACCGAAAACAAAACTAAATGTGGATGTTCGCTCCAAACTATGCACAAACCTTTGATTAACAAGAAATGAGAAAATACATATATCATGTAGTGATAGTAGTAGCGGTAGTAATAATAATAATAAGAAGAAGAAGAAGAATCTAATATCTGCTTACAGAGCTATTGTATCTCAGCTATTGTTGAATGCATGTTCATGCAAGCCAAAATGATTACCTCCCGAAACTTAAGGTAGATATTGCGCATGGAGACAACTTTAAAGTCGGCAGATACAAGCAATGTAGCACCTTCTTGTTCCTGTATGAATTAAGCCAAGATTTTTTTTATTTTGGGTTCATGGAGAGAGCAGGCTAAGGCATAAGTATTTAATCCCATTTTCTTTTCCCAACCATCTAAGCTTGAGCTAGGTGAAAGCAAGAGAACAAGATGTGCAACTCCTAGAAACTTAAAGGAATTAGGTTACATTATCTTAGTTTTCCACACATCTGAACACACCCTTAAAGCACAAATCATCTTTGAGTTAACGGATATTGACAGTAAAAAGAACAGGAAGGTTCAAACGGGTGCAGTTTCTTGAAGAAGTAAACTGAAAAGAAAATGAAAAGTTGTTTTGACATCCTGAATTCTAAGATAGCATATTCAAGAATCAATTAAAGATTATAATCTATGGTTAATCTTTTCATAATATTGCAGAAATTAGATGAGAATGACCTAATTGACAGGTTAAGAGTGATCATCACACTAAGATAGGGAAAATAAAAATTGCAGTACAGAGTCTGAACTGCCGGACTTTCCTAAGTCAGAACTTATTCGCAGCCACCTAACTAAGATATGAGAGAGTAAATGAAGGTGTTGTTTTACCTCTAACAAATTTGGAATACTCCATCGGACAAAATTGCGGATAACACCTCCATTAGACTGATCACGGCATTCAAATTTCTGAAAGATCTGTCCAACCTATCTCAAGATGGAAGCAAACAAAGTAAACAAAGAAGTTACCGGGGAAAAGAAACTAGCAGAGAATAAAGGAAAAGCATTAGCACAATGACCTACACAAATCCATTTCCCTTCACAGATACAATGGGTGTGAGCAAGGGTAGCACTAGCACCTAATGTATAACTAGCAATCATGTTAACGAGAAGACTCATGAGGAAGCAAGGTACTCATAAAAATGATCTAGAAACTTGGGTGAAAAAGCACACTGCAAGAAATGAGTAATGTTAACAGGTTTTTATCATTTGAAAAGGAGAAAGAAAGCAAATTGAGAAATTCAGGGGAAAACCAAGTGTTCTTGAAAGAGATGAAAGGATGAAAGAGGGAGTGTGGGGGAATGAATGAATGAATGGTTAAGTGAATATAGGATGGATATTGGATAGTAGAGTAGAGTTGATTGCTAGTATAGTAGTAAAGGAGTACCTGAAAGAAAGGGAGAGTAGCAGAAGCTTGGAGGAGAATGAGGACATCAGGTGCAGAAGTATACTGAAGGCGCCATGTGCCATCCAAGTTGGCCAAATCGACAGGGCCACCCCGGTTGTAGCCCTCGACGCTGACCAGGGCCTCCTCGATAGAAGAGCGCTGATCGGGAGTAGTGGAGAGGCCCCTTTGCGTGTCTTGGATGCATGTCAGAAGCTCATGCTTTCTGTTCTCTAACTCGGAATCATAAGCCTCAGCCTCAATGAATTGAATTGAATTGAAGAAACCCAAAAGCACACAACCATCATACAATGAGTTGGAAAGTGGAAAGGAAACAGCAAAGAAGGCATTAGAATGGAAGAGGAGGAAGCTTACCAGAGCAGAAGGAGTAGCTAAGGATGCCTTTGCCATTGCCATTGCCATTGCCATGGAGAGTTTCCTGGTAAAGAGGGACCATGTGAAAGGCCTAACACGGCAATTGGGCCTCCGCCACCTCCTTGTACTTGTAGTTGTAGTACATGGCGATGGTGATGGTGTATACAAGCGTGAATGGAACACCAAGTCCATGGAATAAGGATGGGGATGGGATAGAAACAGTAACAGAAGAAGAAGAAGAAGAAGAAGAAGAAACAAGGAGGAGGCAAATTAATTAGTTAATTAATTGCCTTGGCTTTACGACAGATAGACACACGGACACGGGGCTGGCCGGCCCTCCTTCAGTGCTTCCGGATTGTGCTTAGTTGTGGACAGCCGGACGGACCCTGTACCACCACCACCCCACCACACATTAGTTCATCCATGTTAATTCTTAACAACCAACACTTCTCTTTCTTTTTTGATTGATTGGCAACCAACACTTCCCTTGAGAATATTACACTTTTATTCTCCATTGATAGCTGTTTTTCAAGACAAATAAAATTCTTTTCATTTCCTCTTTCCATATTATTTTTTTCCCCAAAAGCACAATTATATAATACAAGTATATGAGAGTGACTATTATCACTCCTATTTGTCTAATGTCACTGTTTATTAATAGCATGCATTTAGACTTTTCCTAAACTACCCTTACAATCAAAGGCGAAGCTATGCCTACATTTTAAAGAGGAGCAAACACTAAAAGATGATGTACATTTAAAAAATAATACTATATATATTTTTAATCTAAATTTTAAAAGACAGTCTATGTATGAAAAAAAGTTGGTCTTTGGTAAAAATGGTGCTAAATGAATTTAATTTCAAATAAAATATTAAATATTTTGTGGTTCTTACAATTAAAAATACAAAATAAATTAACTCATTCTAAATATTTTGGTGAACTTATTTGTTCTATTTGCATTTTCATTAGCAATCAATTTGAACTATTTGTATATAATTAAAGATTAATTTGTCCAATAAATTATTTGAAAATACAAAGCAAAGATAAATTTGTCCCGTAACTCACATTGGATCATAAAATAATTTTTTTTCTTTAAAGGACCAATTTGTTATTGTTAACTGATATTTTAAAAGAAAATGCTATTTCTAATCAAAACTCAAGAAATATATATATGACCAATATATTATTTATTACAATATTAAAATATCTAAGTAAAAGCTTTATAAGAACTCCGTCTCTAATATTTGAATTGTATATTTTCTGATTTATATAGAAGTAAACAATAAAAAAATAAAACAAAAGTGGATGGTTAAATTGAACTATTGAGATATTAAACTTATGTGATCTGTTTTAAAATTAACAATATATCATCCTATAAATCTTTATAACATATAAAAATTTTAGAGAGACTAAATATATATAGATATATATGAAAACTGAAAATTCTAGGTGGGGCACTGAAAATTCTAGGGGGGGCCATGGCCACACCTAGAACGTCGGAGGCACCGCCCCTACTCACAGTATTTGTCTAAGGCCACTTAATTTGTCTTTTCTTATTCTATTATCCAAACTAAGGGAACACTCTCATATTTGCACTAACTATGCTTTGAACTCTAACTATCTATGTAGGAACAATTAGGTCTATCAAATTGCTATAATTTTTTTGTACGAATTTTATGCATGTAGGCTACATACTTCCTGTGCATATATATATATATATATATATATATTTTATCAATTTTAGCAATTGTTTATCTATGATATTTCTGCAGAGCTGAAAGTTACTTTCGTAACTAACACATTTAAATCAATATTTCTTTAATTGATAAAGAAAATACAGGGTATTTTAGAAATATTGAAAAAATAATGATTAAGTGTGAGTGATAATATCTATTTAGGAGTGACAATAATTGCAAAGCATATATATATATATATATCTTAAATATGTTTGGAACAACCATAAAACAACTATGATGCCGGACTATTTATATAAGATGTTTGTACTTGTCTGTCGTGGAAAACATGTTTCAAAATGTCCACTTAATCACATGGAAATCTTAGCATGCCATGTACATGACGTTAAACTCGGAGCTCTCTCACCTCAACGGCTAATCATGTGAATATTAGTTTCAATTGGAAAAGCATATGGCTTCCTGTTAAACCGGCTTAACTGAAACAACAACCAGTTAAACCCTAGAATCATAGACCAGCTCTTTATTGGAAGATTCAGATGATGATGAACTAATTATATTTGCGAACAACTGAAACAATAAATTAAAAGATAGTATGTCAGACTCGAGCTGCATGTTCGAATAGGACGAAATATCAGACACCACAGCTGCAACACACCAAGCCTACCGAGGACTACAAAGGTTTCGAGATTCTGGTTTGTTAAACATTGATTTAGCTTGCCGTTTAAAGCATTATTATTTTTGGGCATGCCCATAGGTTTCACTATTTCAATTTGGTGATCAATGGTAAGTAACAACAAAATATCTCCGCAAACTTAGATAGCAATCTAAAGAGACAGACAAGAAAGAACTCAACTTGAAAGAATCATGATTTGGTACATAACTAGGTCAACATATGCAAGATGAAAGCCAGAGAGTGACTGTAAATTGAAACAGGCGTAAGGTATGTTTTCTGCCCATCTTCGCTGGATAGAGTGTACTAGAAATATGAAATACAAATCACTTCCACAACTTCCGCAATGACATATTCTTCTCAGTTTCCTTTTTCATCACCTTCGCCACAGCCATCTCAAAATCTTCTTGTGTAACATGTACTCTCCTCTCCCTCAAGGCGAACATTCCAGCTTCTGTGCAAACCGCCTGCATAAAGAGACAACATAAGTTATCACGATTAAAATAACTACCTAACTTTTCTAGTATACAAAAATTTACCTAACTTGTAGTAAGAATTAGTAAGAATGTTGAAATCAGCACTGTTCGGTGCTCACTTTGCCATTATAGTTTACATGGAATGTAAGCTCAAACTTGTTCTAAACCATAGGCCAACTATATAGCAAGTGTTCATTCTAAGACATCTGCTTTTCAACTATGGAATGTAAGCTCAAACTTGTTCTAAACCATAGGCCAACTATATAGCAAGTGTTCATTCTAAGGCATCTGCTTCTCAACAATAGCCCTGACTGCTGCTGTTATCTTCTATTCCCTACATCCCGACTGCTGTCTTGGAATTCATCTTATTTACGTTGAACTCTCAAATGAACCTATTTACATCACCCAGCTTCTGAGCTGGATTTTATGTCTCTAACTACCAAAACACTTGATTTGCCTCATCATTGGGATGATACCTTGCCCAATAATATGGAACGTTAGCATTGGTTAATAGATACTCCCTGTAAGGGTGTGTTTAGTTGAGGGGTTAAAGTGGAGGTAAAAATTACATGAATGAGTTTTATGTGTAAAATAACATATAAAGATCATTCATGTAATTTTTACCCTTGTTTTCACTTTCCAACCAAGCATATCCTAAATGTAAATTTTATCTCAAACCTTACCATAAAAAAATGTGACATCTTTTGTTTGGCATGAATTAAATGAAACATTATACGGGAATGAAAGCAGCTACTATTTCAATATATGTGTGACCACACTCCACAGTGCAATGATTCACAGGAAAATGAGTTAGCATTACCAACACTAATTGCATTTGCAAGGATAATTTCACGAGGATTGTAGAGCAGCTGGAAAAACGAAATTTGCAATGCAAATGAAGGGAAAAATACCTTAAGCTCAGCCCCAGATGCTCCATTCATCTTCTCAGCAATCTTCTTCAAATCAATGCCACGCATTAAATTCATTCTTCTTGAATGGATTTTCAAAATATCCAATCGAGACTGCAAAAAATTTAAAAGGTAATTTTCAGGAATATTGTGAATGTGGATGGTGCAACTTTCCTTTGTGGTACAAGTATATCATAGGGCAAGATGAAGGCACCGATGCCTACCTCTTCATTGGGATTTGGAAATTCAATCTTCCGGTCAATCCGTCCAGGTCTAAGAAGGGCTTGATCCAGGATATCAATCCGATTTGTGGCCATCAGCACCTGTAATTACAGATTTTTCTTCATAACTTAAGAAAGTGCAAACTTATATCTCAAATGAGTCACATAGACTGAACTATATGTATCTGTTACAGATATCTATAGGCGTAGCAGTGGGCAGCGCACAAACTTTAAAATTCTCCTAAAATCACCATAGCAGTATAGTTCCATGATGAACAAAGTATATAACCTTGATCTTATTTGAAGCTTCAAACCCATCTAATTGGTTGAGAAGTTCCAGCATAGTGCGCTGCACCTCACTGTCACCATTGCCACTTCCAGATTCCATACGAGCAGAACCAATACTGTCAATTTCGTCCATGAAAATAATTGATGGAGCATGCTCCCTGTGGAAAGAGTAGTGTTCCATCATAATCATAATATTATATATGTAATAATGGTTAAGCAAGTCTTCATACAGCATATTCCACCCTCTTGGATTATCTTAACACAGAAATTAATGAATCAAGAAAGTTAAGATTAATTGTTTTAGAGGAATATAAAAGCCCATTTTTCTCTCTTCATAATGGAAATTGGGAAATGGATTTAATATTCACACCAAATTCCAGTCATACATATGAATCCAATTCCAAATTTGACAACCACAATCTAACTAACTGTGAAAATAACTTCATCCTAAGCTGAGTTATAACTCATGCCCTCTCTTAAAAATGTCTTCAACCCACATTGTCATTAAGACAAAAACACACTTTTTTTTTTCACTCCTTTGCTGTAGGGCAACATACAATGAAAAGAAGAAGCTGGGTAAACAGAATGTACCTGGCCATAACAAAAAGTTCCCTGACCATTCTTGAACCTTCTCCAATGTATTTCTGAACTAATTCAGAACCAGATACCCTGATAAATGTACAATCAGTGTGATGTGCCACTGCTCTAGCCAACAATGTTTTCCCAGTACCAGGTGGCCCATAGAGCAGAACACCCTGTGATATGTTAAAGAGAGTCAGCAAATAGGAAAACAGAATGAGTGAAAGCAACCATGAAAGAGAAAAACACAGCTAAGTATGCTGACAGAAGGATGGAAAGTGGAGTGACAATCCCAGAACGAGACACTACCTTTGGTTGAGCTATTCCAAGACTTTCAAAGAGTTCAGGATGTTTAATCGGTAGCTCAATGACCTGTAAATTTTACCACATACGTGAGGCCCAACAACAATGATTGTTTTGTCTAATATGAATAAATTTATAATATAAATTTACAAAGGCATGCATACTGATAGAAATAAAGAGGAGTGACGCATGAACAGAAAGATGGATAGATAGCTAACTCGAGACCTGACAAATAATGACCTTCAAATGCAAATGTTAAGCAAGTCAGTCAGTGTATTATACTATTATCTACCTCTTTTATTTCTTTGATTTGCTGGTCTAGGCCACCAATCATGTCATAGGTAGAATCAGGAACTTTCTCAACTTTCATCAGATTGACCAGTGGATCAACTTTGCTTGGTAGAACTAAATGAAGAACATAGCTGTCATTGCGGAGGGCAACTCTAGTTGATGGAGTAATCTTTGTAATGTCAATATTTTTATCAATATCAACAACATACTTTCCCTCGGGATGGACCTGCGGGAAAGAAAAGGAAAAATCAGTACTTCCTCCAGATTTTGATCCTGATCTATGCAAAGGTTAACATTATTACAATCAATCGGGTAAAGTTATGAATTCATGGGTAATAGAAGAAAACAAAAAATGGATTGTAGCCCAATGTGTCCTTAAAATAAAACATCCCATAACTCAGACAAAAACAACACTCCTCAGGGACAGTTTGCGGGCAAGCAAGATGCCAATGCAAAATTCCAAAGACATAAGTATTGTTGATTTAGGTGATCAGGAATATAGATCTAAAAAATATATGAATCACCAAAACGATCACATCAAATGATGCAAAATGTGTGCTTCATATCACACTCAGCTTGAAGTAAATGAAAATTATAAACAAGACCGCCCGAATCCATGATTTAGAGTGCAAGCTCAAACAACAGTCATGTACATAACAAATGGAGATAGATATTCGAGTCTATCAAACGATGAATAGCCAAAAGCTAAGGGGGAAAAAATGTGGAATATCTAGTCACGTCAATCAAATCATAATGGCAACAGTATACTATAGAGGAAATGGTAAGAGCTTCAGTTCATCATGGAGAATTTTTTTTCACAAAAAAAAAAAAAGAGAACTATAATAAAAACGAAAATTGAAATCGGAGCAGAAAGAGGTGACCTTGACTAAGACTTTGTTCTTGCCCATAACCTTGACAACTTCACCAACATAGGATCCAGGCTCCTGAAGAAGCTGCAATTCTTCTCGTAGCATCCTCACTGTTCCAAATTGGCATCAACCACACAATCATAAACACGTTCCTTTAACAACGAGGAACATTACAATGGTGTGTAAGTTCTCATTAAATTGAATTATACCAGTACAAACCAACAACCAAACAAACAAACAATTGGTGTGACTAGCCACAGGAATTCATAATAATAAACAAAAACATGCAAAAATACAAACAAAAATAAAGAAAACCAAAAAAAAAAGTAAGAGAGGGTTAGGGTTAAAAAGGGACCCCTAGAATTGAACTCGTTGCGCTGAGCCTCGAGACGGTTGAGATTATGGGTCTTCTGGCGGAGGAGAAGCTGAAGCTCATGGATGTGGAGAGAGTAGTATTGGCGGAGACCCTCGCCTTGCTTGGTGGGCTTGGCGGAGCAGTTCTCCTCCGGTGCTCCCTCCGCGGCGTGCTTCATCTCTACGCCCACAGCAGCCATTTTGTGAGATCAGATCCCCCCCTTTGATTTGATTTTATTTTGAAATTCTCAAAATCAACCCTTTCTCGATCGATCGACCGATTGATACAGGTAGAGAGAGAGAGAGAGAGAGGTCTTATAGTTACGTTAGGTCGGTGAGGGGACGAGTAAAGGCTGTAACTTGCGCTACTCTCTCACTGCTATATGCTTTGCGTTGCACATGATTACAACACAAACAATACAAATATCTTTTTCATTTGGGTAATGTTTCTGGGCTCTAATTGTTCGAGTGAAACTAAGCCCAACAGCCCACCTCGACTCCAAAACGAAGAAATTCAATTCATTTTGATCGACTATATTGACTTATACATGCATTATTGCGATATATATGAGGTGATAATAATAAAAAAAATTTACTGATTATTGTAAAAAATAATTAATAATTTAGTTAAAGTGAATTTTTTTTCCTCTATAAAATTCATGCATACAGGTACTTTATAATATTTATTTAATCTAAATTTAAATAATAATTACACTTTACAATATTTTATTTATTGGTAAGGAATTTATTTATTTCATGAGTAAGTCTTATATATTTACATTTCTATCATTGTCACTATAATGTTATTTCTCATTATTGATGGATATATATAATAAATAGTTGGGTCTCATGCCCCATTAAAATTTGAGAATTTTATTAGTAGTATATAGATATATTCATAATTTCCCCCATTAATTTAATAAATTTGATCTCATACTAAGATAAAAATTATATAATACTTATTGATATGCTTATATATTATATTTGCCCAATTATATACATTTTTTGAATTTGTCCTACACTGTTCGTATGCAAAACAAAACTTATATATCATCGGCCAATTAAATAACAATGTATGCTATTTTATAATTTGATTTTATTGTATTCCAATTTATTTTCCCTTTAAATTATTGGACAAAATACATTTTTACCCCCTTAACTTTTTAAAATGTGCATCATGACATATTGTACTTCTTAAACAGTGCAAAACATTAAGTAATCATATATATATCACTTGCATAGTTAAATGGACAAGAATACATATATTTTTAATCAAATTTCTCAATCCTAAAACCTCCCTAACTCATAAACAAACAAAAATTCCCTTTTGTTACAATGAACTTTAACATTTGAAGAGTATTTTTGTCCTTTTTAAATGGGGGAGGGTTTAGGATATTTTTCTTCGTTTAAATTAATAATATTTTTATTTGTTTAACTATATATGTGACATACTAATGACTACTTAATGGTGGAAATGAATGTCAACTTAATCAAATAAGTGTTTTGTTGTGTTTGGAAAGTCCAAGGTCCCGCAATGTATATTTTGAAAAATCATGATGTAAACTGCACATAACCTAAAATTCAAATGGTAAAATGCATTTTATCCTAATTATTCTATTGTTTTTTTTAATGTTATTTATCTTCCTTAATTGCTTATAATTAAATCTCTTAAAAAAAAAATTCTCACTAGAGTATAATTAACTTTTAACTTTTTGATACATGCATTAATGGTGATGCAGTTTGAAACTATGACCTCATTAAACTACCGAAGTCCTTCATCGTTTGTCCAATTCTAGTGGTAAAAGATGTTATCTTCTTCGTATCAACCAAAATTAGATTATGTGGGTTGCTTGTCCCATTTCTATATATATATATACATATAGATGATAATGATGATGAAAACAAATATGATTCGAATCTCTCGTATAAATCCAAAAGCAATTTTTGAAGTTTATGATGATGAGGACTAATGCAATGCGAAAAAATAATAATAATAAAATTAAACTATTTGGTGGGGAAAAAATTTTGAAACAAGTTTATGAATCAGAGGATTATACTATTTTTGAAATTCGCCTAATGTTTAAAAATAATTTTGATAATATAAGCATAGTAAGAAACAAAGTAAAGTTCCATTATAAGGCTATAATCAACAAGAAGATATTGATTTTGATCTCTCAAATTTTGCAAGACCCAAAATCATCATGTTCATATTAGGTTATTTTATAGAATTTTTTTAATTCAATATCAATTTTTTTAATTATTCTTAGATGGAATGAATTAAATCTTATTTGTTAAATTATTTTGTCCCTAAACAAGCTTATGCGGATATGTTAGGAAGTGAGCTCAGTTTGGGGGAGATTCAAATAATGTGTTAAGTAAGAATACTACAAACAGGAATACCTCATATTGATTAGAAAGAAAAAAAAAATTAAGCTAACAAATCTATTTGTCCTCCTATCTTTTATATCGTTCACTTAGGCTGCCTTTAGATACGGTATTCTCAAATTTGAGAGAATTTAAAATGTAAAGAATTTTTATTGCTTTAATTGAATTCCTTACATTTTTAAATTTGTTAGGTTTGGATAAAGTAATTAGACGACTTACTTTGTTTGCGTAATGAAATCATATCCCCTTTTCTATGGGTAAGAATAGATGATGGGCATTGCATGATATGCAATGATGGGTGAGTGATGGTGAACTATAGGACAATTGGCACCACAGATTGTGAGTTGAAATGTCAAATTTGGGTTGACCCACTTTATTAGTGAGCTAGGAAAATGTAAACCCGGTGTAACTCACTTGAGCTTGTGCAGGTTAGCTCACCAAATAAATAGCAAAAAGTCTAAAAATCATTAAATTTGTTCAAAAACTAAAAAAAAAATGGAATAAATCTGGTAGGGGTGGACCACTTAAGTAAGAGAATAGACCTGGAAGTGTTTTACTTTTTTTTTTCTTTTTTGGGTAGAAAATGTGAAAAAACATGCAGTAAGTGTGTGGGTTTTCGCCAAATATGAGAGAAAGGAGTTATGTTTTTATTAAAAAAATGAATAAACCAAGCCAACCTACTTAACCTATGAATTAAGTGAGCTGAGCCAAATTGACCCACTTTTAAATGAGCCAATATTTTATCAACCAAACCCATCAAAATGGTGGGTTGAGCCTGATTGGCTAGCCGATTGAACTCACTTTGACAGCTTTAACAAACGGTAATAAGAGGCATGCAATCGAGGCAAGTGGGCTATGGCAATTGGCGATTGACTTCCAAAAGTGGGTTGGCAACTATCAGCAGCTTGTGGATGGCAGGGCGAGTAGCAATTGGTCGGCCAATGGTGAGGAAGTAAGTGTTGATGAATGGTAGTAAACTTGCCAAAGTGAAAATTATGAAGCAAAAAATAAAGGAATTTCAAAATTCTCTCTAAGGAAAAGAAATTTGAAATCCAGTCTTTTTAAGCATGAAGAATACCCCATAAAAATAATTGAAATTTAGGAATTCTCTCATGTTAATATCCAAACAAGGACTTTCATACCAAGTCATTGAAATCCTTCCAAAAATACATTACCCTTTAAAAATACTACATCCAAATGCATTATTAGAGTCTTAGTTCATTCTAAATGAATGTAAGACTTTATCTCTTATACTTGAAAATCCAACATTTTCCTCAAATGTGATCTATCTCTAGGAAGATTTTTCACACAATGGGTCTCCACTCGTGGATCTAACAACCACAATTTCTCCAACTACATGATCAAGTAAGAAACAATGTAAAGATTGTAGCATAATACTATAATTAACAATAAAGTTTTTATTTTGATGAAATATTTTTAAATGTTGCAAGACTTTAAAACATTATAAGCATATTAGGTTATTTTCTACTAAGTTTTAATTTAATACCTAATGAATGTTATTTCCTTTTCTTTTTGTATATAATGAATCTTAAATCTTATTTCTTAAATCATTTTATCTGGACAAGTTTATGTGAAGGTTAGGAGGGTAGCATAATATGGGGAGATTCAAACATTGGGCTAAGTGATAATACTAAAAAAATATGTCGAGCACCACATATTAACCTAGAACCTTAATGCAATGAGTTTATGTATAATCTTATCTTATATATTTTTCATTTTGTTCGTTCATAATCAATATGAGATTTTATTTCTCACACTTGAAAGTCACATATTCCTCCAAGTACTTTTGACATAACAGATCTCCACTTATGGATCCAACAACCACAATTCCTCCAATTACTTGATCATACTAGTTTCAAACCATCACTCTTTATACCACTGGTTGGGAGGGTGAGCTCAACATAGGTGAGATTCAAACAACAGGCAAAAAGAGAAGATTATAAAAGTGGTTGGACGCTATGTTATGACCCAAAACCTTAAAGCTCTGTTTGGGAGAATGAAAATGGAGGGAATGGGAAGGAATGATAAGACCACAATTAAGTGACTATTGTTTGGAAGCAATTTTAAATGAAAAAGTGGAATGGCGAGTCGGGGACAATATGACAACGTGTCCCTCGCATACCACTCAAAGCCATTAGTTTTTGACCTTCCAAATTAGGGGTCAAGAAGGAAATAAGTGTAATTTCTCTTTCCTTCCCTCATTAAAATTGTTACACATCCAAAACAAGGGCATGATTCATAGGGGCGTGTGGTTCGCAAAATGTTTTTACTTGGGAATCTAGGGGAAATGCAAGGTTTCCATGTTTGGTTCATGGATAGAAAAAGTATTATCTGGAATGAAAGTACCCACATTTGTTCTCACCCTATATCATGAAAATGTTGAATTCCCATTAGAAGAGAATGTTTTGGAAAATAAAAAGACTAAATTGTCCTAACTGGACCACCATTGGAGCTCCTCGAACTGCCGTTGGACCTCCCCAGGCCTCCACCTGTCATGGGTATTTTGAAAAAATATATCGTATTCTTGGAAATGCCTGATAACTCCAGTTTATGGAGTTATTTAGCTTCTAATTTGGTTTGAAATTACATACTTTGTCCTTAATTTTCCAAGTAAAACACATTAAAACAAGAAGAATTTGCTTCCTTGCTGTCTTGAAACTTTTGTTAAAAACTCATTGCCTTAAATCATGATTATTGAGGTGAATTGGAAAGTTCAAATTTAAATTCTCAATTGGTGATTTTTGACAAAGGAAATTGTAGAAATTTGGAGCTTGAAGAGAATCCAAGTGGAAGCTAAGAGGGAGGAAGCAAGGAATGAAGAAAATGAAGTTTTTGTTGCTGAGTCGCGACCTGAAATCTGCAAGTCGCAACCTCTTTGGCCTCTGACATCGTCGATTTTAAAGTCGGGTCGCGACCTTTCTCAGCATTTCAGTAAACCTTTAAACCAGACTTAGGGCAGAACGCAGGGGTAGTTTTTGGACTGCCTTTCTCAGCATTTTTGAGGGAGAAAACAAGGGTTCTCAAGGCAAGCTCACACTAGAGAGAGACCCATCTTGGAGATTGAAGACCAAGGGCTAGGAGGAGGATCAAAGCTTCATTTTGTTCATATCTTCCTCTCTCTTTTTATGTCTTTAATGTTCATTATGTATCTTGAACTAGTTTTTGCTTTGTTCACTGTTATGGATAGCTAAACTTGTAACTAGGGGATTCTTTGGACCCCTCTATGGATCTTGGATGTTTATAGATTTACTTATTTGAATGTTAATGATGTTGGTTTTGGTTATCCATTTCTATTCTTAATGCTCTTACATGATTGGCCACCATTTAAGTTGATTTGGGGGATTCTCTTGAACTAGACATAGGAATAGAGATATTGAACCTTGGTTATGGGTAATGCTTGTTCTTTTACACTTAATTGGTTTAGGTGTGAGGATTAGTCAATGGGATGGGAACATACCCATTGGCCTTGCATAGTATATGCTTGATGATAATGCTCAATGGGTTGATTTCACACTAATTCACAAGGACACTTAGTGTTTTAGGTGAAGGAGACATGGTTAATTGACCTAGACATAGGCTTTTAACTATAATTGGCATGCTAACAAACCCAATTCATTAATGTTCATTTAAGTGATTTGTTTATCCAAGTGAAGTAGAGGGTGAAAAAGGTCCCCTAGGCCTTTTAACCTTGGTTATCTCTCACTTTTATTTGTGTTAGTGTTTCTATTTTCTTGTTTTCTTTACTATTTAGTCTTAATTCTCATTGATTCGACTTTGCTTAAGCCTGAACACGGTAGTTTAGTTGATCGCTAGCATACTCTATCCAATCCCTGTGGATACGATACTCTTTTACTCACATTATATTACTTGACGACCCGTGCACTTGCGGCGTTTTACCCGCTCTTGTAGGCGGCCATCAATGCCACTTGGTATACCAAACACTTCTAATATTGCATTCCTGGGAAAACTATTCCTGCAACAACTTATCGGGAAGCAGATTTCCAAGAATACAAAATCATTCCATGAACCACACGCTCCCATTGAGATGACAATTGTCCTCACCCCCAGTCATCATTTATAATTTCATCGCCCATCTCCATCCTTATTCCCTATTCCCTATACGTTTATTACAAGAATCCAAAAAATAGAAAAGAAAAAAAAAATAAATTGAAATTCAAAACAAGTACTACTAATACAACATAATCCAAATTAAAAATAGAAATACATAGATACTATAAATCCAATAAAGATAATTTAAAAAGGAAATAATGTTGGGGTTTTCTTGATATATATTTGTATATATAAGTGAATATTTAAATAATTTATCTAAATAGGAAATTTGCGAGTTTCTATATGGGGTGGGTTCTCATTCCTTGCCTGCCTTATCTAATAAATGAGGACTCTATCCTCATTCTC
This sequence comes from Dalbergia cultrata, assembly GCA_031216105.1. Classification (NCBI taxonomy): domain Eukaryota; kingdom Viridiplantae; phylum Streptophyta; class Magnoliopsida; order Fabales; family Fabaceae; genus Dalbergia; species Dalbergia cultrata. The sequence goes on from CM062346.1 coordinate 65,199,997, forward strand.
ATGAGGACTAAATTTGTCCCCATTTCCATTATGGGCAATCCCTGTGGGTATCTACTTGATGGGTTTCACCTTTCTTATCTATTTCATCAATAACCATATTATTCCATCATTTATAAAACTCCTAAACATAGGCTAAGACAATGTGTATTTGGATATTCACTTGTTATATATTCTTCACTTAGCCCCTATTCTCTTCACTTGTATTGTTGTCACTAAAGAATAATATGATGAATTGATAATTGATTGAAAATACGTAAAGAAACTAAATTGATAGCCAAAGAAAAAAATATATGGGAAAATATTATTTTAACTTTATTTAAATTTCACAGTAAAAGAAAATACCAATTACTTTTGTATGTTTTCATCTGGATTTTTATTTTCAAAATTTTAGAATTAGTTAACTTTTGTGAAAACACTCAGTAGCAAATCCTATTAAAAAAAAACTCACTCCAAAAAAATAACTTTGTGAAAATTCAATTTTTTAATTTCTTGTCATGACATAATCAGATAGCTAGTAATGGCTAAAGATTGATTTCTCGTTAAATATACATAAATAATATTTCTCAAATTGAATGGTTAGAAAAATTAAGTTGATTCGTCTGTTGAGTCTTCATCCAATTAGAAGGATTGTTATTTCTCTAATTGGTTGTTTTTAAAGAAAGAGTTTTATCAAAGAAAAATAATAAAAATATAATCTATAATATCTTCAAAATTAATTTTTAACACATTAGTTATTTAACAAAACTAGTTTAACGAAACTAATCAATATGTAAGGAGTAATATACTTAAAACATTTAAGAAATTAGTTATTTTCTTGTTTTTCGTTTGATTTATTTTGGTATGGTTTTCATTTGATTAATTACAAATACTTTTATTTATCTTTTTTGTCAGGAAAATTATTTACTTTTATTTTTTTTTGTCTTCAGGAAAATTATGAATTATGATCGTAGCATTTCCAGTCCACGTTGAGGTGGCTGGTTTAGGCCCGCCCACGTTTAAACAAGTCCAATTCCAGTCCGGTAAAGCTATTAAGTATGAACCTTCGTGAGCTAAGAGCGTCAGATTTCGACAGTGGCGAGCAACAAGAGACACGAGTGCGACGTGGCAGTTGTTGATTGGCAGATTCAGAACGCGAGGAAAGAGCCTGCTCGAGTTTCCGATACACGCGTCCGCACCGGATCCAAACCCTGTCTCAGAGCATAAAATCAATCATGAGAAGTTACACAAATATATAAACAGTACATAAATAATTGTCATTTGCCAATCCATCCGTGCTCCTCCTTCTCTCTTCTCTGTTCATCATTTTCCTCTTTTCGTTGTTCTGTTCTGTCGCAGAGCAGAGTCACAACACTCTCCTTCTCTCTGTGTTGAGTGAGTGATAACGTTGATTGAAACCCTAGGGTTTCGGACCTTCATCTTCTTCCTCTTTCCTCGGATCTTCAATTTTCCAAGCTCTTCTTCTTCTCTTCCGTGATCTGATCTCTGCCCTCACGATATGCCTGCCGTTTACGGAGCTCGCCTCACCACCTTCGAGGACTCCGAGAAGGAGAGCGAATACGGTTACGTTCGCAAGGTAATATCTACATCCTCTCTCCTCAACTTCCACGTAAATCATCGCTTTCACTTCTGCTCCCAATCACGTTAGATTTGCCTTCCTTTACTACGATATGCACTCTCTGACCTATTGAATTCCGTGATTGGATCCGTTTTCCTGCTTTGCTTTTCGATCTTCACTCTCAGGTGGATCTCGAACTCATACTGATGCGTGCTCTGTTTTTGTGAATTTTGACGATTTGATGAGTGATATAGTTTATAAGCATCCCGATTTATGTTGAATTTGTAAATTTACTAGCATTTTCAGAGGATTCGTCTCATGCTGTTGCTTTTGGCGTTTTATTCAGTGTTTGCCTTCCTTGTTTTGTTGATTTTTGTCACAAAGGGTACACGGTCTGTTTGTTTGTAATTCCTTGGTATTGGATTGCTTGTTTCATTGAGAGATGTGAGAATTTCTCAAGTTGGTGTAGCATTGAAATCCCATTTCTCAATCAATTAATATCATTTGACCTGCAAGTTGAAAATACTGTTCGTTGATACTAAAGTCGTACCACTGTGATTTTTCCCCGGATGAAACAGGTATCTGGACCGGTCGTGGTTGCTGATGGAATGGCTGGGGCTGCTATGTATGAACTGGTGCGTGTTGGTCGTGACAATCTGATTGGTGAAATCATTCGTCTGGAAGGGGATTCTGCTACTATCCAAGGTTTTCTGCTCTTTGAAATCCCTTACCTCCTATAAAATATCAGTGCATGCTGCATTTGACCATTGAGGATCTTTCATTTGCCTTTTAAATTATGCTATTTCCTTTTCCTTTTGTAATTATTTTTTTTTCTGATGAGAAGCTTTTCTGCAAGTGCAGTTTACGAGGAGACCGCTGGTTTGATGGTTAACGATCCAGTGTTGCGGACACACAAGGTTAGATTCTATATCCCTTATATTATTGTTTATATTCTCGTCACCTGCCTCAAGGTTCTCAACTGATAAGCAATATATTTTATAACAGCCTTTGTCTGTGGAGTTGGGGCCTGGAATACTGGGAAATATTTTTGATGGAATTCAGGTTTGCCTTTCCTCTTATATGGAACATTCAATTATGTCAGATTTAAAAATGCTGACAAATTCAAATAATTAACTTTCCCCTCTTCCCCTGTTGTATCTAACTCTAGCCTTTATTTTTTAATCGAAACAGAGGCCCTTGAAAACTATTGCTAAAAGATCTGGTGATGTCTATATTCCTCGTGGTGTCTCTGTTCCTCCCCTTGACAAAGATACACTATGGGAATTTCAGCCTAAGAAAATTGGTACCAGACCAGACAAAATATTGCTGCTATTTATTGTTGGGTTCTATACAAAAAACAGTTATTAGAGGTTTTTTCCCCTGATATTTTATTTTATGCACTGGTGACAGGTGAAGGAGACCTATTAACTGGTGGAGATCTATATGCGGTACGTTATGTAGCCAACTAGATTAGCTTGTATACTATTCCTATTGACTGATTTTTCTTTAAAGCATTGTGTGGATTGTTTGACATTGCAGACTGTTTTCGAGAACAGTCTAATGCAGCACCATGTTGCACTTCCACCTGATGCTATGGGAAAGATAACCTACATTGCACCTCCTGGCCAATATTCCTTGAAGGTTTGTATTTTCAACTTATTCACTATTATATCTCCTGCTGCATTTCTGTTAGAAGATCATTCTTAAGTCTATCATTTATTTTCTAATTTCAGTTTCCTTTCAAGAGTGCTGGTTTGCTTCTCTTTGCTTCATATTTTTGTGATGATGGGATTTATGAGCTTATAAATTTGTCTATATGTCTTCAATTTTCATTGTTTAGGAGCTTCTCTATATTTTCCACTGTAGATGATTTTGGTTATATTTGCAGGATACTGTGTTGGAGCTTGAGTTTCAAGGTGTCAAAAAGAACTTCACCATGCTTCAGGTTTATACTTTTTTAACCCCAATATTTGCGTTACTGAAGTGTTGGTTTTCCTTATCTTTGTACTGAATTACAACTTCCTCGCATGTACTTTACTCATTTGCAGACTTGGCCTGTACGTACACCAAGGCCTGTTGCATCAAAACTTGCAGCTGATACTCCTCTTCTTACTGGTCAGGTAAAAGCTTAATCATTTTTTATTCTCTCATGTTTGATCTAATTATGATAGCTTCCATGTCTTATGACTTCTCTTCTGTATAGCGTGTTCTTGATGCCCTCTTCCCCTCTGTTCTCGGTGGGACTTGTGCCATACCTGGAGCTTTTGGTTGTGGTAAAACCGTCATTAGTCAGGCTCTTTCTAAGGTGAAACTAATACACCCATCAAGGCATAATGATTTTGAAATAAGTTTTTTTATTTTTCCATAATTCGTTAGACCTTTTAATTTATCCTTTCCTCTCTTTGGCAGTACTCCAATTCTGATGCTGTTGTTTATGTTGGTTGTGGGGAACGTGGAAATGAGATGGCAGAAGTATGCTTCCTTTCTTGTTACTTCTATCAAATATTCATTTTTGTTACGTTGCAGTGAGTCAAACCAATTTAATGGTTGTTAGGTTCTGATGGACTTCCCACAACTTACAATGACATTGCCTGATGGCCGTGAAGAATCTGTCATGAAGCGTACAACACTGGTGGCTAACACTTCAAACATGCCAGTCGCTGCTCGTGAGGCTTCAATATATACAGGTGACTTCTTACCTCTTATTCTAGAAGACCTTGTCTTTAAGAATTAATATTTACTAATTCTTCCCTATTGTTAATGATAGTTATATTTGGCATGTGAGAGTCATTTTGTGTTTCTCAGCTCATTTACTTGTGCAGTAAGCTAATAGAACACAGCAAATAAAAGACAGAAATGCAGAGGATTATCCTGTATGTATAATTTGTGAAATAAAGGGAATAACAGAAAGCAATTACAGAGGAGGAGCTGAGCACTGAGTAGCTCACTCACTCCAAGCCCAAAATAGAAACTAACTGCCTACCCTCCCCTCCAGCGCAAGGCAACAAATACTCCCTTTACCCCTACAGCTCACGTGATGCACTCCCCATTCCAGCACACATCACACTATCTGCTAAAACCGTTAAGCCCCTGGCCTCACTAAGGGCCCACTAGAATCAGCCGTATTTGCTGAGTCACTCCATAACCCAATCCCCATGCTACCCCTATATTTTTTCTCTTATAAACTTTCAGCGTTTCAGGTAATTTGTCTCTAACATAAGCTTTGTAGTTGATGATATATAATGATATGTGCTCACTGACAGTGTCAAAAGTAGGGAAGATCCATATGCTGTACATTGACATGCTACTCTATTTTCCTAAATTTTAATCTGAACTGAAACTCTGTTGTATTTGTTCAACAAACAACGACTAATCCTCGTCTCACTAAGTGGGCTCTGATACATGACTGGTTTTGACATCTGTGCTGTGTTAATTCTTATTTTGATTACGTTTATCTGACTTTGTTTTGTTTTGGAATCTCAGGAATCACTTTAGCTGAGTACTTCAGAGATATGGGTTACAATGTCAGCATGATGGCAGATTCAACATCTAGATGGGCAGAAGCATTGCGTGAAATCTCTGGACGGCTGGTGAGCATTTTGTTGTTGTGCGATGAAAGTTGTTCACCAGTTATTTTAGAGATTTTTTTCTCCTGTTTTGTGCTTAGGTTAAATGTATTATTTCATGGCATCACTAAGGTTATCAAACTCAAGAGTTTACCTAAACTTGTGTAGCTTAGGTAAACTCTTCAACTCGTAAACTCATAAGCTTAACTCGTAAACTCAATTAGGGGACATCTAACTCAATAGTCTGATAACCTTGGGCATCACTATGTAATGTTTGAATATTTTTCTTGACAAGTGTACGATAGATATTTTATATATCATTAGGCTTTAGATATGTATGCAAACACTGGCACTGATTGATATATTTTGATGTTGTCGCTGTACTCCGCAGGCAGAAATGCCTGCAGATAGTGGATATCCTGCTTACCTTGCTGCACGTTTAGCCTCTTTCTATGAACGTGCTGGAAAAGTAAAATGTCTTGGAGGTCCTGAACGTACGGGTAGTGTCACAATTGTTGGTGCTGTTTCTCCACCTGGAGGAGATTTTTCAGATCCCGTTACATCTGCAACCCTCAGCATAGTTCAGGTAAAATTATACTTTCTGTTATGGTGATCAAAATTGGGTAACTGCCAGCGTAGAAAGTCTGCATTAGGTTGTCTTGATTAGTACGCCCATAAATTCACAAAACCCTATTTGAATTGTCAATTTGAGTTTCCTTTTCTAAATATCCATGTATAATATTCACTCATGGCATGAGTTCATTTTTTGGGTACTTGGTAGGTTTTCTGGGGTTTGGACAAAAAGCTTGCTCAGAGAAAGCACTTTCCCTCTGTCAATTGGCTTATTTCTTATTCAAAGTACTCAACGGTATGTCCTTAAATAGGTTACTTTCTAATTTATATTCTCTCTCAATCTTTCTTCATTTGTATGCTTATAGTTCCTGGTTTGATTATATAACTAATATTTTTTCTTTTTTCATTTCTTGGTACCTTTAGGCACTTGAATCCTTTTATGAGCAATTTGATCCAGATTTTATAAACATTAGGACAAAGGCTCGTGAAGTTCTGCAAAGAGAAGATGACCTGAATGAAATTGTCCAGGTACAATGTTTCCCCACTTTCTTCTATATGGGATTGAGAATCTTTAAGTGCAACTGAGGATAGTGGAGGCATCCTTAGTTACATGAGAACAGATCGTTAAATAGTGTAGTCTATTAAACCTTCGTTGCAAATTATAGTCAACATAATTATTTGTCTGATAAGTGGATCTTTAACATTATGCTATGGCATTGTTTTGAAGTTTTGACAGAATTTGTGAGGATGTCCATGTATTTGTTCTGCAAGTAGAAAAACTAGAATGGGCTATTTACTGATCATGTAAATTACTCCAGCTTGTAGGTAAGGATGCTTTAGCTGAAGGAGATAAAATCACCTTGGAAACTGCAAAGCTTTTGAGAGAGGATTATCTTGCTCAAAATGCTTTTACACCGTAAGTGCCCTTGTAAGTGGTTAACGTCTTTGACATGTGTACTACATAACTATTTATTTGTTGCTCATATATTGGTACCTTTTGTTTGGCCTTGATAGATATGACAAATTCTGCCCCTTCTACAAGTCTGTTTGGGTGATGCGCAACATTATCCATTTCTACAATTTGGCAAATCAGGTATGGTTGTGTAAGGAATCAGTTAGTGGTTTGATATTATTTTATGCAGATTAGAATAAAAGGAAAAACCATATATTTTGGGAAGTCATTGATGGGAGTGTAAGTTTCCTTGTAGCTATGGTTTCAAGTTAACAGCTCATTTTACCTGTTCTGCTTCCTTTCACTCACATATTCAAAGACCAGAAATTGCTCATTTCTTTATGTTCTGCCTTCTGTTCATCGCTCAGCCAAACTATACTTATTGTAGTTTGAAAAGAGGTTTCAGTTAAGAAGGATAGATTTAAATTGCATTCAACTTGTGGATTGTTAACATGGTGCTTGATACATGCAGGCAGTAGAGAGGGGAGCTGGTACTGATGGTCAGAAGATAACTTATACTCTTATTAAGCATCGATTGGGAGATCTCTTCTATCGTTTAGTGTAAGCAATTTTAGCACTGCACTAGATGACTGATTTTGGCATGTAAAGTAGGTCTAATTCTGCTGATCTGTTGTTGTTGTTGCAGGTCTCAGAAATTTGAGGATCCAGCAGAAGGTGAAGCTGCTTTGGTTGAAAAATTTAAGAAGTTGCATGAGGACCTGACTAGTGGTTTCCGCAACCTCGAGGATGAAACCCGGTGATTGAAGATTGCAGGCTCGCTTTAGTGTTATTTCAGTTCTAAGTGGCAATCAAGTATCCAGTGTCTGCAATGTCATGAATTTTCTGGCATTTGACTCTTAGATTCATTCATTTCATATCTCTTTCCTTTCTTGGTGCTGGTTTGGCTTTTGTTCCAGTTGCTTGCGTAGTTGTAATCATGTGTTTCAGTCATCCCCCGTTATTTATTAAAAATAAGAGAAGAAACATGTTCTTTGAATATGTATCTAGGCGAATAAATTTATTTTTGAAAATGCAGTGCCTGCGGGCATGTGGATTGTGGATTCATATATGGACTCTGTCGGGGCATGGACTTTCTGAATCATGTATTTCATGGATGGATTCTACCTTGTAGCAATGAGTATTTTATAGAAGCCGAAATTTTTAGTTGCTCATATCTTCTTTCTTTCCCTTCTTACTTCCTTTATTTTCCAACCTAGTGGAAAAGATTTGGTTATTATTTCGATGATACAACAATATGTGGAAGTGGCATGCTTTTCGCGGTCTATATAATATTTTGCGTGCTTAGGTGGGGGACGCAATGCTAATTTCATGTGTAAGATGTGTTCACTGCGCGAGTTCTGGTCAGTGGTTGTCAGTGGTCAAGTGAAAAACATAATCATTAGCCAAATACGAAATCAAGATCTCCTATCTTTCAGCATTTGCAAAGCTGTATAGTAAAATCTTCGCAGTCTTATTTTGTGTTTATGTTACTCTGCATACAAATGATTTTAACTGGGAGGAGAATGGTGATAATAACCAAAAACAAAAAGATAGGAGTCCTGAACCGCTGTCGTCTTTTATTTTTTTGTTTTTTTTCTTCTTTTGGGTCTGATTGGTTTCCTTTTCCCAATGAATGTCTGATCCATTTAGCATCCCCCAACGACCTCTATTTGGAATCTTTCTAAAAATTTCATACGAAGTAGTTTCAAGACATACAAGAAAAGTTTCAAGTGATGATTGGGGGTGATTATTTGTGCTCCTTTTTTATTAAAAAAATAATCTTGTAGTTTCTGCAGTTTTTTTTTCCTTTGAAATAAGAGTGGTTGTGATTAGATAGCTGACGATATTGATAAACATCTTAATATGCGCATAAGCGCACGCTTCGTCGCTACCATTAGTATATTACTATATATTCCTGCCAATTCATTAGAAAGTAGAATAAAATGTAATCACTATTCTGCTACTTTTGAGAAGTAGATGAAATATTATTCAAATGCGTTGGGAATTTGTAAAAACTATCATTGCTTTTCTCTCATAATTCAAATCATTCGTACGCATTTTGTTATATATAAACTTTTTCGTCGGTCTATTTTTAAGGATTATTAAACCATTCCGTTTCAACTTACTATTTTCAGAAGTGTACATATCTTCCTTTCCTCCATAAGGGTCATCACGTAAAACAAGCACTTCCATTTCTTGCACATCCAAAAAACTTATGAATGCTGGTTTTCATTTTAAGGCAATAAAATTACTACCCCAATCACAGGCAAAAAAAAAAAAAACCAAATGATATAATCGCAAATACATCTTAGTCCAAAGTAAACATCAATATGTACTGACAACTATGATGCACACAGTTGGCATCAATATTAAACCTGACAAACACAAACGATAGGGGTTGGTCTTCATAATTGAACACCTCATCGAATTATCCAGGACCAACCTTAGGTATATCATAATGCTCGCTCATGTTTGCGAGATATTGATTGAAATCCTGAATCCTGTCGCGGTGAGACTTGTTGGAAATCTTAGCCAACCTCTGAACATCAAGTTGCTCCCTCTGTTCTATGTATCGTCTCTCTGCTGGTGTAAGATGATCATCATAATGAGCAGGCTTACCTTCCCCGCTCAGTTTGCTCTCATCATTTACATCTTGATCATCAGGATCCAAAGATTGTTCCGCACTTCCACCTATTCGTGGTGAACGTGAAATGAAGGTTAAAGTAAACATGAACCTGAAAGAACTATGAGCAGTCCAAGAAATCATCTGCACAAAAGTAACCTGGTTGCTCAACTCACGAGTTATATATGACATCAAAATTTTAAGAGTCCCCCTTCTTGTTGAACATATATATACAAAACGTTGCCCTGCATAATTTTTAAGATAAAATATCTCTGTTCTAATTTAAGGGAAAGTTGAACTAACTCTAAAGGAGACTATAGAGGGACAACAAGAGGGCCATGCATAAGGCTCCCACCTAGTGGGGTCTGGGGAGAATAGATAAACGCAGCCTTACTCTTGCTTTACGGAGAGCTATTTCCAGGGTTTGAACCTGTGACTACAAGGTCACAAGGCAACAACCTTACTGTTGCACCAAGATCCACCCTCACAATAAGAGCACCCACATTACAAAAAGTTTACAATTCCCTATAAATACTTGAGTTTACCTTACCCTGATAAATAGAATTTTTTTTATTGTTTAACTTGACCAATACTAATACAGGCCAGTGTTATTGTCATCGCATTGTGATTTCCAACTTCTCTAGAACCTAGGCAAAACATCTTACACAAAAAATAGATATAATTAGACTAGCATAATCAGTTAAGTTCACACCCTCACATCAATTGCATGAACCAACACTACAAAATATGCAGCAGAACAATATGAGACGGAAATAGAACCATTTAATATCTAAGAGAATGATCGTACCATACAATAAGTATCAAAGAGAAGGTTTTAATATGCTAAAAGATCCAGCATCATGAGCTGCTTTACGTAGGCAGGTTAAAAACTATGCTCATGTCCATGTGTGCACGCACTCACATGTGTATGCATTGTAATTAAAAATAGATGTCACTTAGCGTAAGAACATGCGAGGCAATTCCAGGCCCAGAAACAGATACATACCTGCTGAAATTTCATCTTCAGTGGCCTGTAAAATTTGATCTTGATCTCTTTTGGCCTTCTTTTTCTTCTTCTTCTTAACTCCACCAGCCTTCACATCAAGTGCTTTTCCCTTGAGCTTCAACTTCCCACCAACAACATTCTCATACGCTGACATGTCTGTCAACCAGTGATTTCTATGGAAACAAAGTAAACAAAAAGGCATGAATCCTTACCCATAAAACAAAATAAAAGATAACTGAAAGCTACGACGATTGATGCGCAAACACACACAAACATACATATATGATTTATATAACCCCTGAATCACAAAAATCTTCTAGTGTACACAAATCTTTGAGGGTACTAACAGAAACCCTAACTTGTTAACAAGCAGCGAGAGATCGAAAACAAGTTTAAGAAATTTGAATTGAGAATCAATCAAGCATTATAATGGCGAAAATCAAACGGAGAAGGCCTCCCTCGTAAACAGATTGTTTCAGTCAGCAAATTATTGAATCTGCCGACTAGCTAACTTACTACATGCAATTCAACCGACAACGAGAAAAAACAGAAGCATAAGAAAAAAAAAATTAAGAAAAAAACGAAAAGAAAAGAAGAGACACAAGATTTTATGAGACAGAAGACATTGATATTCGAACTATCGAATCAGAAAACAAAGTAAATCGATAGGATTCAAAATCAAGCGGTGAAGAAGATTCAAACCTGAATGGAACGCTGACACTGTCGGGCTTAATTCTGTTCCAATCTGCTTCGTATCGTTTTGGTTTTATTAGTTTGATAATTCTTAAACAACCAATTTTTATAACAACTATCAGAGCTGTGACATGTGTAGCCGAAAAATAAAAAATTGGGTATAGAAATCGAACAGACAAATAAAATAGGATGAAAATTTTGAGTTCATTTATTTTATTTTTTTATGAGCAAAATTGATTTTAATTAAATATTGTTTTCATAGAAAGTATGTCAACTTCTATTTAAAAGTTAAAAGAGTTTAGTTTTTATGCAATAAGAGTATAAAATTATTTTATATTATTATACAATAAAATTATTTGGATGATTTTTCAAGTAATGGATGTGAGATTTAATTACTTTTATCGATGTGACAATATATGATTGGATGACTATTAATGTATAAAAATTAAACTTAAAGTTAAAAGCAACAATTTTGCTATAATAAATATTTTTTCATCTATTTATATAAAAGATTAATTTTGATGCATTGATAATGTAAAAGAGTTTTATACCATCATTTAATCAAATCTTTTCTTTTACATGACTTTCAAGGAGTTGGGGTAGAAATTAATCATATTTAGTGATATGTTGTTACATAATTGAATGATTGTGGAAAACTTTTTCTATGCTAACAACATATTCCAATTAAATCCTTTGTATAATAAATAATCATTTCATTGAAAAACTATTTTTCCTCATAAAAAACTGAAATAAGCAGAACTAGTAACTAACTTATCTTTGTTTATCAAACACACATGGAAAACAGCACAAGACACACCCCTAATTACATGTCAAGGATGTATTTAATTAAGGAGTTAAAAAGGGATAAAATTCTTATGAATAACTTTATATGCAATTTTATATAAAAATCTTATTCATGAAAATTTATCTTTACTTTTTACCTTTCAACTAGATATATCCTAAAAGTAAAGATTTGGGAAGGAACTCAAACCAGCAAATTACTCAGAAAAAGATATGCCGACCTTGGCCAAAAAAAAAATCCAAAATAGAACTTCCCGAAATAGATTATACTAGTGTGTAAACAGCTCATTATTCGCACTCATAATTTTGTATTTACACTCTACTACACAGAAATTTTGATACACCCTATTCAGGAAATTTTTTTTAATCATGTAGCATTGTTGTTAGTCAAAATGATCTCCCCACATTTAGAGCTTGGTCAGTGATCCCTTCGAGTTAGAACTAGGTGGTCCGCACTAAGGTAAACTAATTTTAACATATATTATTGAAAAAAAATGGTTGCCAGTCAAATATATGTTAATTCCAGTTGATGGTCCCTTAATAGTGTGTTCTACCTTGATCGTGAAACATTCTGTCCACCTCCCACATTTTTTAAATATGAAAACCAAATATAAAATAGGTTTTTATCAAGCTGAAAATGGCAGAGAATACCTACATCAAGAAACAGATATAAAGCTTAAATTGAAACCAAAAGTTTTAACGAAAAAAGATTTTCTACCTTCAGAAGAGCAGAATGTAACAAGCCCACACTAGGCCACAACCACATGAGTGACAGGAATACGAAGTACATATATTATTTTTGTCTCCCTCAAAATTCAATAGCAACCGGAAAAATTCGATTGGTACAGATAGACAGACACAGCTACCGGCTAAAATCGAAGTCACTGCCAAAAATATCTGTTTCATTAATTACTCAAACTAGTTCCGATGACAGTCCTAGTGTCTATCATAAGGGCACCAAGCAGAAGCGGTGAACAATACAAAATAAGAAGTTAGAACACATGGCGTCATTAGTCACTACATCAGCATGGCATAAAAACCAAGTGAAGGGCTCCTTCCACACAAGCCCTTCATCGATAAGGATCGTCCTTTAGTAGATTCCAGGAATGATTCTGTAAGGGACCTTGTCGCAATACAGTTTCCAGTACTTGCCATACCTGCGTGCAATAGATAGCCAGTGCAATAGATACTGGTACTTGCTAAAAATTGTGCTTGACACAGATATCCAAGTTATATGATAATACAAATTTATATTCTCTGCAACTCTGCTGCGTTTAGAAAATATTTTTGGTGCCCATGAATAGAAACATTCTTTTCAATTTCTGTCTTTTATTAACACTGCCAGGTGAAATTGACATGTTCTCAAATCTAACTGCTTTACACAAATTATTTTGCATGCTTCAGAAACAGCCCAATTTTAGCTGGCTATTGGCATGTTGTTGATTTCACTTTGACAAAGAAAAATGAAGAGTATGTATCAGACTTGTATTCATAAAAAAAAAAAAAAAAAAAAACCAATTTTAGACATAGATGATGATCAAGAGGGCATATGTAGTCACAGAGTAATACACTCGAGCTAAAAAGAAAATGCACAAAAGATAATGCCGACAGATAGGATTTGAATGCTTACTTTGATCTGCATCGATCATCATCCCTTTTTGCTCGATCGAAGAGAAGGATGGTAAGAAATATCACATAGAAGTAAGGCAGAAACTGCTTGGAGGAAAAATAGAAAATAAAAAGAAGCTTAGTTCAACACACTCCAAATTTCAACCTGTACAGAAAAACAGGCACCCTTACATGATGGAAAAGAGCTGGGACTGTCCAGAAGAAAGCAGCTAGTATTTCAGGGACATAATGAAAATGACGAGATAATCCCCACCTGCAGGTTCCACAGAAAAAGTGAATTGTTTATTTTTAAGATATGAGACATTTATTCTAAGAAAATAATGACATGTCAGATATCAGAAGCCAAGACCTACTATAAGATTAAAATATTAAACAATAACTTTCGTATCTGGAAGGAATCAAAGTACTAACATAAACATTATATGGGATTACGGTATATTTTAAATAAAATGTCTAGGGACCCTAACGCCAACAAATGGTGAGCTTAAACTCTTCGGCAATCATTGCCACAATTTTGTATCTACAGAATTTTAAGTGAAAACTTACCATCCAGCGGTTAAAAGAAGGCTTCTTTTAGTTTCCCCAGAAGTAGTAGTATATAAGGCCTCTATCTGCAAATGCATTTTCATTAAGTATAGCATATGTGAGACTACTGGCAAATAATTCTATACATATTCCAATCTGACCTAAATTATATATTATATATAAAATACAATCCAAATAAAAGTTATAAAGTAAATGCCACGTATCTGCACCTTTGATGGAGCTTTTCCCCAGACCAAGCATTTTCCATTTGTCCTTCGAAATTCTTGCCTCTGCCTGTCGCAATCATAGTTGATGTATATACAGAGAATGCCAGCCACTAAAATAAATAGAGCTAGCTGGAAGAGACAGGGAGTTTTTCAGGAAAAACGAGATAAAAATTAAATATAAAATAACAAAAAACTCCGCCAGCAAAACACCACATGAACAACTCAGCCCTATCTTTCCTTTTTTTCCCCCCACTATATGACTAAAACAACAGATCAGAGCACAGAAACCGGATGAGAATAGTACCTGCATGCCAAGAGTTACAGGGTGGTTGACAAGATACATTCCAGGAGATGTATAAACAGATGGAACCCACACTAAGCAGCCCCAACAAATATAAAATCCAGCTGCCAGATTTAAGTGATAAGATTTAGTGAGACAATAAGTACAATGTGTACTATGAATACAGCAACAATCTATATATCACGGAACAAAGTGAAGAACAAAAGACTGGGATTTAGAACAAACTTCAAAAGAACATAATGGTTTAGAACAAAGTGAAGAAAGGAGGATGTCCAAAAGAAACAATATCAGTATAGTAAACCTCGATCATGTGCCATATCCATTGTGTTCCAATATCCAGCTTCCCACCAGAAAAACTTGGTGACATACACCAGCATTAATGTAGTGTTTACAAGCATTGAGTCAGCTACCTTCCCATTTTGCTCATACTAATAAGACAAGAAATCAGGCAAAATTAGAGAATTAACCAAGGTAGTAAATATCACAAGAAAATTATAAAACAAAGTTGTTTCGGATTCATCGAGTACTGGACCCATCACATCCTACTCATGGTCATGATTAGTCAGTACCAAACCATTACGTCCAAAGACAACAAAGAAAGTTAAACCACAGAGATAAATATGATTTAAATCCATATCATGAATTAAATCTCATAACATAGCATAACCATCCATAACAAGATGGCCCTAAGCTTCAGTAGAGCTTCATTAATCACCCAACTCCGAGGACCCAAGGCTCAACTCAAACTGTTTCTACAAGCATCAGCAACTGCAAATAGGTATGCCAAAGGATTGTTAATCCCGTGTAAGCCACCTAAACTTAGGACAGTGCAACCATTAAACTTACAGCTTGTATAAGCAAGCACTATTTGGTATATACTTGGCTTTGATATTCATACGAAAAATGAAATCTGAGATTCAACCTGCTTTATGCAATAGGTCAGTGCAAGAACAGCCCATGACATCATTCCAAATCTGCAGTTTGTGAAAACTTTTATGTCAAAGTGTTTTCCAATGCGTGGATAGAGCTCCATACCCTGCAAGAGTGACGAGCCATTAGAATTTCATTGTTAACCTAAAAGGTGAAATTCAAATTCACACATCTTGGCTACCATTCACATAAAAATGGCCTAAGAGATCAAAAGCTTGATTTCACAAGTTTCTTTCTTCTCATGTGATGAAAGTGGAACAGCCAGAAAACATTGAGACGTATCTACAACAGGCATTTTGAAGTTCACATTGTAGCATCATGGATGTAACTGTTATAAAACTAGAGGACAAAAAGGACTACAAATGTCTAAAAGTATATTATATTCACCTCTAGTGCCTTCTTGGCTTAGAATAATAGAGCCAGTAATCTATAAGACTGATTCATTGCACCGATTGCCCTCTAAAGGTATGACAAGAAAGAGTCACATCAAAACAGACTAGGGAGACTTCTCATGCTACTACTCACTTATATTGTTACTTTTATTTTTCTTCATTCACTTTCTCCTTCTGCAATCCTCGTCAAATTTCAATGCAAAAAAGTAGAGATCTAATATATTAATCTTTTTGAAACTGTTTACTCAAAGTAAAAGCATGGAATTTTTCTTTTCTTTCATAAAAGAAGAAACATATTAAGATAAAGAGAGAAATACAAGAGGTATTGAGGTAGGAGGACAAGAAAATAAATATCAAATATCAATAAAAGCATAGCTTTCCAGTCTCTCAACATATCTATGAAGGAAATCAATGATTATGTTCCCAGTAAAAGCAGCGAAGTTTACGATTTACCCAGTAAAAATCAATGATTATGTTCTGAGATGAGCCTGAATCAGTAGAAGATGGAGCCAAATGACCCTAGACAATGTAACACTTTGAGTCAGAAATTTCAATGTAAATTGCACGGGAAAAAAAAAAAAATAGGACCTGTTTGCTTTGCTGGAAACAGTTTTCAGTTTTCAGTTTTTGTGAAAATTGAAAACTGAAAACTGAAAACTGTTTCCAGCAAAGCAAACAGGCCCCTAGTTTCTGCTATTTTTTGCCCCACTTTTATGTACAAGAAAATACAAAAGACAAGGCTCCCAAAGATCAGTGCTGAATATATCTCTCCCAAATGATCATAGACAATGGTGGGGTTGAATAGCCCAAACCTGAAAATTGCATGCAAAAGTAAAGTGTTAATTGTTGCTGAAAAAGGTAAAAAAGGCAAAACATCTTGCTTTGCAGGAAAAACAAGTAAAGAAGGGAAGTTATACACAATTTTCATACAGATATGGTAACTTCAACTTATTTTCTTACAGTATTTATGAGACTACAATAACAAGAAACCTACCCTCATCAAGCTGTGGAATTCAAACGGATTCATCAATTGGGGAGACAAACAATGACTGTTCTAGTTTAACCCAACATATCCATTGGACATATATCATAGCCTCAGATCATATCAAGTTTCAATCCTAGTGAACATCAATACTCACTCTTAGCCCACCCTTTCCCACCCGCTAACTATGTCTTCAAATCCCCTTTGATGATTCTTTTTGGGTAATATAAATTGCGGGTCTTTGTGCAACCATTCTATCAGTTTGTTTATTAGTTGTATCATTCAAGCAAAAGACAGACTATCCCAGATGAAATTTAATTTCTATCTTGGGTGACTCGTACATGCATTAATAAGTCCAGAGTTGTGAATCTCAAATGAGCCATTCTATTATTGATATAGTGCTGAAAGAGATGAGGTTGAGAAGGAGACAATGATTCTTTAAAGAAACAAAATATCGACATGTAAAACATTGTTAGCAAATTGAAACAAAGGAGATTATGAAGAAACCCTCACCACCAAAGTCCAAGATAAGTAATCAATGTCACCAAATATGCCGCTACACCGTTAGCCTGTACAATGCAGAAGCCAAAAATGATTCAGGCATTCATACATCAAGTGTCTAATAATCATAGGCATGTTATCTTATCTAGCAGCAAAAATTTCAGAGCAAACAGATAATTTTTTTTTTGTTTGATAAAAAAAGACAGATGTTTCATGGTTTCAACAATTTAAGAAAATGAACAAGAGGTAAAGCCTAAATGGCAGGGAGGCTGCTGTAGTTGATAGTGAATAACCTTGTAGACAGGTCTGTTTCCAGCTGGGGAAATTGGGCCCTCAACCCTTTTACCGGGCAGAAGGAGCTGCAGCGCAGCTTCAAATGCGGCATAGACGGCGATTATTTTGCAAGCGGTAGCAGAGGGTTTAGGCCATATATCTATGAAGCCTTGCAGGCCACTGTGCTTCAAGTAATGGTAAGTCTGAGTAACCGATCCATCGGCATGCACCATTGTATACCATCTGCAGGAAACAGTGAACAGAACAACAACATGCCTAAGTTTAAAATGGCATGCAATGAATCATGAATCAGCAGCAGCAAGTGAATGGTTTGATCTCACATTAGAATGAGGAATGAAACAAATTTGAACTGAATAGTATTAGAATGGGTATTGGAGACAGGACAAGTGCAGTTGAGTTGAGGGTAGTTAGTAGTGGACTGTGTTAAGTTTGTTTTGAGGTAGTAAGCAAGGAAGGAGATTATCATTGTTTGTTTTTATGGGGACAAACAAGTGGATGGATGGATCCAAGTTGGAGTTGGAGGGAGTAAGCGAATGGTAAGAGGATGACATACATGAAAGCATGCTCCTTCCATTTCCATTTCCATTCCCATTGGTGAATGGTGAATGATGAATGGATGAGGGATCTAATCTGAATTCTGATCCGAGATTGATGAGTGTGGAATGGAAGTATGAAAGTTAATTAAATGACGAAATTGATAGGGTCGGGGATGGGTTAGGTCCGGTCACAAATCAAACACACAGAGAGCATGCCGTTTATATTCGAATCATTGGATCTGACGTGAAAATAAACAGAAAAACAAACAAACAAACAAACAAATAAATAGATAGATAAATGATGAGTGGCGGTGGTGAGTTGACTTTGAGATTAGGTTTGATTAGAGTGATAGAGAGTAAAAATGAATGAATGAATGAATGATGAATATAAGAAGCAGAGGAAGAGGTTTGAGAAAGACAAGAAAGCGTAGTGGTAGCGAAGAGAGTTACTGACAGGAGAATGACGAAGGGAGGAGTGAGAGTGAGAAGAGAAATCATGGATAAATAGGTGACCAGCGCTGAGTGTACGGTGTTGGCGTTGCCGTTGCTGTTGCCGTTGGCGTTGGGCTTCGCCATTTCTACGCTACGCTGCTTTGCCGTCTCTTCCTCCTCTGCTGCGAAGCTAGCTTCTTGTTACTGTTGACACTGTTAGGAGTTGTGCAGCTTCTTGTTAATGTTCAATGCTCCCACCTATCCCTTCGTGGTTCGTGCATTCACCACTCCTTCTCTTTTTTTTTCTCTTCTTTTTCTTCAAAGAAAAATATATTTCTCTTCATAGATTTATAATTACTACAAATTACTATTTGACTAAACGAGATTCAAGGTTGTTTGGATTTAGATCCACGAACATGACCGTAATTGTATCATGAAAAAGTATAAAATTAATCGCCCTCAAATTATTTCATGGAAATCATATGCAACAAATAGTTAGTGATCCATACAACAAAAATATTGTCAATAATAAAACATCAAAACTTTTACATAAGTAAATTTTCGTATAGTATTCATTTGAGTCTTAGCTTGCATACTAATAATAATAAAAAATGGTAAATGGGTATTGAGTATGAAAAAATGGTGTAGTTAGTAGTGGTAGTAATGGTAATAGAGTAAATTATATTAATTTTTCTCAAAGTTTAATGTAATTATATTTGGCATAATTTTATTTTGTATAATTATATCTTTCTTTATCACTTAAATTAATGAACTAATATTAAGAGAGATCAATATAATTTGAGTAAATTTTAAAGGAAAATATTAATAGTTTTACAAAACAGAGATATACCAAATGTAATTATATTAAATTTTGAAAAGATAAATACAAATTACTCATAATACTAATAATAATAAAAGAAATTGGTTCAGGTTGAATTTTAGATTAGCTTATGCAAATCTGATAATCAAATTAATATAATTGGTTTTAAATAGATTCAAATTAATCAATCTAGTGATCAGATCAACCTAATTGAATTAGTTTGGATTAATTGTGTTCATTGCGTCGATCAAATCCCCCTAAGTTTTTTAGGATTAGATTATTACACTGTGCATTACACTCAGACCCACAAAAAAATAAAAAAAATCTGAGCTGTACAGCATCTGCTGATCACATGTCCAGTTCAGTGGTCAACAACCCCACATACGCAGAAATGGAAAATGACAGGCGAAAAAATATCCTAGCCCAATACCATTACTTTAACAGTGTTCTGGGTACAGGAATTCGGTCTAATAATTTCGTCCCACTAGACTAGCTGGGCTCACACTGTTTTCTTCAAATGAAGTTCTATATATTTTCTGGGTTTCACGACCAAAAACAAATCTTCAGGGTTTCAGTTTATTTTGTGCAAAATAAAATATATATACTTTAACTTTTTATCTTAATAACTATTCACCTAATTTTATGTCCATAATAATAATAATTTTTTCATTCAAACCTTGTTATGAGAAATTCTTACTTGCACCAAGAGCAAATCATGCTTTTGCTCTGAATCAATTATTTTCTTCCATGTAAGCATTGTGGGCCACTTATGTTTTTCAAATTAACTTGATAACAATTAATAAAAGATTTTACTATGGTTAACTGTTTCTACTTTCCCATGAGCCCTGATGCATTGAAAACCATCGTTACTTTTGCCTCCAATATCTACCTTATACTTTCCAAGTATGTCGCTTATAGAAACTCAGTTTTCCTTTTATTCTTTTTTTTTTTCTTCTGGTCGAAATTCCAAGAGCAAAAATTGTAGCTGTTTTATGCAACAGCACTAGCTAATTAAACAATGATGGCCCATTTTGGGGTTTACCGACTGTGATCCATTAAATTAGAGAATTAGTATCAGGATTTAGAAAATAATTTTAGAAATTAAAAGTAGATGTTTCACCTCTGCGTGTTGTTGTAATCTTTGCCCTATAAATTGACAGTGAGAGGCTTTGTTTTTTTAACAGTGTCAAAGGGAAGAGAGGTTCCTTGGTTTTAAACGGATCAGAGGAGCAAAAAAATTGAAAAATTAGAATTGTGATAAACATGCGGCTGTTATGATACTATTCGACTTAGCCATGGTCAAATCTTTTATTAATTGTTTGGTTAATTTAAAAAACACAAGTGGCCCACGATGCTTCTATGGTAGAATATAATTGGTACAGAGCAAGAGCATGATTTGCTCTTGGTGCAGGTAAGAATTTCTCCCTTGTTATGGAGGCCACTTTTGTTAGTATAAAAGAATGGCTACACAACTATCAGAAGTTGACTCTCGATTTTATTTTATTTACAGAACTTACATCAAATTTTAAGTCTCTATTTCATCCTTTTCACCAATCAAATCACGATAAATATACATTGTGATTGAAATGAGTAATTTAAAATATAAAAATATACACTTATATCAAGAAAAAAATAAAAAATACCACATCATGATTTGATGGGTAAAATTAATGAAATGGAGAAAAAAAAAACCTGAGCTAAATTTTGTCCTTATTTTTTGTCCCTCATAATCATCCTGATTTGAGTTCGATTCATGTTATTGACTAATACCGAATACCAGTTGGCAGATGTGGTTATTCCAACTAGTTACAAGTGAAATTATTAAAGACCACAACGGAGTATGAAAAAATCCTTTTATATCCGCGAAGATTTTTAAAAGCAGATTTGTTATACTAAAAAACACAGCTCAACACTCCGAGGGAAGAGTGGAGCCAAAATATATAAACCAAAAAATACGGGACATCAAAGTCAAAATTATATTGTAGTCAACATCAAACACGTCTCTCCAACCATTATGCTGTAGCATGCACAATACAAAGTAATAATATTAATCAAAGGAAAAAAAAACATAGTAGCTTTAGCTGGTCAACTTTGGCTCCTACATATATGTTGTTCTTATCATGGTAGCTTTGGGTACTTTCTTCTTACACATGTACATTTTGTTCGACCAATCATCTCAGACAAATTAAATGTTGAACTGGACAAGAGAATAATATATCAGAGCTCGTTTTGTGGTTGTTTGAACTTATCATCCCCGGACAAGGTCCTCTTGACCTTCTCTTTTGCCTTGTGCACGGTTTCCCCTGCTATGTCTGCTGCTGATTTTGCAGCATCCTCCACTGTGGCTTTGCTCGTTCCTATGCTTTTGGCCATTGCTTCTTTCACCTTCTCACCTGCTCCATTATCTGTCACCCCTTGGCCCTCATCTCCTCCTCTTCTAAAACTAGTTATTAGAGTACCCCCCACAAAATAATTAAAACGAAAAATGATTTATTACTCTCCATACTTCACACTATTAATGAATGAAATCATTAGATTAATGAAACAATAATGTATAATCAACAAAGGAACAGAAATCATAGCAGAAAACGGCACTAGCATTTTCAGATTTCTTTATTATATGAAGAGAAATATAACTATAATTTCGTTAAAATTTATCGAGTTTATGCAAGCTTATGTTGGAAGGAGAATGTAAGGAAGAAAATGAATAACTGTGTTTGTTTTAGGTTTTATAAAAACAAGAACAATGTTCAAAGTAAGGGCATGTTTAATTGGAGAGTAAAAATGGGATAAAAGTTACATAGATGAGATTTATGTGGTATTTTACACAAGGTCCAATCACATAAATTTTACACTTACTTTTATCACTCAACCAAACACACCTTGAAGAAGAAATTTTGCCAAAAGCGCTGTAGAAATCATAGTCTTCTATTTGCTCCCCAAACTAAACTCACTCTATGACACTGATTTTGTTAAACTTGTGCTTGAAAGTGCTTTAAGATAATAAAATATAATGAGGAGGGACAAAAGAAGTGTCTTTTCCTTGCTAGTCTATTATTATCATCCGGACAAATTGCACTCTTCTCTATTCACATCTAATTGTAAAATGTTGTAAAAACTCCCTAAACATCTGAAATACCTATACTGAATTATCTTGAATATATAAAGTCATTATACACCTCCCTTGCATAGTGCATATTATATGTAGAGGAGGTGAACGTCAAACGAACAAATAAAAAAATATATGGTAATGAATATCACTAAATAAAATCTCATTAGAGATACATGCAATTTAACCGTATTATTATTATATGCCACACTCCCTTTCATGACATCTAGAACTTCCAAACTGACATTAGCTAGAGTACTTGCACTATATATTTCTTTGAGCATGATACAAAAATGAAAGGAACATGAAGAAGTGAATTCGGAAGCTTACTCTATGTTAGGAGGGAAGAAATACACATACGCCTGATTAACAAGGGCCTTAAACGAGCCCCAATACTGGCCAACGCTTGTAGTAAAAAGTGCCGAGTACATAGAATAAGCGTCTCTCAGTCTGTGCCACTCCCATAAAGACTCTTTCTTGTTACTCTGCCCTTCTTTATCTCCCACGCTATTGGTCACAGTTAAGCAGAAAAACACCAACATACACACAAACAAAACAGCACCACCACCACCGAATCGGACTTTAGCCATAGCACTAATGTGTGCGCATCAACAACAACGTATAGACAGTGTACAATACAAGTCCACGCCAAGGCATTTCTATTTCTATTTCTATTTCTATTTAATAAAGCATAAGTGCCTCTCGTACCTTCCGTAGGCTAGCGTTGGTTTCTTGACACGTTAGTGATTTGCACGACAAGACAACGTTTGAGTAAACAAGACGTGGCTTTTCCGCATCATTATGCACTGACACGTTTCATTTCCGCTCCCCATTTCTCATCTTTATACTTCTTATTAATATTTTTATATTATATTATATTATATGCTCAACAAGGTACATCTATTTTATTTTATAAAGTTTTCAGATAAGATCCGACATCGGTGGGTTTTATCCAGTGGTTCACCTTTTGATCGTGCTATGCTATGCTATGCTAGATCGGCTAGAAGCTAGAAAGGCTGCATTTCATATAAATGTTAAATACTAATATAAATAAGAGTTTTAATTGATGTGATAATTTTGAAGCTCAAATCGTATGAGTAATCAAACACATCAATTTAACGTTCACTGAAAATATAAGCACAATTTTCCTTTCCTATAAAAGAATATACTTATATAAAGATCAATTATGTCGCGAGAATCCGCCAGCAATGTTTGAAAGATGTAACCCCATAAGTAGATCCTGCATGCTTCATTGACTCATCCATCGATTCGAGATAAACTTGTTTGAAAAGAACAAAAAGTCGAAAGCACTTTCCAATTTCTACACTTGTTACTTGCCCATAATTTGCCCATAACTTTTATTTTAATCTCTAGAGAACATTAAGTCCCTACAATAGTACTTTGGTAAGGAAGTGATCCCCGCTATTAATTATAGGACCTTATACTAGTATTTTTTATGTTCCAATCCCTATGATTGCTATTTTTATCAAGTTTTAATTCTGGTGATCTATGAAAGATATGTTCCTATAGTTGAATTTATTTTGATTTAGCTTCCGCAAAGGCTAACTCTTTAGAAGACTACCACTATAGAGCTAACCTTAAATTTTTTCAGTCTACAGACTGAAAGCAATACAATTGACACGTATGGGGACTAAAAATGCTTCTAACCAAAAACGCAATACAGAGGGACAGGTAGCAAACCGGCCATGCATACAACTATATTCCCTCTGATGGGTCTTTAGAGGCACTTTCAAATAGAGAGAATATATATATGTATATATATAATAGTTGATGGCGGCATATATGTATGCATAGCATGAAAAGAATGAAAATTGGTTCAGATGATGCCGGCAAATAAAGCTGGTTGGTCATACTCAATCTCTTGTCATAAGTTCATCACCAACCTAATTGACAAATCGAGCATCATAAATTCCCCTGAAAGTTTTAACACAACCTCTCGCTATATGAAGCAACATCCATTAAAAAGTATAGAACCCTTAAGGAAAAATAAACGAATAAGAATTTTTCCATTAGCTATACAGCAAACTAAGAGTTGAGGGTGGATCAAAAGGTAAAAAATGACCTGATGTCAACGGCAGAATCATCACACTTAACCAACAACACTGCTTACAAAATATAAAACAACATCAACCACCACGTCCACCATCATCAATTTTTTTAATTTTTTTTTTATATGGGAGGAAATGTTTTCTTTGGAGAAGAATACCTATGAGGTTACCAGAGAGGATAACTACACTGGAATGACATCAATCTTGGAGGTATCTTCACATCTCAAAACAATACCCTCAAGGCTGGCTGGGAATATACATTTGGCCCATTGGCATCCGGTAGTCAAAGGCTCAGGTGGAGGGACAATCATAAGCACATTGTCATTTCTTTGAACAACACCCATCACGCTGACTGTGCTGCCTTCTTTGATGTACCTACAAACAAAGATCAATGGCAGTTTCGTAAAAAAAATCCTCTTCATCTATATGGGTTTTTGCTGTCATCATTACTCTCATCATGATGCATAACATTAATTATGTACAGAGCTAAACTTAGTATTTTGCCAAACTGGATGATCGTTAACCAATTAATGTTGTTGCTGGGAACAAGTTTAGAAAAGGCAGCTCAATACACGAGGCTCCCACCTGGTGAGATTTGGAGATGATAGATGTACACAGTTTTACTCCCAATAAACAGAGGGGCTTGATTTGAACCTGTGATCTTCAGATCACAAGGCAACAACAACCTTATTGTTGCGCCAAGGCTCACATCTGCTAGCAACAAGTTTAGTGCCAAAAAAAAAAAGTTATTGCCAGCAACATTGGCCAGCTTCCATTCCCAACAACAAACGGAGAAGGATTTAACAGTTTCGATTTACACTAATTTTATCTGAAAAAATTTCAACTCTAAAACAAGATAAGGTACTTTACCCTTCTTTCAACTGCATTATACGATCATCACTAGAAAGCTTTCTCTCTCCCAACCATCGAAGAAACTCGGGGGACATGTCTTTGCTGGCTGGATTAACGTCAATTACAATAGAATCATCAACATAAGGAGTCACCCTAGCACCATAGCCTGTTTTAACCAGCGCTCTCAATCCAGATTGGAAATCAGAGATGTAGAAGTCCACCACATGCCTCTGCATTGAATAAAATGTGAGGTAAATAATATTAAAGATACTCAAGTCTCAGAGATTACACTGCAAAATCCCCAAAATACAGAGTTGAATCCTGATATAGGCATGTCAAGCTCACATTAAGGAACAGAGCCATACGCAAGGCTGACAACATTTTTATAACATCCTAAACTTTCTAAAACTTCTATAAACTTAATGTGTGGCTCCGTCAAAAGAATAAAATTAGCATTTGGCCGCCCAACACTAAAATTTTGGTTCTGCCCAGATGTAAAAACAGCTCAAATGAGATGATGATAACAGGAACCTTTAATTGACTAGATTCAAATCCAAGACATATAAGTAGGCACCCACACAATACTAGTATCACCTCAGGCAGGAAGATATGCTTAGTGACACACAACAATATTCTCGATAATCAAAGTGAAGATAAAGACCACCATAAAAAGCATCAACAAATTTCTCAATCAAAAAGCCAACAAACAAAAGAGCAGCCAGTGTTAGAAGGGAACTCCCAACACAAAGTTCTTTGAATACTTATGATTTCTATTTATACTTTTTTCTGGATCCAAAATAAGGCTTCAATGGAAAGTAGAGAGAAATAATAATTATAACAAAGCCTTGTTTTCTTTTAGCTATATGAGATATGGTACAAGAAGCTTCTAGAAACCAAATTTTAGCATTATAAAAGTCATTCCTAGGCGTCCCTTCACGTGGAGTTGGAGCTCTGGAAAAGTTGTGCACCCCACTGGTCTCACCAATTTTTTGAGTATGATGAGGAAATAATTTGTTTGCATGCGCTATCAATAGTTTTATTGCTACTCAAATACGTTTAAACATCTTGAAAGGCACAGAAGCCTTGAGACATCTTTCGTACACTTGCATGGAAAGGAAACCGTGGAGAAAGTAATTAATCATTTAATAATATAACTGAAAGAAAAGAGCTTCACTGAAGGTTATATAAGGAATCATAAAGAGATATTATAAAATTGTTCAGAAAATCAAAGTACATTGCGTCAGAAAGCAAAATATTTAATTCACTTAACGGCCAATGCATATCAGTAAGTCATGAATATCTATCAAACTTAAAACCTTGGTGATCTGTAAAGAAAAGATTACACAGATAAGGGCAATTACCTCTGCCGATCTGAGTCCCCATGTAAAGCGGCGATGTTCTGGGTTGGCTGCTTTTGAATCCCATCCTCGATATTCATACAAGCTTGTAGATGTATATACACACCTAGGAACTTTTTGAAAGGATGACTCCAGCGGAACATTACCGCAGGTAACCACCTTCAAAAAGGCTCAATAAATTACTGATCTATTCTGTCAGTTATGCACATGCAACAACGTAAACAAGAAAAATGATGATACAACTCCAGACAAGAGACACCAGCCAACCATTCAAGTCATTGATATCTGATACATAAACATCAATATCCAGCAACCAATTGAGGAACAAAGAAACGAATAATTGACACATGGGTGGTTAGGTGTTGATGTGTGTGTATTAGTGACTGTTTTCAAGTCTATATGCATAATTAATTGTACTATACATGCATATGTCAAGTTACATACCCCAGAGACCTTCACAAATTGCCCATTCTTCGCAGTTCTAAGCTCAGCATCTGGATAACGAGAAATGAAGCCAACAATGGCTTTCCTCCCACAACAACTGTTCCAAGTGAACAATGCAGCAACCGCAGCAAAAAGAACTACCACAACAATGAGGAGAATTGCATTGCGGACAGCTCCAAGAATAAAACCGCCAGCAATGAATCCCATAACAAAAATCAGAATCACAGACCACAATATTGGCTTTGGGAAGTTCCTCCTGAAGGAATATTCATCATCAAGGCTAAGAGTGGTCACAGCTGGATTGTGAGCCACAGAGGAAGTATGTGACTTCATAGATCCTGTAGATTCCAATGGACCAGACACCTTCCTTGGAGCCCCAGATGAATTCAGTGGGCCAGATGTAATCAGACCGGTTGTGGGGAGAACTGGAGGAATTGGACCAGAGTTTTGGCGCGTTACTCCTCCAGATTGAGGGCCAGATGACTTCTTGAGTGGTTCCCCATGTTTATTCAATGGACCAGAATTGGTCTTTTTCATTGAGGCTGAAGCAGTCATGCCACCAGCAGATACATTCCCTGATGTAGTATAAATGGATCGAGCAGCTGCATTTTGCAAGATAGGTCCAGAGTGTGAAGCAGCTCCTCCGAATGATCCAGTCCTTGAAGGAGCACCATTCAATGGACCGGATTTTCTGGATTTAGAACCATCCATAGGGATATCAAACATTTTCCCTAATTCACCAGACTTTTTGATGTCGCCACCAGTATAGGGCATAGCAACTGAGCTCATTGTTGGAGTCCTTTCCTTCGGCTGTTCAGGCCGGCCTGATACATACAGGCCATTGCTGAGCTGATGAGATGGGAATCTTGAACCCATCAGTCTTCTCTAAAGCAGCTCAAAAGAGCCAACTGAATAGGAAACCACACCGGTATGCTGAAGCGCTATTTAAAGTAATACTGCAAAACAGTGAAATCAACAAGATAATTGAAACAGAATCTTAGTCATAATTCCAGACAGTATTTGGCAGATATATTCGTCTGAAGAGAAAGCATCTATCCATTTCTTCTTCCCATTGAAAACCTTATATTTTTCCTATTGAGAATAATCACGTTCAGTTCTAGAAACCAGGATTAAACTACAAAACAATGAGCAAAAGAGTCTCAATGCTGGGTTTTCTTTCTGGTATTGAAAAGTTTACCAGAATAACTATAAAGAAGACATGACTGGTTGAATTGAACAACCGGGTAAGCTAGGCAACTACCACCAGGGTCTAGGGTAACATAAGATGAGTCAAGGAAAAAGAAGAATCAACTAGATTAAAGTTGTTTGCTTGAATCATTGGAAGCAAGCTAGCTTACATAAAAAGCTAAGAGCATTGAACTACCTCTATATTTGGCTTATGAACAAAATCCAGTCATTCACCTCACTCATACCTAATCCCTCTAAACAAACAAAAGGAAAATGCAAAATTGAATAGTGGACTTGGATAGGAACTTCAAAAGAAGGAAAAAAAAAAAAAGTGTATCCTTAGAGCTTATATCTTGTGTTTGAAGGACACCCTTTAAAGCTAATGTGAAGTGGGTATGAAGGGAAAAAAGGAAAAGGAAGAAAATTGAAGGCATTGTTGGTGGATCTGAAGGAAAGGGTAATGTGGGAGTGATGGATCTCCCTCAAGATGCAAGAAAGTAGGGAGATCCATACATATTTTGGACTAAATGACAGAAAAAAAAAAGGCAAGAATGTGCAGAAGAAGACGGAGGAAGAGGAAGAAGGTGAGGCGGGGGGGTAATGAATCTGACAGACATTGTTGAGAGAAAATGGGCAGGTGAGGCTGAACCCCCATTTGAAGAGTGAGTGTGAGAAGATCTATACGAAATGAAGAAACTTTGAGCAGATTAAGGTGAAAGGGGGGGGGGGTGAGGGAGTACCTGAAGATTGAAGCTTGAAGAAGAGAATCAAAGAGAGTGGAGAAGATGCTGAGCCTGAGATCCCATCTTCATACAAGTCGCAATCTGTGTTTCTCTCTCTATCTCTCTCTGTGTGTTTCTCTCTCTCTCTCTCTCAGTAAGACAGACTAAGAACAAGAGAAGTAATAAGGAAAGGAAGCAAGAAGCAAGGAAGAAAGCAACGCAGGCATTGGCAAGGCAACAACTCACTATTATTATTAAATTATTGTTAAGAAAACATGAAAAAACAAAAGTAAAATACTAGAACTTGGTTTTATTGCTTTGAAATTTCAAGTTAAGCAAATTAATTCTTATAAAAAAATTTTCAAATGGTCCTATAAATTTAAATAGTCATTCAAATTAATTATGTAAAAAAATTTAGACAAATTAATTCTCTTAATCTAATTTAATAGAGACATTATTTGACCAATTATTTAATTTTTTAATAATCAGTTTATTTAACTATTTAATTTTGTAATAATTAATTTAAAATTTTTTATGAATCAATTTATATGATGATTTGATTTTATAGGAAATAATTTAAAATATTTTTATAAAAATTAATTTATTTGACTTAAAATTTGAGAGATATTGAAATCCGATTTTCTCAAAAAAAGAAAAAAGGGTTTAAGCAAGTGTGCAGTGAAACTCTCTCTCTCTTTCTCTCTCGTCAAACAGCCGCAACAACTGGTAGGTTGTCTGATGTCTCGTCCCGCAAAAACCACCAAACCAAGCAACATTAACAAATTCATTTATTTTCCAAATTTCATTTGGGGAAGAACCACTCTTTTTTTTTTTTTTCTTTCTTTCTATACAGGAAAGATAGTGAAATTTGAATATAGGATTTGACGATAGAGCAACATGCCCAAGAATTAGTTTTTTGAAAAATATTTTATTAGCTCATAATATCTTAAAGACCAATATGCTAATTAGTTAATCCCTAAAAAAAAAATCAAAATGAGCCCCTAAAATATTAATGTGGTGACAAATTTGCCTTTTAATAATATTTTATCTACTCTAATAGAGTGCTTTAATAACAAAAAATGATCATTAGAATATCACGAACTAATCAAACATGTATATTCTAAGAAATAATTTGACAACATATTGATCCCGTAAGAGCTAAAATAGTAGTTTATCTTTTTTCTTTCTTTCTTCTGTTATCTAAAAATTTAAACCAAAGGAAAAATATTGCCTCAATTTATAGTTAAAATTTGTATTGGAGTTTATCAAATACTTACAAAATAATATTTATAAATCACTTGCTAACACAAAATTAGAACAATCAAACCTAAATCATTATAACACATAGGCAAAAAATCGACCATATAAATCATTCATGATAGCTCCAAATTTAATTATTAAGTATTAACACATCAAATACATGCCCAACCTACTTTTCTTCTTTTTCTTCTTACTCAAATCTTTTCGTGCATTAATAATCATCCCAACCAATCATTTCTTCATTAAAATCGAATATTTGGCTTTTATTGACTCTAAAAACTTATAAAAAAGTAAATGTTTTATAGCAATCTACTTTTTTTAAAACTTAAAAATCACACTTTAGGAAAAAGAAAAAAAAAACACTTTTGCACATATCATGATTTAAAAGTTTTCAAACGAAAAATCATACATAATTTTATTGATCTTTTAGAATTTGAAATAAAATATTGTTATATAGGTCGAAAAGTTTCTGCATGAATCCATATAAGTTACGTAGTTGGCTGAAATTAGCGAGTTTAACGGAGCATAAATCATGCTAGAGTCTGGCAGAAAACATGCTAAATTCTGGCAAAAAAAACGTGTTGAGTTTTGATCAAAACGATGCCAAGTACTTCATTAAAATGTCTTATACTAAAATGTTTTTGTTATTTATTGGTACTCTTAAAAAATATATAAAAAATTAGACATTAATTAAGGTGTCATAGAATAAAGTAAATATTAAGTTTAAAAATAAAAATTTCAAAATTAGAAAAAAAATAACCTGAAAACTTTTATATTTTAAAAAACTAAGTCAAAGTATTTTGTCAAAAAAAAGAGTTAATTAGTAAGGAATGGTCTAGCTGTAGATTAATAATCCCAAAATAATATGTACATCCTCGTAGTTCCATCTCATGTAACCAAAAAGACACCTTTAAATGGGCAAAATGAAGAGTTGGGTGATGGATAAGTTGATCCTCACCATGTCTTGGAGTATTGGATGGTACCCTATTTCTACCCATTAGATTAAAACAAAATTTAAGTAAATGGCTAAGATGGAAAAAGAATGAATATATAATTTTTATTAGATAATAAAAGCATTTTTAAGATTACCAAACTATCCCCCTTTGGTTCACCCATGACTCATCCCCTTCCCTTTCCTCTCGCCCACCTCGGCGCAACTATTTTTGGAACTTGCATGACCACCTATCGCTTACAATTGCATCACCATTTGCACTGGTGCATGTATTGGTGCCGTTGCCACCATCAATGTCATTGAAAAAGGAAACCCAATCGACCATACACTCTCAAAATTTTTGTTACAATGATTTGTAATCCTAATCTAAAATCATAATCAAATCCACTGCACCTAAACTTATGTTATATTGTCTTTTAAAAACTATAATTTTTTAGTTGGAAACTTTGAGGTGAAATGGATTGAAACTAATTGATGAGAGGATAGTTAGGGAGGAGAAAGGGATTTGGGGCCAGTCGCCAAACAATAGTGATAAAAGTAGTCTTTTAGTCATTTAATCCCAAAAAGTAAATTTACAGCCTACTATTAAAAAATTTTGAAACATTCCAATAATGTGCTTAGATTATCATGGCGGGTTGCCACCGTCACTGGGAATAAGATCCAGAAGTGAAGGGACAAAAATTTTAAAAGCGTGGTGCACGCTTCTTAATATTCACTTTCAAGAAGGAAAGAAGTCACAAATTAATATTCATTATCACCGGAAAACGTACGTCAAACATAGGCTATATGTTGTGGATGTGGGGGGCAACACTGAGAAGGCAGTTGAATGGTCGAAATGGAAAATTGAAAAGTTATGAAGGCTAGTAATTTTGAGTTGGACCATAGAATGATCCAAACTTAGATGGACCAAAATATCCACCACCTGAAGAGTTGATGTTAACCCACAAACAAATTTATTAAACGCTTTTTCTAATGGGTTTCCAATTATACCATCAAAATATGCATGGGGTATGCTTCCCGAATTGATTTACCATATGCTTTTATTTTTGGTATACATATTTAGTTAGCATATTTTATTTCGCATCTACCAGGACATTATGCATTTTTAGTGCCTCAGAATCAGGTCTTTATTTTTAATATGATGTTTTAATTTAACAATTCATCGTATATGAGGTTATTTTTATTGTTCTAGCTTCGGGTAGAGATCCAGATAGGTTTGTGTTTAGGCTTCATATGATATGTCCTACCCTTGCGTTCCTGCCGACCATATATCCAATAGTAAAGAACCGTTATCTACTTTCAATGCTTCGACCTTTCATCCACCCGGTGGGTTCTCCTCTGTCAATCATTAAGAGACACATTAAATGTAGTGCATCAGGGAATTTTATCTGTTCCTCTAACAGCTCGGGAGTCTTCAAAGAGTCCTGCCCTATCTTGCGGAGACCTAGCATCCTGGAAGCAATGTCCAGCTTGCTAAGACCCACTTACTTTGGGATGAGGCTTTTGGAACATGGTCAGAATAAATTAATGGGTTCGAATCTAGGATTATGGGTTAGTCAAAGAGCGACCGGTCCTACAATATCTCAAAATATGCCAATGTAATTTAGCTTATTTTATTCTACTATCACAAAAATTTTATTGTGAAGCAATTGTCTTTTTTAATGACAAAACTTTGAGAACATTTTTAAAATAGTTAAAAAAGAGATGAAATTAGTATTAAAAAACCTATTTAAAATTTTTTTATGGAAAGAAAATTATAATGAATCATTCATAAAATTTTCACCTTTTTTGGGGATACACTCACCGTTATTTTTTATTCCTACAGTAATTACTAAACCCACCGTTAGAGTAAATGAGAGTTCAGATAAAAGTTTTAAGTAATAAGATACTAGTTTTGAATTTGTAAAAGCCAAACCAATTCTTTGTACAATGAACTTTATTTCTTTTATCAAAATTCAAACTACTAATAGCTCAACTCAAAAACCGAAATAGAAATTGGAATTTTTCTGTTTAATTGGAGCGTAATGAAATTATGTTCTAGATTGAGGGGCTTCGTCTGATTATGGTCAATGACAAATTTTCCTCCTTTTCGTCCCTGCAGCCTGCAAATAATATAATATAATGTATAGTGAGAAACATAATAGCGTATTTATAACATGGATACAGTTTTCGCTTAAACCATACGAAAAGCACACTTTCCATTGATGATGTAATCACACACACACAGAGTTTACTTAAGGATCTTAAACTTTAATCTTTGGCACTCTAGAAGCAAGCTATTATTTTCAGAGATAAAAACAATCGTGGTGCTTTCAACATAGTGAGAAGTGAAGTGATGTCATTGCCACTTGTTCCTAGTACATACCAACTGTAATGTAAGTATCTATGACCTGGATGGCATTACACTGCACGGGGGCAAATGGTCAACATTGATGCCTACACTCTACTTGGCTTAACCCAACGGTCAAGGTCAAGCTAGCCCTTCTTATCTTTCTTGTACATATTGTAACATCAACTTTTGCGCGCGCAGCTGTAACCGACTTGTAACCTGCGATTTGCAATTCCTAGCTTGTTTACAATCATAATAATTTAACTGCTTCCAAAAATAATAATAATAATAACAACAACATCAAGTTCTGTTAGGGCATGTTAGTAGATATTTAGATCCAATAGCGGGGCAGTTAGTGGTTGTTGCAATTATTCAGCATAAGATGCCTGCAGGAAGGAGTAGGACTACAGGCAAGTTTGCGTAGCGCCAAAGACATATCATTTCTGTTCTGTATATCGTTATGACTGTTGGGGTGCCGATACTATTGGAAAAATATTATTTGTACTTACAGTATATTAGACACTATATCAACATACATTTCATCTATTATTGGATATGGTGTAGACTCTATTTAAATAGGATCTACACCTCATCTAATGATAGATGAGATGTGAATCGGCATAACATCCCACACATCATAAATATAAATGACATAACTCATACTTTTTTGTGTTTCGATTTAATTTATGAGCAAGTTGTCATTAAAAGATTATGAGTAATTCTAATGCATATACGGTGTAAAATTTTTATATTAGTATTTAATTATGTATTATGTAAAAGAGTATATTATTGGATTTAATTTTGATACATATTTTTATCTAATTATATATTGACACGTTGATTTCCTCATCCCTTAGTTAAAAAGTCATAAAAATAAAAGAATTTGATTTGGTGATTAAATAAATGTTTTATACTATTATGATATGTTTGGTTAAGGGATAAAAATGAGATGAAAAATTTTATTGATGAATTTTGATATGTAATTTTATATATGAATTTTATCCATAAAAATTTATCTCAATTTTTACCCATTAACCAAACATATTTTTATTATGTTAAAATTAACCTCTATGTATTTATAGTTAAAAATTCTTGAGTTTAAATTTAATGCACCAGTACTTTACATATTTGGATAATTAAAAATGTTAATTAATGGTTATAAAGTGAGAAAGTTAGTAATTACTAATCTTGAATTAATAATTGTCAATTTGTGTTGGTTCCATCAAATGGGATAGTTAACTTCCAATTTTCTTATTTTACAATCATCCTCATTTTAAAGAATTATGTGCTATTTTTTTATATTGTCATTCAACTAAATGCTTTAATTTATCTAATTTTTTAAATAGTATATGTAAAAGTCAACCTGTATTTTTTTATTTCTAGCTGACATCCTCTTACCAAAGCCAATTATGTTCAGTCCCATTTTGAGATCATGTATAAAAACTTTAGTACATTTATATGTTCTTTTAAATGGATATGGAAGTCATGATATTATTTTTCTGGCAGACATCCTCTTATTAAAGACAATTATGTTCGATCATTTGAGATCATATATGAAAAACTTGTCTTTAGTACGATTAC
Organism: Dalbergia cultrata; assembly: GCA_031216105.1. NCBI lineage: Eukaryota > Viridiplantae > Streptophyta > Magnoliopsida > Fabales > Fabaceae > Dalbergia > Dalbergia cultrata. The sequence continues at coordinate 65,235,199 of CM062346.1, forward strand.
GTGTTCCTTCAAATGGATCTAGAAGTCATGATATTATTTTTTGATTAAACTTGGGGTCGTGATATCGTAATTCATAATGTAATGGAGAAAATATCGGGTCAAGTAATGAGGAGAATCCAAAATTGCGGAAACTAAATTAACGGATTAAGAGGGAAACTACAAAAATAGGTGAGACATCGCATTTAGAACAAGAGGTCCATGAATCCTTTTATTTATATACTCTATACTTAATTCATTCTTAACTTATCGGATACTTTCATCACTCACTGAAAATTCCAATATTTCTCCCCTAAATGTATGCTTCCCTCGCCACGCAAGCCCTTTCTGAGCACTTTACGGCAAAACTAAAACACACAATTTTGACCAATACTATGACAAAAGATGGAACCACACCTAAGCAAAAATCAACTACCATGTCCAAATCACCAATACTCAACCTAACCAAACCATTGATTTAATACCACCACATAAAGCGGTCAAGGAAAACCAAAAAACCAGACAAATCTAAATTAATGGACGAAGCGAAAGGCTCCAAAGCAAATTTGACGTCCCACTTGATCCAAAATAAATAAAACTAGGAGCAATGTTTCAATTTCATTTGTTCCGGAAATAAAGGTTGATTTAATTACCATCAAACTATATTAAAGTTAAAACACAGTATTAACATATTGCAAGACGGCACCCTAGCACCAACCCCATTGCGTAATTGCTTTTGCAGACATCAGTTTTTCTACGGACTACCCGAATTGGAGTAACTGCCAAATTCAAGATTTGACAGACAGAAAAATGATTTCAAAGGTCATCTCGTATTTTCCAATCATTTCACCCCGCTAGAAACTGACACTGAGCTTGACAGCTCGACAAATAGAGTCGTTTGATCAGAGTTTGCATGCAACCTTATCAAACTGGACAATCTTCAGTCAGAAGAAACAAGTACAAGAAATAGTTAGATAATATTAATTACAGGTTGTTGATATGCAGTTAGTTAGAGGATATTATCAGATTAGTTGGGCATGGAATGCCATAACTGAATGTTTATAAAGATCCTTGAGGAATTTTATTCCCTCTCAGAGAGCTGCTGCGTAATTTTCTTCCGGATTTGAACAAGGAAACGCATCATTATAAGCAGATTATTTAGATCTGGCAAATATGGTAAAGCATATCCATCCTGCTTTGCAATACTATAACCAAGATTGAGCGGGAATTTATAGAAATAGCCTTCAAAATCTGAGCAGAGCTGATACTGAAGGATCTCAGTTAAGATGCTAATAACTTGCTAACCCAAAATCTACTATCTGATAATGAAATGTGGTGACCTAATTAACCACTCAACTAACAACATATACCAATTTGAAAAATACAATGGTATGAAGGACACCAAACTTTAACCCTAAGCTTGTGAAGTGTCTCTTTCTAAATTATGCCGAAGTCAATAAACTTAATTTAGATGTGTTACTATGTGTGAAAAACATTTTTAACTGCCCCAGACCCATCCAAACTTACCACCGCAGACAAGGAAATTGCTTGCTGAACACATATTAAAGAACCAGGTCCCCCTCACATCAAGATTAGGTGGCTAGAGAGTCAGTGTGCATATATGCAGCAAATAAAATAAGACACGTAGTAAGCATATCGTGAAAACAGTAAAAATGAGAGGTTATTTGTGTTTAAAGTGTAGACTTAACAAAAAAAATATTCTACTGTTTAAAACAGATCCAAAAGCACATGATGTAAGCATAGCGTAAGGATAAAAACGATTCCAGCAACGCAAGTGGCAACTTAGAGAGACTCAATAAATAGGAAGTCATCTCACTCATCCCAAACGCTACCATACCCTATGCTCTAAGTCCAACTTCAGACGCCTATGAGTATGAAATGTAAATCTTAGCTCAATGCTTCAGCAAGAAACTAGGAATACTGAATTTTCTTTCTTCCATAAGCAAGAAGGCTAAGCTACAGATCACCAAGATAAATCCAATACTGAACGGGTAAGTTATTAAGGAGCTTTACCCAACTGATGCTTGCATGCAGCATCATATGGCAGCTCTGTCTATCATTGCGGGAATCGATAGTATATAGTCAAACACACACAAGTCAGAAAATGGGTTCATTGTGAGAATTAGTTGTATGCTTTTTTCCTGCAAAAATCTTGACTAAACATGTGTTTACTGCTCTAGTAACTAAGTTTGCAAAGGCAACAAAAATGGCCTAAGGAGACATGTACTAACATGATAAAATGGAAATATCTTTCAGATTAACAGCATGCGAAGTTGGGATACAATCATAGTCACTGTCAGGGAAACAAGGAAATGAAATCCACATCCACATGTATGTACAAGAGTAAAGCCACAAATTACTCCCAAAATTGTAAGCATTGGTCAAGACAGTGGCATATAAAAATTATCATTTATGGTCCCCAATATTTTATTTCAGTCAAATCAGTCTCTAACATTGTATTCAAAATTGTCAAACTAATTCCTAATATGTGAATGTAGTGACTGATTCCATGAACAGATTACACTATCGGATGATTTTTAAATGGGTGTGACTATTCAATTAGTGCTTACAACTTCAAGGGTTAATTGGAGGCATTACTCATTACACAAACAGCATAATGAATAGCCAGAACTCTGAATATACTGATTATACCTGTATTCTTGTAAAAGCTAGCAAATCTCAAGCTAACATAAAATGGATTAAGTGATACTGAAAGCAGAGAAGCATATAACTAAACTTTAGTATACACAAACACAAGAATAAGAGGAAAAAAACAACAAACATGATTGAGAACTAAGTAGTAAGTACCAAGCCAGCCAAGCAAAAGCCCACAAGCAAATAGAAAGTGACTAACTCTATGTAATTTAATTTAATGTAATGTGATTCTCATTCTCATTCTGAATAGATATGATTTGATTGGATTCTAGGTCATGGCAGTGTTGAGAATGGAGCCGAGGGTTCCCAAGACGGCGAAAGCGAGGAGAGGGCTGACGTCGAGGGTGTCGAAGACAGGGGGGATGATGTTGCGGAAGAGGTTGAGGTAGGGATCGCAGAGGTCGCGGATGGCGGAGAGTGGCTGGCGCTCCCAAGGGATGTTAGGGAACCAGCTCAGCAGAACCCTAACCATGAGCACGCCGCTGTATATGTCCAGCCACTTCCCTAGCCCCGCCGCCACCACCGTCAGCGGCGTGTTCAGGTACCCGCTCGGCCTGTCCTGCAGCGACGCGAAGAACAGCGAACTCACCGCCGATAACGACACGCTGCTGTTGAAGTGTAACAGTAACAGCTTCTTCTGGAAGGCTCTGAGGAATAGTAGGGCCATGCCCAACAGGGTGGTAACGGTGCGGGTGGAACCTTCTAGAAGCTCATGTGGTGAGGCAGAGGGTGAGCGTGAGGTTTCCTGCTGCTGGGTGCTGGCTTGTGTGGATACAGCGAGGGTTGGAGGATTGATGTGGCCCCGAGTAATGGCTGAAACAGAGTGCGGGGGTTTGTTGGTGAAGAGAGAGGATGAAGAGGAAAAAGAAGAAGGTGGTGGTGGTGGTGGAGTGCTGCTCCTGTGGACGTGGAGAAGGGAGTGTTTGGAGTGGAGGAGGCGGTGGGTGACGGAGAGAAAGTGAATCTCCGAAGCCATTGTTGTTGCTGATGACGCCATCTCTTCTCCGAATTAGGGATTAGGGGATAGCGAAAACCCAAATCTCCAGCTCCTTCTTCCCTTATTCTATTTATCTCCTTTACACCATATATATATATATATATATATATATATATGTATATTAAACTTCTCCAATTAATTCACGACTCCACCTGTATACATGACAAGACGCTGAGGATTTTTCCATTATACCAGTTCTCCTAACGCGATCGACTAATACGCATAAATAACCCAAATTTATTTAAAATACGCTGCAAGTTCAACTAAAACTTGATAATATGGAATTATTTCTAAAACATAAATTCAACATAAATCAAGATAAAATCCATATTCTGCGCCAAAGCCTGCACATAATAAAACAATTAACATAAATTTGAAAATAATCATCATGCATGTCCTGGATCCCGCCTACACAATTTATTGGAGACTACTGTAATGACATAATGATAATAAGCTCCACTTCAAAGCCGCTCACCAAGGAAGCTATAGCACTATCAAGGAGGATTCTGTGGGTACAACCGAACTCAGAATCAGATTCAGTAGGGAAAGGAAAGAGAGAGGTGAGTTCATCAAAACTCAATGAATGAGCCTCCACTACAACTCACATGGGACAATAACAAAATACATAACATATATATGCAATTGATGTGAAATACATTACATATATAATTACATATAAATTAATCAATCTATAGCAACAATTAGTAGAGAAACATGAATTATTCTCAGACATAATTATCCTGAGTCAATTATAAACTGAAACTAATGGCTAATCGATGGGCAAGACTAACTAGGTCCCATAAATGGACACCCTCACTAGGTTCCTTATTGTGGAGTGAGCTAGTCCTTTAGTAATTCACTTTATATCGCTGCTAACGATCAACTCCCGGCAAATTGCTAACTCATTGACCGCTTTCTCACTATTTATTGGCTAAAAAAATAATAGTAATAATTTCACTACAAAATCGAGATTTAAAATATTTTCTAACTAATAAATAAATCTAAATAATTCATACAAGAAGACATGGTCCCATGAGTTTTCCAAAATAATTAGTTCTCATGATAATATTTCTAAAATTGACATAATTCATAACAACATGTTCTCTTGACATAAATTATTCTAAAATTTCATAAATAATTCATATAATTTGAAAATATATTAATAATGTCCAAAAGTATGGTCATGAGCTTAAACCCACTCACCTTTGATAGCCTGGAGTGTGCTTCTACTAATAACTCGATTTTGGAAAATTGGAATGGTACAAGTAACCAAACTCTGGCCGATTAAAGGGAGGGAGTCACAACGCCTTAAGAGATGATTAGTTAGGTCCACCTAAGTCTCGGCCACGAGGATTATGGAGCTTGACAAGAGATGAATTCGCCAAAAGGGGTTTGGCTTAGAGGAGATTTGGCTTAGAGGAGATTTGGTTTAGAGGAGGTTTGGCTTAGAGAAATTTTGGTTTAGAGGAGGTGGAAGCAAAACTTAGCAAAATGAAACTAAACATTTCTAACACACACACACTCCTACACACATATATTTATACACAAATATAATAATCATAAATAATATTAGTGCTATATGTCTATACTTACTAATAATAATAAATAATATTAATGCCTACTACACTTAGTAATTATAATGTTAAATAATATTTGTGCTATTTACACTTTAATAATAATAATACTAATTCTAGCTACACTTAGTAATATTAATTATAATTAATGTTAGTGCCATATATCTAGATTTAATAATAATAATAACTAATATTAATGCTAGCTACACTTAATAATTATAATGTTAAATAATATTAATGTTAGGTGCACTAAATAATAATAATGTTAATGCTAGCTACACTTAGCAATATTAATTATAATTAATATAAATGCTAGGTACACTTAATAATAATAATGCTAATGCTAAATACACTTAGTAATATTAATTATAATTAATATTAGTGGCATATATCTAGACTTAATAATAATAATAATTAATATTAATGCTAACTACACTTAGTAATTATAATATTAAATAATATTTATGTTAGGTTCACTTAATAATAATAATACTAATGGTAGCTACACTTAGTAATAATAATTATAATTAATATTAGTGTCATATATCTAGACTTAATAATAATAATTAATATTAATGCTAACTACACTTAGTAATTTTAATTCATATTCTAACTATAATGCATTAACACTACTAACTATAATGCATATTTAAATTATAATGCATGCAACACAACTAACTAAAATGAATATATTAACTATAATGCATATGTATGCTCATAGTTTACTATTATTATTATTATTTCTTTATTTGGGATATCACATATTATGTTGGTCAAAACGATTCTTTTTTGTTTTTGGCGCAAATCTAGAACCTCAGCGTCCAAATTCCTCACCAGTCACGGATACATTATATATTATTTAAGAGACTGAGGAATTATTATTATTGTAGAATAAATGGGAAGCTTGTTTCTTAGAATTTTTTACTTTTTTTTCAAGAAAACTCTCTTTTTTAATGTACTAGAAATATGAGTTAGCTTTTATATTTATCAAGTTTTATCGTGCTAACTCGTATTCCTTTTTAGTTTCTGAAAAAAACTAACCTTATACAAATTTTGTAAATATAAGCACTATATTATACGTGTAAATACATTTAAAATTTAAATATCAAATAATTGTAGAGATTAAAGTGTTTATCAACTTGAGAAGCTAGCAGTGTGCAGAACATTTTTATTATTTTACAATATTTTTATCTTGGGAACAAAGACAGGGCAAAGGCCCAAAGAGAAAGTACACAGCAAGAGTAGATCGAGCCCAAAGTCCCATATGATGACTTCTTCTCTTCCATGAAACAGTTTGATTAAGTTGCACTATTACTTCGGGTAAATATGAGCTAGTAACTAAAATCTGATTATTGTACCCAAAATAAAAACAACTAAAATCTGATCAAAAGCTAACAAAAAACATATTTGATTAATAAAAAAGGGATTACATTACTATAGGGGGACAAAAAAAAGAAAAAGAAAAACCACGGAAATAGCTGTAGCAGAATCGGCTGCCATGCGTCTAATATTGGTGTCGCTTGAAAAATGATGGCAACAATAAATAACCTTACAATTAGACCTTTGCTAATTCATCAAGAGACAACTCGAAACGCTGTTATACAAAAATATAAAATGAATTGTAAAAAGACTACTGTTTTGGCGACATGCGTCAATTGAAATCCAAATCCAAGTCCAAACCCAAACTCTACCCGAGTAAAATTTCCCAGAAAGACACATTTAAGTTTAAATAAAAACTAATTAAAAAGAAAAGCCCGAACAAAACTATCAATCGACGTAGGTTAGTCATTTAATCCTCAAAATCTCCAGCATTCTCCAATAGGTAGTTGGCTGCCAATTGCTCATCACGGTCACATGCCAAAAATGCTTCTATGACAGAGGCTCTATCAAATCCCATTGCCTCGAGCTACAAATCATAGGTAAAAAGGAATCAAAACTATTAAGGACAAATGGCGTAACTCAGTCGGAATGAAAATGGCACGTATTAGGTTACACTAGCCGACTAGGAAGCGACATACCCTTGCAATTGCCTCTTGCTCAGCTGGAGTCACATTGATGGCATGTGGCATGTCTTGCTCTGGCTGATCAAATATATCGCTGATAGAGAACAAGAGGCTTATTTATTACATTTCCAAATTCAAAACTTCTACGAACATGCAAAATCAAGAGAAGCGACTAAAGTATCAAATGGAAACAGTATGCCAAGAAAGATGATAATGGCATCAGGTAATGGTTGTAAAATGTAAAGCGACACGATAACTTGATATACCTAGCAATATTGAATATACTATTAATACTCACCCTTCAGAACCCTCAACAGGTTCATTTATCATGTGGAGAAACTCAGCATGATGCTCTTGGATCAGTCTTAAAAGATTGGGATTCTGTTTTCCAAGTTCCTGAAGCACAGGCTGCAATAGAACGTGGATTGATCTTAAGACATCAACCATTGACCAAAAGTGAGGAAGGTAATTGAGAAAATAGATACCTGTAAAATTTGTGGATTTGATTGCACCATTGTACGCAACGCTTGAAACTAACAAAGCGAAGAAAAAAGTTACTTGAAAACTACCAAAATAAAGCTTGAAGCTGGATACACCAACCACAGCAATAACAACAAGCTTTGTTAGCCAGGTGCGATTGGTTACATGGAAAAGCTTGAAACTAGATAAGAATAATGAATGATTTGCAGTATATTGTATAGGTGATGCAATCAATTAAAGCATATGAGAAATCATAATGCGTCCTGAGTAGCTCCGATCATTATGCAAATAACACAGTATTTGTAACCAACAAGTCAATACAGTAAGATAAAAGAGTGAAATTAAACAAAACACACAACATTAAATTATTCATTAGTTTCCCAATGTTCCTTCTACTTCATTTGTCAATTCCCAACATATTATTGAGGGAAAGTACTGCAAGTTATTGTCCAGATTTATGTTCCATAATTATCATACAGCTAATGTTATTCGTGGCATAGACAACTTGCAGCCAGTCACCTAGAAGATTCAATATGTAAACATGGCACAGTATGAGTGTCAAGCTTTGTCAATACAATAAATTCAACAAACAAAAATAGTTTCTTGCAACTTGGATATGTGTAATACATATGCTTTCTAACATCGAGTGCACAAAAATAGATGGAACAACAACCTCACCTGGGCATTGTTTCTGAGGAAGTCAAGAGATCCAAGTCCAGTACCAGCACCAGAAATAGTCTCCTGAGAGAGGGTCAGCTTGAAGTAAAGCACAAAGCGTAACAGAAAAAGATGGAAATAAACAGGAAAAATAACTTTTGATTATCCATTCAGAATCATATGTTTTACCTGGGGAAACATATTTAAGGGAGAAGAGTTAGGTGCTCCAGGAACTGCTCCTGTAGTGACCCCAGCAGTTTCAGTTGTCTGACTACCAGGGAAGTTAGGAACTGGTACAGCAACTTCTGCTGCTTCAGGGATTCCCTGACAGAAAAAAGATTTGTTAAATCCAACATATACAACAGAAAATTTAAACACACATGATATTCGTGCCATTAAGACATACAGAGTACAAGTAATCTATAGCACGCTCTGGATTATTGTAAGCTGCCCGAAGAGCACGGGTAACTGTATCTCGGTCCCAATTACCACCACCCATGTCCATAATTTGTTGGATAGTCTGCTCCAGATTACTACCAGCAACTAAATTTGAAGCAGCCTGACCATAAGTATCCACAGACACACTGCAAAAATTATGTAGCACAAGTCATCAGCAGGCTTGATAAACAGGAAAGGGGACAATGACAAAATTGTCCACATTCAACAATGTTTACTATCCCGAAAAATAATATTGCAGCATGATGGCATGATGTTTATGATGTCCAGCCGCAAACAACTTACCTAACTTACAGCTGTGATACCTAAATTTTTAGTTAAATGACTTGTACAGTAACATTAACCAAAGATCTCCATCAAAGAGCATTTAATTAAAGTATTTGAATTAAAAGTTAAAATGTGTACTGCTTTCAGTATTATAACGTCAACTTCATAACTAATTTGGTCAAAAGAATTAATGCCATCATAAAACTCATGATATAAAGACAAACCATAATGGTGGACTTTAAAATTCAAATTAACAAATGCATTTTTCCTCGAACGTATCACTAAATTATGAAAAGGATAGCTTCTTGCAAGCCGTCCTCAGTCAGTAACTATTTTAAGAGAGCATGCCATGGCAGCCTGAATAAAAACTTCATTAGAGTTAAATAGAAGTATTTTAAGAGAAATGTAGAGAGAAAAACCATACTCCGTATTTGTAGTTGTGACATCTGTGCCAGATGTGCTATTGTTTGTAGCCCTGCAAAACCAAATAAAGTACTATAGGAATAAAACCTAACTGATGTAAAAACAACTTGATCAAAGACTTTTTTAATTACTTACTGAGGTTGTACTGGAGGGTCAGGAGCAGGTGTGGAACTTGATGTTGATACAGTTGTAGGTGGATTGCTGGCAGGCTGCTGCACGCATACAAAACCACTAGCTAATACAGAGAGGGAGAAGGAAAAGAAAGAAAAAACTTCCAAAACAGCAATAAAAGTGAGAAAGCAATATACCTGGGCAGATGAAGCCGCTGAAGAACCCAATGTTTTACTCTGTAGAGAAGTAAAATCGTTTATTATAGTAACAAACTAAACATGCCAAAGCAAAATGAAAGTAAAAAATTGAAAAAAAAATTTATAACTGCGATTATCTAGTAGAAACATATGACATAGTAGAATATACAACATCTAATACTTGCCACAGAATCTAGATAGAATATTGGAAGGGGATAGAATATAAGTAAAAGCTTCACATGATTTTTATTTATCAAATGAAAGAGAGCATAGCAGTAGATCTCCATGTTTAAAAGAATAAAAGTTCACTATCAACGACTACGCATGAAGCGCTGCATCTGGTTTCCATTTCAAATCAATGAATAGAAAACCAATGAAGGAGTTTTGATTGTGGGCTCGAGGCCTCTCTGAATCAAAAGACACAGCCTTGTATAAATTAATCATTAATGCATGCAGGACAAAAATATGAGAGCTCAAATCACGGTCGTTAATGGAGGGAGGTGAGTTGTGAAGAAGGAAGGGTGCCCCCGTGAAGGAATAAAATACCTTGCTAAGCATGACAACAAGAAACCCATCCTCGGAGACCTTGTTCTCTGCTAACGTAGTTTCATCTTTCAAAACTTTGCCATTGTGAATCAGCAATTGTTGCCCACATGGGTAATTATCTTTGCCTTGTACATCTTCAATATTCTTCTTGACAGCCATAATCTGATAGGAAAAACAAAGAAATTTACATCTACTAAACAAATTCTAAAATTTACGAAACACCACATACAAAATTCAATTTATAATGATGTAATCACATTGAACTGAACATGCATATAATCAGCATAATGAAAACAAGGGAACCAAAAACCTTAAAGCAGTCAATATTCAATAATAAACACAAAACCAGCGTCACCACATGAGTATCATACATATCACATCCGAAACAAACAAAATCCTTTAAAAAAAGAAAAATAACGCATGCAATGCAAATGGAAACAAAATTGAAGTAAAGGCAGCTGAATTTGAATAGTAAAATTTACGACAACGACAGTGATTTGAATTAAACAAAAAGTAAAATAAATAAATAAATAAAATATAAGTAGGCTTCAAAAATTTGAAAACGAAATAATTCAATCAACAAATCAGACGGACATTTTCGTCGCTGAAAATGAAAGATTGAAAAAGAGAAAGAGAAATATTAGAGAGAGAGAGAGAGAGAGCTGGATTAGAAATAAGAAGACTGACAGTGTCGGAGGGCTGAACTCTGATTTCGAAATGGCTGCCTTTAAGAGTCTTAACGGTGAGCTTCATGGCGCCGAGTTATCGGAATGACGCCGTGAAACGGCAACGATCCGATTCGAGTGCGGTGGAGAGTGAAACCCTAGAGAGAGAGAGAGAGAGAGAGAGACTTTCGTGTGTTGCTGTTGCACAGAATGAACGTGTCAACGGCACACGCGTCACGCTCTTTTTCTATTTTCTTTCATTTTTCCTTTTTCCCGTAAATTGAATTCGCAGGGTGGCTTTCAAAGCACGTGAATAAAAAACGGAAACATATCTAAAAATTAAAGAAAATGTATTTGACCTAAAATGATGATTACAGGAAAATTAAAAGTCTTACTTGTACTCACATTGCACGAGATACTCATGTCAACTCACATTTAACATACCATTAGATAAGTATGGGATTCACACTCCATCAAATGGTAAATAAGATATGAATTAGTATCATGTTCCATAAATTGTAAATACAAATAACATAACTCTAAGGAAAATGAGTAATGTTATTTCTACTAACAATTTATGAAACACTATATGAACATAAAATTCAATGAATTGCGAGTGCCAATAATATTTTTTCAAAAATAATATATATTTTCCATGATTTTTAACCTTTGGTTTAGCAAGAATTTGATTATTGTTTAAGGCATGTAATAATATTTACCGGGGTAGATGGCGAATCTTAGGTTATCAAGCGAAGATTAACATCTTAGGTTTATTGATTTTGCAAAGAAGAGGATGCTAAATATATATTGAAACATATTAGATGGAATCCTCCTCCTCATTATATTACATGGAGTCTACGACTTATGGAGGCGTAAGTTATTGACAATAATGGAAATTTTAATATAGCTTGGAGCATCAATCTTGGCCCTTGCTCAAATACAAATGCAGATGAGGTGTTCTTTGGAGCTTATTATAGGCTAATCTTGGGATTTATAGATGTGCTACTGCAAATTGATTTTAAGGCTATCTTTCACTTTTATTTCAAATACTATTTTTAACACACATTTTTTCTCTTTAGAAATTTGCATAATACTATCGATTTATGTGGATATGTTTCAGTCTATAAAGTATTGATGGGTTTTGAGACAACGAGATACTATAAATCATTTGGCTATGTTTGTGAGTTTGACTTTGTAGATATAATAGTGAAATTTTTAAATCTTAAAAAGGGACTAAACATACATTCCAAATGTAAAGATCGAGCTAGACTAAATTATTATCTCTAACACCCAAACAAACAATCTAACAAATGTCCCTCGAAAATACAACACCATAGATATCTTCCCTAAGAAGTACACCAAGCCATTAAGGAGGCAACTCGTAGTAGCAAACACTCGAGGTAATAGAATGGCCAAAAGATGCCAAGTAATGAGCAACATGATTAGCTTAATGATATACATGAGTCATATGCACCATCCAATTATGATTCAGGAGCTTTTGAACCCACCCAATGACCAAAGTGTATGCATGGTTTCGAGCCATGTCACTATTAATAAAAAATAGAGCAAATTACACTGACCTCCCTTGAGGTTCAGCGAAATTACACACACCACCCCTCTAGTTTGCAAACCTTTCAATGACCTCCCCTGAACTTTGTTAAACATTACACTAAGCACCCCTGCAGTTAATATTCCGTTAACTATTGAAACAGAAGTCAGATCATGTGCCATGCACATGATTTTTAATGGCAAAATTGTAATTAAGTAGAAAATTTTAATATATAAAAAGACACAAACATCCTTATTTATTTGAGTTGAAATTTAAGGGGAAAAAACATGTAAAACTAAGCTCCCAATACATGACTCAAACATCTGATCAAACTCCCAATAATTTTCCTTATCCTTTACATCCATATAACCAAAATATAAAGCTCAAGTTCTGCATCCAAAAAAAGAAAAAAAAAATTGTTTCATCCCATAATAAAGCCTGTAAACTCCTTATACAGTAGCAATTATGTGTGGCCATTTTTTTGTTGGTCTCCTTGGTTGAAACTACTTGTGATTGTTAGCTGACTTGTATTTTCAATTGCTACATCCCGTTCCTCTATCCTTTGTCTCTGCATGGATAAAACGATGTTAGACTAATTTATGTCAGGCAATTAGTAATTGTTTACTTGCTAACATTAATCCAACACCTTAAAGTTATGCCTTCAATTTACCTTCTTCCTTCCCCTTCTACTTGTTGCAATTGAGGATTGAGTTATGCTTTCAACAGCCGTAGAAATAGCCTCTTGTTTCTATATATGAAAAAAAAAATTTCAGAATCTAAATATCAATAACACAAACTCCTAAATATGTCGATTTTAATAAAATAAGAATACCTTCTCCTTAGCTGTTTTAGCCCTTTGACAACCTTTTTTATTATGACCAAATTGCTTGCAAATGCTACAATTTGACAAGATTTCTGACCTTCTTGAATCACTTTGTATGGCTCTACCCTCATCAGGTCCTCTCCTTCGAACTCTCCTAGGTCTTCCTGGAAGTCTTTTTAACTTTGGTGGTTCCACCCTAGGAAATCCATCTCTGTCTCGCTCATCTAACTCAGGCATCGGGTGTAAAATTAACTCTTGATAGGTGGTGCAATACTTAGAAGTAGAATAGTAGTGGTCACAATAACTCTCTACATTACGTCTCTTATAAGCTATACATGCACAAGCATGAATGCATGGCAACCCAGACAATCTCCAATACTGGCACCCACAAGAGCTAGTTCTTAGGTTCACTGCAAAAGTGGTGAACCCATCTTTAACTTGGAACTCATCTTCTCCGGCATATGTAACTGTACAAAACCTCCCATCTTGAATAGTTGTATCAACAATTTTCCTAATCCTAGGGGTTATTAGGAATTCAAAGCTACAACCCTTTTCATACCTCCTTTGAAATCTCGCCATAATCCTAGTGGTCAAGCTTTCAACCAATCCTAATATAGGTTTCTTCCTATCATCACCCACCCAATTATTAAAAGATTCAGCCACATTATTAGTAATGTGGTCAGACTTACACCTAGGGTCACATGTGTGCCTAGCCCACATTTCTTTAGGCCTCTCACTTGATAATAACCACTGGACAGCATTTTCATCAATGGTCGAAACTCGTTCTAATCCTTTCTCAAAGACAAAGTCATTGTATGCCTTAGCCAAGGACCAAAAGTTCATGCTAAGCACAAGTGTTTTGAAATGTAACTTGAAGTTACTTAATAAATGGTTGCAACAATACCTATTACATTCAACAACAAAACTCCTTGGTTAAATTAACACTTAAACCAATCACATAAAACAATTAGTTAAACCTAAAACTAGAGTGCAATAGTTGAATGACAAGACTATGTTTGGCAAATGGAAAGAATTCACCATAGCACCTCTTAAACCTCGATACATGATACAATAAACACCAAAATCGGTCACATGTTGTCGCACTAAATTCTTTCTCTAAGAAAAAAAAAACTATACATATAAATAAGAGCAATTTTGTTGTATTACCTTCTGCATGTCACTCATAATGGTTAATGGTTTCCCTCTCCATTCAGAATCAAGGCCTCATGCAAAGAAGCTTAGGAAAAACTTCCAACTATCCAAGCATTCACCTTCAACTACAAAGAAATGCAATTGGGAACATTCCTTTGTTCCCATCAATTGCTACAACAGAGACAACAACACTCCTCCATAGTTACCTTTTAGATGACAACCATCTATACCAAACCATGGCCTACATCCTTTCACACAAAGCCTTTCTTCATTGCATCAAGACAAACAAAAATCTCTTGAACCGAGGTTTGTAGAAATCCTCCCTTCTAATTCCCTATCTTAATGAGACTTCCCCGGATTTGTCTCCCTATGAAGCTTAGCCTAAGCCGGGCAGCCTTGTCATATGAGTCTGCATAAGTTCCTTCATATTGTTCCTTCACCCTTTTTCCCTAGCCCGATATAATTTCATGTACCCACTAGACTCTAACCCAAATTTTTCCAACAATTCACCTTCATACTAAAAACTCATATTAGATCGTAACCAACTTAGATTGCAATTGTTTGGCAATCCAAGTTGAGGTTGCATTAGAGTTTTGGGTAGTCCTAATGCAATTATGTTTAGGGTTGTAAGTCTTAATCTTATAGGTAACTCCATCTGGTATAGGGGAAGCATGAATCCTCCATGTACACCCTGCAGCTGCACATACTGCTGTCACTCTAGCTTTCTCATTTTTTATTCTATTAATCTCAAACCCTTCTCAGATAACAAAGTCCTTAAGGGCTTCCCTAAACTCACACACATCTACAAACAACATTCCTTTTCTAATTCAATCCTCCCATTAGATCCTCGACTAAATTCTTTTCCTCTTGTACCTCTATCAATGTAAATCTCATCCCTATCTTCATCAGAATTATCTTTGACAACAACATCATAGCTTTCTTCATCACAACTTAATTCATCACTTTCATTCCCACCTTTTGTTTCTTCCTTACCATCATGATCAGTTGAATCGAGATCAACCAAAATCGTGATCCAAGAATACTTTCAACTTCGTAATTTTGACACCATTCATCATCGGGCCACTTATGACTACTTCTTGTTCACTTGCTACAAATTTCACTAATTTCATTCTCAATCACTAAATCAGTCATTACACTAGGATTCAGAGACTCAACCATTACAGTAGGATTCAAAGACTCATTCACATCGTTCAGATGCATAATCACATCATCAGTAATTGCACTTGTCATAACACTAGAAAACCAAAAAATTCCAATCTCAGAACCAGTTTAAAAAAATCACAATGCACAATCACAAAAAATTCCAATCTCAGTGTGATAATGGAGGATAGCAAATTAATCAGGGTGTACCTTGGTGATTGTTGCGCTGCCGACGCCGCTGTGTGATGGGTTAGATCGTGGGTCTGGTCACGGGTCTGAGGTGGTTGGATGGTGGGTCTGGTCGCGCTCCGCCACTGGTGGCATCGCGGGTTTGGTTGTGCTCCGCCGCTGGTCACATCGTGGGTCTGGTCGTGCTCCACCGCGTCATGTCCGTCGCCCGCCGAGGGCTCGTTCCGGCAGTCCGGGTCTGGTCGGCGTTGCCGCGGTCGCTGGTCAAAGCGTCTGCGTCGCGGTCGCTCTCCTGTCTTTCGCCGGTCGCTGCACCGGTGGCTTCGGTGGCTCGTCGCTACCGGTGTCGCTTGAACTGTCGCCCGCTTCGACCGCTTGCTCGCTCGATCTGGTGTCGCTCGATCCCGGTGGTTCGCTTACGGGGCGTGGTCGCCGCTGCTCGTCGCGCTTCACCGCTTCGCCGCAAGTTGTCTTCTCGGGACTTCTCACCATTGCAAGTTGGGGTGGGTTCAGTTTAGGTAGTGAGATGAGAAGAGAGGGGCTAGTGGTGTGAGGGTGGGTTGAGGATTCTCAGAGATATGTTGGTGTGATGGTGTAAGGGTGTTTTGGACAATACACTTATACTATTAACTGCAGCACTAGATTGTGACAGAAGGTCATTGAAAGGTTTGCAAACTCAAGGGGTGGTGTGTGTAATTTTACTGAACCTCAGGGGAGGTCAGTGTAATTTGCTCTAAAAAATAACATAACACACACATACACACTGAGAATCCACTTCAAGAACAATAAAGTGAAAACCCTTTTTACAAGCTAAATTCAATGCTTAAAAAGCACCCAAATTTTCGCAACAAAGATAGCATATATGCCTAAGTTCACTTATAAGCCACTAAGAAAACCCACCAAGAGTGTCTTGGATAAGCCCAGTGCAAGAAGCTTTAGAAGAATGAATGAAAGAACCATCACATTTAATTTTGGCCCAACCTTGAGGCATGATCCAACTAATAAAAAAGATGTGTTTGATGAGTAGCCATGAAGCATATACCCTTGTTGATGACCGTATAAGGATGCCTATAAATGATTGAAGATGTCATCAATGGAAAGAATATGATGCTGAAATTTGTAATACCTCAGGTCTACGTGTCTATAGACTGGCCTAATATGGCTTTATAGTTCCCCAAGACCCACCTGTATTGCCGAAAAGGTCCTGGATGCATGAAAGACTCTTAGTATATAGAACAAGTGTTTTTGACACCGCTATAGCAGTCCGTAGTCAGGTGCGTGGGTTGACCAAGTTTGGGGTCTCTACCAACCACTATAATAGTCATGTGTTTGCTTGAGTGGATGTTCCAAATCTATTAACCTCCATAGTGGTACCTCTCGATGTCAACACAATACTAAATGATATAGTTTCGTTTAAGTGATACCCTAACCTTATAAATACCCTCCACACCTGTTTTCACCCCCAAATCCAAGAATCTTACCATTCAAACTCTCTCTTCCACGCTTTTCTCTCAACACCACTCAATCCTACCTCTTCTGAGCTCAAGGCAATAGATTTTTTAATGTCTATGCTCTCTTTCTCTCCTCCCTTCCATATTCCTGAGTTTGGGTGTTATAGTTTCTCATAGTTGTCAAATTTGGGTACTCCCCCAAAGTTCATAGAGTTGGTTTAGAATTATTATAGATTATTCATGGATTTTGATGTTATTATGCCAAACATTGATGTCATCCCCACTCTATAGAACTCCATTGATGTTGATACCACTTGTTCCTCTCATTCAGGTAAGTGAGTTCAATCATATGGCATTTAGTTTGGTCACCACAAATATTTTCCTAGCTCTATGGTATAAATACATGATTTAGAGATTATTTTCAAGACAAGTATGAATGATAGAGGATTTTGTCAAGATTATGTATGATATCAGGATTTGAGTTTTTGTGTTTATCAGTTTATCATGAAAATACGTTAGAAACCATGGGACCATGCTTGTTATTAAATTAATTTTGAGGATAGCTTGAATATTAGTATGCATGTTTAGGGATGACATGACTAAATGTTTTCAAGAGAGATATATATATTTGTGAGATTTTTACTAGCAAATTTAGTGTTAAAGCATAGTTATGAATCTTAAGAGTAAGATTACCTTGCTTTCATGATTTTAAAACTAGATGGTAGCTACAAAGAAATAGATAGTGAATTAACAGCTGTGAAAGATTATTAACCTTGATATCATGTTGTCCACCAGAGGACAATTTCACCATATCAGAGAAAAATCGGAGATGGAACCTAAGTAGGTATCCAATTCGGGATCTTATGAGATATTTATAGATATCAGAGTAATTCTAGAGAATATTATTGTTATTATATACACATACACACATGACCAGAGATTTTTATTTCTCTATTATATTACTGTTATTCATGATTTATAAAAATTATTGGTTTTGAGATTATTATGTATGTAAATATGAAAATGGTTTTATGGATATTGCATTTTATTATATAATTATATATTTTGTTGGTCGTCCCATGTGAGGATTGCGGGTGAGAATCTACTTATTGAATTTTAGATAAAACTCACCATTCTCCTTTTTTTTTCCATACGTATACGACAACTGCTACAAGTCCTTCTCAGCCTCCTCCTCCTCCTCCCCCAAACAACATTAACTTTTTCAGTTTGGTGAGCTTCATGTTACTATGAAATAATTTTGCTTTTTGCTATAGAGTGGTCTAGTGTTGTGCGGGTAGGGTCCCAGATCTTACATAATTTTGCATTTTGGTCACCATGATTTAGATTTATTATGTATTTAAAGTGATATAGTTTTCATAGTTCTTTTGTAGAGAGAAACTCATTATATTTTGAGTTATAGTTATATATATTCAAAATTGATTTATGAAATAGATCATTCATATATATTATGTTTCAAAAATGTACGTTGCTTGATATTTAGAAATGGATTTTATGATTTAAAGTGTGCATATAGTACGTTTCATTGACCATGAGATATACATGAAAATGAGATTTTTTATGTACCGATTATGTTATCAAATCAGGTCGTGACATAATTTTTCATAACGAATATAATCCACCAAAGAAAGTGAACTGCATTGCCAAAAAATAGCGACCAATCTATAACATGGCCTCGATACTTATGGCATGAAAGATTTTGCATCAACCAATCATGATACCTGAAGTGAAGGTTGCATTAAGTGTTAGGTCAACAAGTTTCAACCGAAAGCCATCAAAAGAGAAACAGTCATTTGGCTGCATTTGGTAAAGAGGACAAAGGACAATTTGTCCATGTATAGCGTTTGTTAAGGGAGACGGGGTACAGGGATAGAAAATTTTTCCGTCTTAGAAATAAAAGTTTCTTGTATTTTTGTCTCTCTAAAAAGTGGGGACAGGACACGGAAACAGAAAATGTAGCAAGTTTCGATGGTGGTCAAGCCACCGATCAATCGCCAGTCACCGCCGGTCAACAGAAAAGTCAACACCAGTCAACAAAAAAGTCAATGACTCCCGGCGGCGGTCAACGCTAGCCGACGACGGTCAACGGCTGGCCAATGATGGTCAACGATCCCACTGTCTCTATCTCCGTACTCAACAACCAAACATGATATAGAGACGGTGCTTTTGTTGTCTCTGTTTCCACTGTCCTTGTATTTATATCCCCGTCCCCTCTGTCTCCCTTACCAAACGCTACCAAAGTGCATGCAACAAACTCTATCTTTCATTTACATGTGCATTCTAAAATTTGAAGTTGAAAATCTTATTTGTCATATATGCCGCGTCATTAATACTGGTTTAAAAGACAATTTTATATTTTTTTCTGTTTTCACTTTGTTTTATGTTTTTCAAAATTTTATAAAGAAAATAATAAAAACTAATAATATCAGTTTTCAATGTTCCTTTCTTATTTTTACTTTTTTTTTTCAAAATCAAAAGAACAGAAACAGAAACAAAATAGAAAATCGAAAGAAAATAATCATGTAAAGGCTTAATGTCCATAAGTGAAAGTGAATCAATAACTTTCATCATATGTGGATTTATCTAAATGATCAAAAAGAGATTGATTATTACCATAACATAATCCACACAATCTGCTTTTATACTCACAATATAATTGGCAATAAATGATAGCATTATATAAGAAAAACATTATTTATACTCATTGGGTATGAGATATCTCGCCGACTCACAGGTCACCTACCATTTCATGGATCTTTTTCACATTTGTTCACACAATTTGCAATGGTAAATAAGGTGTGGATGGACATGATGTTCCGCACCTTATAAATATAAACAATATAGCTCATTATACAATATTTTCAATTGATGTATGGCACATGCAATTTTAAATCATCAATATAATATTAAGATTCCATTAAAATTTGGATTTGATTTCGGTCATAAAAGATTTAATTAATATTATTATCGAATCTGAGAAAAAAAAGTGACATTTATTCATTTTTTTCACGGGAAACCTGACCCAGAGATTTAATTGATACTATCATTATCATGGAATATGAGAAAAGAAGTCACATTAATTTAGTCAACTAATATTATTATGGGTTTGATAGGTCTTGGCAGATGACAAATAATCTATAAGCATCTATTTAAACATTCTGTGAGCTCAGAAACATGATTTGTCCCAGGATTGAGATGATCTTTTCCATCAATCTAAACTTTAATCATAAATTTTTTTATGAAAGTGATTACGAAATGATTTTCTCGTACACAAATGCAATATTAAATTACTAACTATATTTCTATTAACGTCTTTATGATTGAGGACCGAAAACAATCATATCTTGATAATGTTACAAAATATATTTAAACCTTTTCAAATATTTAAACGACAGTAATAATCATATTTGAGAAATTAAATTAATATCATATTGATGATTTTGTGACATCAAAAAGTATCGTTACAAATTCGATTCATTTGATTTCTATATAAAACTAGCTCTTTTTTTAATGGACTCACCACAAGAAATTTATCCCTAAAAGGAACATTTAATTTTAGGTACACGTAAAAAATGTTATTTATACACACTTAAGCAACATTTTTTTTCAATGTGTTATTTTTTATACAGCAAAAGCTACACTTTTTTAAGTTATGATATTTTTTTTTTGAAGAGTTGCCATATCAAATGTAGTTAATTGTCAAAGACAGTATTTTTTAACAAAATGGTACACTTTTAAGTTAATGCATCACTTTTTATAACGTTACTATAGCATGTGTGGTCAATTATTTAAGGTAACACTTTTAAGTAGAGAAGACAATATTTTTTAGATATCAAAGACAACACATTTAAAAAAAATATTGTTTATATATACAAAAAGTAACACTTTTTAAATGTTCTAAAAAATAAGTGTTGTTTTAAACCAAATTTTTTAGAATGACTATAAAAGTTTTGCAAGTTTATCATGAGTACATAATTAGAATTTAGACACATGACATATCCTTTTTATTCCGAAAGAAATCAGGGCTGCTTACGTAACTTGCATGTCATCCACATTATTACCTCTATTATCTAATGAATGTTCATATCCACTTATTCATACATATTAAGACAATTATTTCATAAATTTAAAATTAAATAAGTTTAAGTATATTTTACAATATTATTCTTAGCATATGGTTTAACACTTTCTCTCATATTTAGTCTATCCACTAACTATTTATCTCTCTTATAAGGGTATTAAGGAAAAAATAATTAATATTATCTAAAATTCTTAAAAGAATAGATAATAGTAGAAAAATAAAATTTTATAGGTTGACACTTACTAGAGAACGTAGGTAGTAACCTCTAAGTATATTGAATTGATGGTAACTAAATATTTCCAAGATTAGACTGATAACTCTACATCTTGCCAGTATTATTAAATTACAGAAGGATAAGAAGTGATTTTCTAAAACAAGGTGAAAATTTTAGTTATGATGAATTTTCAAAAGCAGTTTAATTTTGTTTTAAAAAATATATTGAGAGAGATAAGCTGCTTAAAATGGAAAAGTATATAGAATATGATTTATTTAAACAAAGATAGTTCAAGTTATTCTAAAATAAATATACTCTAAATTAAAAAAGAGATTAATAATTTCTATGCATGGAATAAAATCAATATTAATATATTTATATAAAAACACAGTTTATCCAAATAAGAAAATCCAATGTGGCAATCCCTCCGTCATTCATCCTTAATTTAATTTGATTATTATAATGAAGTGAATTATTTAATTAATGTATATTTGATGAAAAGAAAGTCACACAGATAATCTAAATTGATCTCATTTGTAAAATAATTATTATCTAAAATTAATGTAGGATTTACATATATTAATATATGATCCACCGATATATTTGATATTTTTTCTACTAATATTGATTATCTAATATTATACTTTAGTCATATAATTCTTATGAATTTGATATAATTTCAAATAGTGATATTAATTTTATGAATCCGATATAATTTTCAATTTTTATGAATCAAAATTGGACAACTAATATCAATTGTTCTAGATAACTAATATCAATTGTTCTATCATTCTTATCCACAATTAATTTTTCAATCTTATTTAATACTAACTTTTAATATTATGGTCGCCTAATATGTCATATTAATATGATATCAGATTTCAATTTATATCCTAAAAATTAAGATTGTCATTATTATGATATTCCAATTTCCATTATTTTAATAGTTGAAATATGATTCAAATATCAATTATATATATTTATAAGGAAAATGCTATGTGACAATTCCTCCTTAGCTTATTTTTCTGCCCAAAATTCTAATTACTTTCATTTACATTTTATTTTATTTTTTATATTCTTGATTATTTATTTTAAAGAAAAGTAATATATGATTCAAATCTCAATTAATATATGATTTTATTCTTAATTTATATATGATTGAAAGTAAGATCCTTGCAATATAAATTGATTCAATTTACAACATAAGAATAAATAAATATATTTTGATTGCTTTTATTCTTAATTTTAATTGTACTTACGGTTTTCATTAATTTTTACGATTTTCACTTTTACTATATATGAATATCACATTTCAAATTTTAATTTTGATTTCAATATTTAAACTTAACACATATAAAAGCTAAAACATAAAACTAACATAAAATTAATCTTAGCACATTTTTGTATTATTTATTTTAAGTAAAATTAATATATAATTCAAATCTCAGTTAATATATGATCTTAATCTATCATTGGTTAAAAACATCTTTCTATTCTTTTTTATTTTAATTCTTAAATGCTTATCTATCTGTATTATTAATTTTTGATAATTATCATACTAATTAATATTATTACCTTTTTCAATTTTCCTTTAATTCTAATTGATTTGA
The DNA here is from genome assembly GCA_031216105.1 of Dalbergia cultrata. Classification (NCBI taxonomy): domain Eukaryota; kingdom Viridiplantae; phylum Streptophyta; class Magnoliopsida; order Fabales; family Fabaceae; genus Dalbergia; species Dalbergia cultrata. The sequence continues at coordinate 65,258,475 of CM062346.1, forward strand.
TGCACTTAATTTTTTTTGATAGATTTGATGTGCTTAATTTTAGCATATATACATATTTGTTCATTGCATATAAATTGTAGCATAGTTAACATTTCTTTTGCACATCCTATCTACACATGTATATTTGTATTATTTCCTTTGTTTTTTTTTTCTCTTCTTTATGGTTTTTCCTATTGATTTAAATTTTTTATTTGTTTTTGTTTTTTTCGTGTTTAAGTGATGTGTATCGAGTTGTTTGGAGCCATTTGATGAAACCGTTGTGGTATACTCATCGATCATCTATTTTGATTTTTGATTTTTACTTTTTATATGGTTGTTATATATATATATTTTCAATTCAATATAATCAAATTTAGAATGATCTATCAGTAAACTTTTCTTTAGTTTAACTTTGCTTCTTTCCTTTTGCAATAGTATTAAGGCTCTCCAATTGTATTGTTGGTAATTTTCTTCAAAATATTTTTCTTTTATTTGATTTGAATCTTAGTATTCTTCGTTCATCAAATTTTAATTTTTTTTCTTTTTTAATATTTTAATTTATATAGCCCCCATAGATTAAAATGATTTTGATTTTTGGATTAATTGTTTCTTTCAGTATTTTTTTTTGAATTTATTCATTTTTACTTTTGATGTATTCTTTCTTAGTATTTAATACTATATTGATTTGAGTTTGAAATTAATCAATGATAATATGTTGTTTTAAATATGTTTTAAAAATTACATTATTGAAATTTAATATTATTTAAAATTATATCATATTTCCATTTTTAAACATTTCCTTAATATTATATTTGTCTTTTAATATTACCACACTAATTATTTTAAATGATTCTTAATCTTTTTTACAAAATTAGAATATCACATCCACATTTCAAATAAAAAAAAATCCAAAACATTTCTTTATAATCTTATATGCCAGGTTGATTTAATAATGAAATTAGTTGTTAATATTACTTTAATTCTAAATAATTTTTGTTTACTTGATTTTAAAAGGATCAAATCAATTAAACAATTATCTATTTTTAATTATGATTTCAACTATTTTAACTAAATCTTCACTTATTCTTTTAATTGTCATATCGATCAATAATTTATAAATTTATAAATATTCACATTAATTATTAAATATTTTCATTTTACTCAAATAATTCTTAATTATTAAATCGTATCCGTCTTTTATAATATTAGAAAATCATATCTATTATATTAATTTAATTCTTAAATATTTCTCTTTCTCTTGATTTTCAATAAATGATTTCTAATAATTACTATGTAAACTAAAGATATTTTATATGTATCTCATATCTTAAAACTCAATCTTGATATCAATTTCAATCTTCAAATTTAATATGTAATTTAATTTTTAAACAAAAAATTATTGATATTTGCATCCATGTCAATTTGTTAATATCATGTTATTTGATACCGATGTTTTGATATTATTCTTAATTGATATCATTTTAATCTAATATTGATTATAATATCATGTTTGAGAGATTTAATTACAAATGAGAATTCCTTTCAATCAATTACAAAATGGTAAATGGTTATAGAGTAAAATATTTTATCATAAACACAAAAATAATTCATTTGCTTAGTGTACAAAATATATATATTATTTATAATAAATACAAAAATTATAATAATAATCTTAGCATTAATTGAAATTAAATATACATACAATTTCACTAATTTTATCATTTTTTAATAACAAAAATATAATGACATTTTTTTCCTAACTCAAACAATCTACAACATAAGTAGTGATGAATATATCTTTCATGAGTAATGAAAATATATGAATTGCATACGTAATAATTAGTGTACCATATATTACATAAGTGCTAACAAAAATATACATTACATGGATAATAATTTAGTTACAACCTGACTAATATCGATTTATGCTAAATTAAAGTTAGTCCTAAGTTACAAAAAAAATAGATATTGCCACATATTGATATATAAATGTAAAATTTTGGTTAATTATTTATCTTAAAAATAAAACATATTTATCTTAGAAAAAAGGCCATGATAAATTATACAAAATTAATATATTATAAGTCAATTCAATTTTATAATATATTTTATCAAAAAAATTTTAAATTTATAAACGTAAAATCCAGTGCATAACACGAGTAAAACACTAGTTATTAATATAAAAAAGTTTTACACTATCAATGTAAAAAAAAAATTTATGCTGTTAATATATAGAAATTAAACTCTTTAACAATTAAAAATAATTGTTTAAAAGTATTTTGTTGCAAAGAAAAGATATGATATAGCTTCCAACATATTTTATTTGTAATTTGTAATACCAACAATTCAAATTTTAAAGGTGTTATTTGATGAAGGATTTTAGCTGTGAGAGTTTAATTTTGATATAGCAATAATGCAAAAAAAAAAAAAATTGCTATTTAATCAAAATTTTTAATTTAAATGACTTTTTAAGTAGAAGAAATGAAAGTTAATCATATTTATTGATGTGACATTACAAAATTAATTGACTATGTAAATTTGTTTAACACTGCTAATACATCAAAATTAAATCTCTTACTTAATTATTCATAACATAAAATTATGTAAACTTTTAATATAGCTCTAATCAATATGTTATCATATGATTGTTGGGAAGTAGAAAACAAAACAAAGAAAAAAAACTACATAGATCCAAGACAAAACACACAAACTTTAACATGATTTGACCTTATCTAACTATATCCATGACTTTATAAATCTTTCCACTATCTGCAACTTTTAAATGGTTAACGTTGCAAACTATCTTTATAAATATTTTATTAAATAGACATTTTCTAAAAATTACCTATAAAATGGCTCACTCCTACTTTTGGAGGACATCTAAACCAAACAATCATATGTCATATTTATAGGCCAATACTCTTTTAAAACTTCAACTTCTTCTCAATGTGGAATTTTGTGTTAAATCCCAACAATAATTGGCCAACTGTAGATTAATTGACATGCAATGATTTAAAAGTTTGGAGGGGAAAATATATTTACCAAATAAATTTTGAAATTATTAATAAGGACTTAATTTGAGTGCACAAATAATTATATAAAAATGTTTTACATTATCTAGTCATATTGTATTACCATATCATAAAACATATTTAAATCTCACCCTACTACTTGAAAGGTAATGAATATTTTGATTGAATAAATGTGTGAAATTTTTTGTTGCTCTATCAATTTATAAAAATTAAACTCAAACACTAACATGGAAATAAAATGAATTTAAAAAGTCTTAGACTTATTATGTATTGATGTGCTTTTTCCTTCTTTCTCTCATATAATAGGACACATTAACTCCTTAATATATATGATAAATAAAATACTTGCAGGCAACTAGCCCCAATGATCTTTCATTGTCATCGACAGGGATGCTCTAATTTAATTTAAAGGTGTCGAGTCTACGTTTTGGATATATTGTTCCATAAAAAACTCAAGAGGGAGAATATTGTAGTTCTAGTGGTTAAATCCAATAATGTATCATTTTTTTTGGTACAGAAATAATATATTATTGATGCTTATGTAATTTTTTTTTATAATGAAGGTGTATAAAAATTTAATTTATAGTGTAATAAAAATAGTGAGAAAAGAGGAAGGGAAGATAGGGAGGAGGGTAAAAGGTGAGGATAATAATTTTAATTCAACCCGTGGGTTATCCGCCCTACCCACCCTGCTCAGGTCGGGTTTTAAACCCATCTAGCTCAGGTCGGGTTAAAAACCCACATCGCTCACCTGCAAGTCGAGGTGAGTGTAGGTTTAGGGTGAACCTGTCCCCACTTGCCCAACACCTCTTATATATTTAATATATATATATAAAGAAAATTATCTAACTCTAAATTCCTAATACATTAATAAGAAACACCCACTCAATTTGTTAGCGATATTCTTTTTTTTTTACTGATAACTACTACTTTAAAATTTAAATATTAACATTATCTCTAATTATATTTTATATTTTTATGTTTAATTTTTTAAATTTTGAGATAATTTTATAGACTGCGTTGAGCAAATACTCACCCCAACCTGCCGGATTGTCATTGCTAGTAAAGGGGGTGAGGTGATAGATTAGAAGCAACGCAAGAGGAGGGAAGAGTGAACACGTGGGTATCACGTGAGAGTTAGTTGCTCCACAGAAAATAGAAACAGAGGTGGCGGGAGGTGGGAAGAGTTAAGCTCGGGGATTCTACTCTCTCTCTCTCTCTGTGTCTCTGCAATCCGCATCCATAGGATAGGCTCCGAAGAATTCGCAAAGCAATGCAAACAAAAATCAAACCCAGCCCGGCCCATCACCTCCATTTGTTTCACGAGAAAGCTGCGCTACACAGAGCAACGCAGCACAATCCCCTTTCTCTCTCTCCTCTTCTCTTCTCTCTTCTCATCTCTCGTCTCGTCTCGTTCTAACTAACTACGCACTATTCTTCACTCTTCACCTTCTTCTTCTTCATCATCATCATCATCATCTTGTTGGATTATTATTCAATCAGCAGAAAACGATGGAAAAGAAAATGAAGGAGAAGGAGAAGGAAAAAGAGGCCGAGAAGAAGAAGTACCCTATCGGTGCAGAGCATTACGATCTCTACGAGGAGATTGGGCACGGCGTCAGCGCCTCCGTCCACCGCGCTCTCTGCGTCCCATTCAACGAGATCGTCGCCATCAAGATCCTCGACTTCGAGCGCGACAACTGCGATCTGGTTCGTCCGTCCTTCAATCTACCCAGTCCAATCACCATCACCACCATTATATACTCCTTCCAATAATTCAACAACAATTTCAATAATTCAAATTCAGCAGTTCTAGAAAGCCACACAAATAATATAGTCTCAATTATTGACCGACCGAAAATCACTAATCATATCGTATCATTCTGGCATTTAAATTTTTAGCAGTGTTTTATCATTTACTTATTTCTTTATTATTTTAATTGCCTCTTCGATTTAATCATAGCTATAATATGATGTGATTGCACAGAACAATGTTTCTCGTGAAGCGCAGACGATGGTGCTGGTGGACCACCCTAACGTGCTGAAATCGCACTGCTCCTTCGTGAACGAGCACAGCCTGTGGGTGGTGATGCCGTTCATGGCGGGAGGATCTTGCCTTCACATTCTGAAGGCCGCTCACCCCGACGGCTTTGAGGAGGTTGTCATCGCCACCATCCTGCGGGAGGTCCTGAAGGGTTTGGAGTACCTTCATCACCATGGACACATCCACAGAGACGTCAAGTCCGGCAACATTCTTATCGATTCCCGCGGCGCCATCAAGCTCGGCGACTTCGGCGTATCTGCTTGCCTATTTGATTCCGGTGACAGGCAGCGCACCAGGAATACATTTGTTGGAACGCCTTGTTGGTATGATACTTCTCTCTCTGATTCCATAATATGAATGAATGCCCAACCAAACACCAAACCCCTTATGTGTATACCTCTGTTTGTCGTAGAATGTTGTTTGAAATCACACCGGATAAACATTGATATAGACGTAATATGTAAGCGTGAGTGTGGATGAGATAGATATTATATGTTGTATTTTATGTCCATGCTGGTTACACCTCGTCTAGACATTGTATATTTTCCTGAGTGTGAGTGAGATAGATATGTTGTGTGATTACATCAGATTTCATGTCAGTTTTTTGGTACACATAGCAGAGTACCAGATATATTTGTGTGTATGCACTGGGCAATAACTTGTCATCAACGGTTTGGTCTAAATTTGGTTCATGTTTCACTTTCTTGCAGGATGGCACCTGAAGTCATGGAGCAACTTCACGGCTATAACTTCAAGTATGTTTATTATTTTAACAGAATTATATCTTTTCCGTTTCCTTCCTACTCACCATCGTGTTGATATTTAAACATCCAAGTGTTCCTGTCTTTCTTCCAGAGCTGACATCTGGTCATTTGGTATAACTGCTTTGGAGCTTGCCCATGGTCATGCTCCTTTCTCAAAGTTTCCACCAATGAAGGTCCACGTCATATTAATTAACCATTATCCTTGTTAGTTGTTGCTCTGACCTTAAATTAATGAGTAAACACTTTTATGTGGCTATTAGGTACTGCTTATGACTTTGCAAAATGCACCCCCTGGCCTTGACTATGAAAGGGATAGGAAGTTCTCTAAGGTCAGCTCTCAGTGAATGCACTTTCAAAACTAATTGATTGCTCCTTCAACTCTTTTATTCCTAATAATGTGGTTCTTCTTCCTTTTCAGTCGTTTAAACAGATGATTGCTAGTTGCTTAGTGAAAGATCCTTCGAAACGACCCTCTGCAAGCAAGTTGTTGAAGCATTCCTTCTTCAAGCAGGCTCGCTCCAATGATTACATTGCACGAACACTTTTGGAGGGGCTGCCTGCTTTAGGTGATCGCATGCAGGCCCTAAAGGTTCCATATTATTACCACTAATTTCCCCCACTCCGGCTATGTCATGAAATATATTTATAACGCTATTTTTCTGTCACAGAGAAAAGATGAAGATATGCTTGCACAAAAGAAGATGCCTGATGGCGAGATGGAGGAATTATCACAGGTAGGAATTACAGTGTCTAATTGTTTGGTTGCACCAGAAATTTATGCCACTTTCATTCTATGATGTTATTCTTATCTCCAAAGTATGCTGACTAAATCCAACTTGTGATGCTTGTTGATATTATTGCTTTAAGAAACCACTAGTCCTTATCCCCATTTCCCAGAAAACTAGTATTGCCTTTTCACCTCAGTATGTGCTGCATGACAACTTTCAAAATTCTACTTATTCCTAGTTGTTGGTCAAAGTTAGGCAAAATCAAGCTGCCTCAGATAATGTCTCTGTCAGTATATTTTATTTTTCCAAAATATGTTGTATTGCCAAGCTGTAGATAGTGTGTCATTTGATTGATGGCTTATCTTTTTTCGTTTTCCTAAAAAAAAGTTGAGGTAATGTTTTATTCTGATTATTATTTGGTTATTGCTAATGATTTTGATAGTGCAGCAATCTTATGAGATCATTGTGTTATTCCTCTGCAGAATGAATACAAACGAGGGATTAGTGGCTGGAACTTCAATCTTGAAGATATGAAGGCTCAGGCTTCCTTGGTATACACAATGCCTAGTCTTGTCTTCTTGCAATGAACACGTGATTCTTGAAGTCACAGAATTTCTAATTAGAGCTTTTATTTCTTCTAGATCCATGATTTTGACGATGCTATATCAGACATCAATCAAGTAGCAAGTTCATGTTCTTTATCTTCTCTTGATGCTCAAGATAAACCAATTGCAAGTCATAATCCTTCTCAAACTGCGGTATTTATAAATTCGTTTTCTATATCTTCAGACAATATTTGCATTATATTTATATTTGTATTTTTCTTACTATCCTTTTTCTTCTTTCTCCTTGTTAACAATTTTTTTAATTGGTAGTTCTAATGGCTAATGCTTCACAGGAAGATAATGATGAGATACAAAATCAATCAGCTTCTGTTCCACTAGTTGAATCCACAGTGAATGATGCCAAGTATGTTTTCTGTCATTTATCTGATGTCAGATCAAATAAATTCTACTTCTTTTGTCATACTCAAACTGTTAAAATTTTATAACACGGTGGGCTAATGCTTTGGTCTTGTCGGAATGGCTTAGGATCTTTTATTTTTAAATAAAACATACCTGTCTCTTCAATCCATATAAGTATTGACCAAGCTAATCCAATTACTATAATGTTTCGCCATTTCCAGGAACAAGCTTGAAAAATCTGGTGATGACTCTAGCATCACCAGCTCAAGCCATGACCGGAACTATTCACAAGCTTCTCCATCCTGTCATGATGATCGCATGGACCATAGTGTGGGAGAAAAATCTGATGTGATAAATGGTGGCAGATCTGTAGAGGGCATGGCTATTCATTCTTTTCATAGAAGAGGATCCTCATCAAGCATTTTACCTGAAGTAACTCTTCCACCTATCCGAGCAGAAAGGTGAATACTACAATTATGCATTAAGTGATTCATCCTATTTAGGAGTATTACAAATATTTAGATTTTGAAATGAAACGTCCTAAGGTTCTGAAGGGGCTTATTTTTAAAAAAGGATAAAGTAGGTTGTACACCTTTTTGTTTTTAACCATACTATTTTCGCTCCTCTTCAAAATCGACAATAACTGTTACTGGATTTTAACGTCAAACAATATTAGGAGTTGTAGGGAAGGCATAAAAGCAAAACTTGTTCAAATACCATAACCCCAAAGCATGTAATTGTATATTTATATCCGTTATTTATCTTATTTGCATTTTCTCTGTTGGATACTCTTATTTCCATCATTTAACCCCTTGAGTATCCCATTCCATCTATGATCACCATTAATATTTAGCAATATAAATGACAGTGAGAAGCCACAGAATCTGCCCCAGAACATTCCAGGTGGCAATTCAACTTCAGTTCCACACACAGGAGAGGATGTACTTACTGAACTTCCTTCTAAAGTCTCAAAATCATCAGGTACCAGAACATGTTACTTCGTCTATTCACATGTTCAAGGAAGTAACGCATTTTTTTTTATTTTTGAGAAAAAAGTTGACATTTAATTGCTGATTACTTGTGTGTTTCCTACTAATTAATCATTTTTGTTGCAGCTACTTCTGATGATACTGATGAGAAAGCAAAAGTACCAGTTGTTCAACAGAGAGGACGCTTTAAGGTTACATCTGAGAATGTTGACCCGGAAAAGGTGAGTAATAACTCTCAGACAGTCATACTAATCATCTTACCTTCATCCTGACTGGATACTAACTGAAGTTTTCTTTCAGGTGGGCCCTGCTCCTGTACTGCAAAAGAGTCACAGCATGCAGGTTGGTGGTTTTGAGGTTTGCGTAACTGTCCCTTTTTCTTCCCTTCGGTGAGGGGACAATCCCCAAAAGAACAAGTCCCGGGTTTAGCCTTTTTTGGTTCCACATATGTAATTTCCTCTTTTGATTCCAAAACTGTTTGACTATTTACTAAAATGAAGCCTTTATTTTTCACTAGATGGGGCTCACTATGTCCCAAGTCCTAACAAACCATGTGTATCGACAAGTCATTACTCATTAGTATTTTTTTCTTGGATCAAACCTTGTTTGACTGCGCATTACAAAATGATTGAACCCACATCCAAATTGACATTCCATACTTCCCTTTCACTTTATCAAGGATACATCAAAGTCTCTCACAACAGTCACATTATTATTATCATAATCAGTTTTATTTGCATTTAGCTTGGGCAATAATGGTGTTTGATTTGCAACTATTGTTGCCCTAAAGTATTAATAGCATTTTTTATATTGAAAATGAAGGTGCTGCTATATGATCAGTATTAACTTTGTTCATTAGGTTATACCTTTTTCAGAGCATGGTTCTGTTATAAACTAATATAAAGCTGTTATGAAATCATAGGCTTAAATCAGGCAAATATAACTCTTATAATTTGGCAACATCTTTTGTAAATCATGGGTTATGCAGGTTATTAGCCAGCAAAATGCTCCCCCTCCTCTGCCTTCAACTTTACCATTATTATCAGCACCTGATGCGGCATCATCGAATCTTTCTGGTGGTTCTCTTTTCCCCGTGTTGCACTCTGTGTTGCAGACAAATATTCTTCAAAGGGTATGTTCAGCCTAATGGTTGTGTCTTCTTCGGTTAATATCCAAGAGTAACCATTTTTTCGTTCCTAATTTTTTAACAGGAGACCATTTTAAGTTTAATGAAGCAAATCACTGCTGGTGACACTACAGGTTAACCATCAATGCCTTATGTTTGAATATTTAGTTTTAGACCTTTTTTCAGTGTTTGCTCCTTGTCTTTTTCTTTTTGCATATCTTTAAATTCTCATTTGTCGATCAAGCAGCTGATGGAACAAGTACCCTGGCACATATAGCAGCAATTGAGAAATCTTTGGTATGTATATATGGGCCATAATTTTATTCTTTGTAACTAACTTTAATTTATTTGAGGATTTGTCCGTCTGAGAACCAGGTACATTTGAATGTTGGTCTCGAATATTGGATGATACTAATGCCAACTGAGTTTGGAGGCTTTTAAACTTGATTTTTTTGGCTTTTTAATATGAAAACCTTCTCAAAAGTGAATTTGCGAGGGTAGCTTGATTACTATTGCAACCTATTTAGGTGTTTGATAAAGTTCTCAAGGTGCAGTTGATCTAGTCCTGTTATGCTGGAAAAGTTTTCAATTAAAACCTAGAGTGGGCTATTATTACGGCCAGTTGCTTCACTGTGGTTTTGGTATCCTAGAAGTCATTTGGCCGTAACTCTGTAAGAAGGGGTGCCAACTTCCTACAGCCTGTTTGTTTAGTTGGTGGCAAGCCGGCCGGTTGAAAGTCTCAATTGGAAAACCATGTTTTTATCGGTCAAACATGGGTTTGGTTAACTACCAACAAGTAAACAAGCAGGCCCCTATCTGTTCTCTTCCTGAATATTGTTGATGAGCAGTAATTGCAAAATGTTGGCAGAATAGTGATGGCTTGTGGAACAATATTCTCTAACAGAATATAACCTTGTAGTTGGAAAGGAAATTATTTGAATTGCAAATGCAATTGGTTACTTGCTGTATTAATTCTGTAGAGACTTTTTTTTTTTTTTCTCTTGCTTTGCATTTCCCAAAAAAAAAGAAAAAAGATCATTATTTACATGAATGACGTGAATCTGCTTTTCCTTTTATTACTTTAATGGAAATGTTGGTTATACATTAACGCAGCTTGAAGCAGCTCACGATAGGGAGAAGGAGCTACTTCATGAGATAACTGAGTTGCAGTGGAGGTATTGTATTTATATAATATAGTTGTTGGATTATTTCATAAATTATCGGCGTCTCTAAAACCTTGCTTTGTGACATATAGGCTGATATGTACCCAGGAAGAGCTTCAAAAATTGAGAACAGAAAACGCGCAGGTTAGAATCGGCGTGTGTGTATGTGTGTGTATTTATATATTCCATCAATTCAATTATTGAATCATGTAATATTTTCTTGACATTCAAGCATAACAAATTTTAGATAAATAGAATCTTGATAGATATATTATCTAATATTCAAGATTTATATGTATTTTTAAAACTACGTAATACGTCCAAATTAAAAGGGATGATAAAGTATCAAAATTGTTTTGAAATTTGTTACATTTGATCCATATAATGGGAACTTACAATTTAATAGTTAGATTGATAAAATTCAATGTATATAAAAAAGTATTCAGTGGAATAAGTATACCAATATTTACACTTGGAGTAAACTGATCCCATATATATATATATATATATCAGAAGAATCAACATACATTGCTCACAAGTAATGTTATTTCAACATTATAAAAGTGATTGTCCAATTGAAACACCTATTCGATCATCATTGAATGTGATAGATAAGTGAGAGTTGGTGGTGGGAGGGGGTCACCATCACATGCAATAGTGATAAAGTGGATGTCTCAGTTGAATACTCAACTTTGAATAACATTTTTTATTGTTCACCATATTATAAGATCATATTATGGGTTTGGGCCGGATTTGACTTTCTAACTCGTGTGCCTTAGGTATGATTGCATTGTCGAAATGGATACTTGGATTTGGATTCCAGAAGTGTTTCCGTTTGTTTTTGGTGGATGTTTGGATTCCTCAAACTTTATCGACACTTCCAAAAAGAAAAAAGGTAAAAGAAGACAACGCAATTGTGACGAAGACAAAATCCATTGACCATATATCTAGCAGTCTGTTAGTTCTAGGTTTTTTTTAAAAAAAATTATGTAGGCGATAAAAACTTTATCGTAGTTTTTTCATTTTTAGTGCCAGTTTCGTTGTTGACAATTGTTTTTGTAAATGATTTTAGCGCTATTTTCTACTTGTAAATTATGATGCACATGGAACTTTCTGAACCTATACTCCTCGTCTTTAGAATTAATTTAATGCTACTAGATGCTTAGTTATGAATGTTCGGGTCAAAATGCCATGGGATTTGATGTTGCCCTTTAGTGAGTAAAATATATGAAGTTGATAGCCGCAGATTAATTTAATCATTAATCATTTTGATAATTAACATTTTTTTGGTAAACTTGTGATAATTAACTATAACTATGTGATAATTTATTTGATATTTTAATTAAGGATTATCACGTACAGCTGACTCTTAAAAGTGCGCCCAATACCTTTGAAAAGCATTGAACAAATAAAGAAATGCGAGATTGTTAGATCACAAGAGGGGCGGAGCTGGGGGCCAATATTGAAAGATGATATGCGTATATAAAATAATAATATATATCTTATAATCTTTATTTAATCAAAAAATTAAAAAATATAAATTTTTAAACAAAAATAGTGTGAAATTGGTGACTCAAGAAAAAACTTATTTCATACTTCCTCATAATTAAAAATACAAGTTAGACTTTATCAGTATTGTAATGGACTGATTTAATTTTTATTAGCAATCAATTTCGAACTATTTTACAAATCATTTGAAATCAATTGTCACATAAATAGTCCACAAATTAGCGAGTAACTTGTATTTACTATATTTTTAATTTTAATTGTGATGGATCGCAAAATTTTTTTCCTAAGGACATATTTTGTTTGACATTGTTTTTGTCAACGACTAAAGTGGGGTTTTATTCTAAAAGAAAAAAACACATTTCACCGTGAAGCAGATACAAGGCGCCGCCCCCTTGATCACAACTTATTTTTAGTTTCATGGATATCTCATGAAAAAAAAATTGTAGGTTACTAAAATAGTAGAATATTTATATGAATAAAATAAGGGAGTTACTCTGGTATCCTTATGAAATTCATGGGTACCTGTATGTCCTAGTTATTAGTGGTTAATAATGAATTATACGTTCCATTAACCCAAATTTTTTAAAATCTATTAAATTAAAATCATTAATTACACCAAAAGTAGCACTTGGTTGAGGGATGAGAACAGAAATATAAAGATAATAGAGACAGTAAATATGAAAATGATAATATTAAATTTGTATAGGGGTATTATTGGAAGAAAAAATATTAAATTTCTATCTCTGTATCATGTTTCTATTTTTTGGTGGTATAGAAATTTTATATTTTTTTTATTTTGGGGACAGAAAATTTTTTTATCCCCTATTTCTATCTTCATCACTAAATATGTTTGTGTATCCAGTATCTCCATATTTCTATCCCTACATCACTAACCAAATGCTATATAAGGGTATCGGTGCATCATGGATACTGAAACATAAATAAAAAAAATATTATTGCCTACACAGCACCTCTTAAATTTGTATAAATTTCACTATCTAGTTATAATTAAATTCACTTGTTTTTATAAATGTATAGTCTAATTTTACCAACGAATAGGAGATGGTGATGTGCTTGGTACTAATAAACTCTGATTTTTGCATTTTTGATGACGAGATGTTCTTGTGGATTGACGTTATGGAACATACACTAAATCACTTTTTTGCAGATGCTGTAGATTATTGAATTTTTAATGAATGCATATGATACCGTGTTGTCATTTTCCTTTTGTTTTATTATATTTTCCACACGTATACTCCATCCATTGAACCAAAAATAAATGGATCATCATATGTCAAGCTTAACACGGAAACAAATCATTTTAGAATCCGGAAAGCAAGGAGTACGGACTAGAGGACCTAAAGTAAAGACAACATCCTTTTTCAACAATGCTCCATGCACTTGCTCATCATTTCAATTTTCAGAGATTTTATTATTTAATTATAATTAGACTTATGTTTTCTTTTATAAATTTATATTCCAACTCAGCGCCACAAATATTTGTTATAATCACATCACAATTATGTGTATTTAGTCCTTTTCTTTTTCTTTTTTAAATACTTGAAGTTAACAGGTCGAATTGATCTCAGTGGAGGATCAACTAGTTCGCAATAATTCATTGCATGATCTACGCCTTTGAGGATTGTGTCTCCCTTTTCTGCAGGGTCGGTGTCGTTATGCCTTGCCTTGTTGTACTATAGCACATAAATCCAAGAAAAATATTATTTATATTTATGGATGTAAGATACCGCATCGAATCACATCTCATCCTTCATTAAATTTGATGAATGAGGTTCATATCTCATCAAAAATTAGATGTGGTATGAGTTAGTACGGTATTTCATATTCGATAAGTACAAATTATACGACTCTAAGCCAACACAGTCATAGCCTCATAGGAAGAAAGTCACTCCGATATTTGTGAATTTTGACGCCCCTCATGTATGAGAAAGAGGTGCTCTCCGATGAAGTTGGCTTGGTAGTTCCTAGCTCTATGATTGAAACATTGTGACTAACAAGTGAGTTCTATGCATATATCTTATCATGAACATGAATGATGTTATGATGTTATATCTAACACAACTTACCCATTAAATCAAACTGAATGTGCTCTCATGGCCATTCCCTGGTACAAACATGCAAAGATACTACTGTTCAAGTTGATGTCCAAATAAAGAGATTATTGTATGAGCACAAGTCTAACGCATCATATTTCTATACACTTACAATAAAAATGAGTCTAGTGAACTTTATTAAACATATATTCATTATGTATGAGCTTCACTAATTTTTTTTTTTTTTTTGTGTTTAAAGGCTCTGTTTGGTAACAGGGGTAAAGGGGGATAAAATTTTAGAGGAGTAAAAATCTTAAAAATTGTGTTTGGTTTGTTTTTTATTTAGATGTGAAAAATTAAGGGGAGGTATGATTTTCCCAATTTTAGGAGTAAATGTTGCTCCCTTTGTGACTAGAGTAAATTTTCTCCTATATGCTTCTCTATCTCTTCTTCCACAACAACACTCAACTCTAGCAGCTTAACACCAACAATAGCAACAACTAGCAATGGTGCTGATCACCGAGGCATTGGCAGCACAACAACTTGCGGTGGTCATGGTGGTAGCAATTGTCCATGGCAACGACAACAACAATAACTACAAAGCAACACTAACATTAGCAGCAACTAGCAATGAACTCCGACGACAATGGCAGCATGCTTCGACGACAATAGCATTGACAACTCGTGGTGGAGGTGGTAGCAACACCCTTATCATTTGACATCAATGCTGCTGAGTGCTGATGGTCATAGTGATGGTGGTTCTGCCATTGATTTTGGAGTTGGTGCCGCCATGGATGATGAATTGGTGCTATGAATTGCGATCATAACGAGGGTGGCATTACGATGCATGATTTTAACCGTGGGATTTGGTTTTGTATCTTTTCTTCACCAAACAACTTGAAATGAAACTTTTATTCCCTTTAGTAGTAAATCAGGAATTTGTTGTTCCTTCAACTTTTACTCCTCTAATTTTTCGTGGCCTACCCAACATAGCCTAAGAATAATCTTTTAGACTTGTGCCTATATAAGCATTTTTCATCCAAATATTAGAACTGATGATAGAACCTCATTTACAGCTTCTCTACATCTGTCTATATATATCAAACACTTACATATCATACTTATGAAATACATGAGATTCACTATTTATTTTAATTCTTAATTTTTTTTCTTCTTCATTATTCTGCCTCTCATAAGATGATAGGTGTCTAAATGTCCATTTGGGGACGTACAAAAACATTTCCCATGCATATATTGTGACCCTGCTGATGAGTACTACAAGAATCCATTTTGACAAAACAAAGATATATGAAATCTTAAGAAACGAGTAGCGGAATTTGAAGGTGACAAACTTGGGAGATGTGGCAAGGCGTGTTTGATATTTTGTTGTACGTGTGATTACCTCAGAAAACGAGTGTGGTTCGTAATATTAGTGGCGCCAGCTCGCCAACTTCAGATCCGTGTCACATTGATAAGGATTAAGAAGAAGGGCATGTTTCCCTTATTTTCTGAATTTTTTTTTCACTTAATAGTTGATAGTTTTCTTTGGTTTTAGGACTGTATAGTAGAATTTGAACATACTATAGATCTCTTGCACTTTGCCTGGAATCGCAATTATTGTAATTTTAAAATTTAAGAGAAATTTTTGCTTAGTTTTACTAAATCACAAGCAAAATTTATGTAATTCAACCAAATGTCTTTTCATATAGTTTACTAAAAATACAAATTGATGTGGATGGGCGATGAGAAATTAAATACAATTTGATATACTCGAAAATTGTGAGAAAAAGAAAAGGTGAAAAGAGAGAGAAAAAAAAAAAGAGGACAAAAAAGATCGGAAACCATATGAAGTACGAATTAAAAGGAGAAATCACATTGACCTTCTCCTCAAGTTTCATGAAATTCATCCTTTCTTGTTGATCAGTTTCAATAAATAAATAATTTTAATTAATTAAAATTTTCTAACTTTTTTCGTTATTTAATTCTGTTTTAATAAAATAAAATAAAATATTAAATATTATTCTTCAAAACAAAATTAATAAATATTAAGTATATTTATTATAATTATTATAATAATGATAATTTTTAAGACAAATAATCTAATCGAATCCTAAAAAGGACCATATATATCACATCACATAGTCACAGACACAAACACACGCAATATTCTCTCTCTCTCTCTCTCTCCCTCCCTCTCCCTCTCTCTCGATGAGCTAGCTAGCTATATATAACACTTGAGAAAGCTACATTGTACGGTGTCCCCATTTATTGGAGGAGAGATTATTGTTGTTGTTGTTTTTGCTTTAATTCTGATTCTGAAGAAGGGGAGAGAGAGAGAGAGATGTCATCAGGGCCACGAGAAACGGTGTATGTGCAGCAGTGTATGGGCGTTAATGGCCTCGAGAAGGTCATTCTCAGAGAAGTCCGTGGCTTCTCTGCCGAGGTTTGTATCATCATTTTGTTTTCATCAATCAGTCATTATCAATCTCAATGATTCCATTCCCATCAAAATTCACAATAACGCAATTTCAATTCTCTTCTTTTTCATTTGCAGCAACTGCCATCACCACATGACAAGTTTTCTGAATCTTTATCTATCCATCCGTACCCCTTACATTATTACATCATTGATGCATTATGTTTCCACAATCGCATTTCAAATTTCACCGTTCAATCCATAGGTGTCCAACTTCTCTTTGCCATTTTCTTCACCACCCTTAACTAAATTTTAATTCATCATCCATAAACGTATCATTTATTTTTGTTCCCATTTGGAATCATGCAGAAATATAACATAATTGCCCTATCATAATGGTAATTTTCATTATATCCCAGAGTGTTTTAGATTCTCAACCGCATCACGTGATGTAGTGTATGTTTGATTCTTTGTTTGTAGAATCAATTCTAATTATATCATAATTAATTTTAAAGTAAAGTGATTTATGTTGGGTAGTTCTTCTAAAACTATGTCCTTGTGTTTGATGCAGGTGTATCTGTATGGGGGTCAGGTTACATCCTGGAAGAATGAACTTGGGGAGGAATTGCTTTTTGTCAGCAGTAGCAAGGTACGCTATTGCATCATGATGCAGCATTTATGTTGGTTTGAGGTTTCTTTGGCACATGGATCCTCCAGAGACTTGGTTTTAGTTCTATGTAGATCATGACTTTGTTCTAGTTTTGTACCAATGATGATCTCTTTTTCCCTTTTCATGCATGTTAAAAATGCTATAGTATTAGAATGTGGGCAGTTCTGATTTATAAGTTTGTGAAATTGGATATCAAAAGGCCTCTACAGGATGTGGTCAGGTGCCTGATAATAGAAGTTGATTGGATTCTATTTGTCTGGAGTCTGACTTTAATGCCATGTGCCAATGCGTTCAATTGAACCCTGCATAGCTCTTTTCTTCTTGATTGATCACTTCCTTTTTTTTTTTTTGTTCTTTTCCTCAAATGAATCACTGCAGGCTAATTTTAAGCCTCCAAAATCTATTCGAGGAGGTATTCCAATTTGCTTTCCTCAAGTACGTGTACTTCTTGAACATCTTAATTTTCATTACTTTTAGTTTGTTTCTTGAAGTACTTCTTCTCCATATGCAGTTTTCAAATCATGGCCCTCTTGAACAACATGGATTTGCAAGGAACAAGTTTTGGACCTTAGATCCTAATCCCCCACCAATTCCAACAAATAGCACCAACAGAGCCTTCATTGATTTGATTCTTAAGAACTCTGAAGATGATACAAGGTCTTGGCCTCACAGGTATGTGGCTCAATGTCAATAGTTATTAAAGTAGCTGTCAAAAGTCAAAACACAAAAGGGACATTAATATTCTCACACGCTCTCAGTCTCTCTTTCTTTTGCACTTCTTTTTCTGTCTCTCTCTCATTTAATCTATTGCTTTAATTACATGGATTAAAGGAATATTTTACAATCATTGCTTGCAGATGTGAGTTTCGCCAGAGGATAGCTTTGGGACCTGCAGGAGATTTGATGTTGACATCCCGCATTCGAAACACAAATATGGATGGGAAATCATTTACCTTCACATTTGCCTATCAGACATACTTTTATGTTACTGACATCAGGTTTTATCGTGGCCTTGGATTTTTACTTTTTTTAATCTAATATTTTCCATATTAGCTTATAACATCTGCCTGTTGTGCCCTCTCCATTACATTTGTGTCTCTGCAGTGGCTGCTGAATGCCCACTCATGTACACAATCACTATCTCACTTGTTCTAATCATTTGAATTGTGCAATATATGTTACATTATTTCTGCACCAGGTAATATGACAGTCAGATATGGGGTGCCCGTAATCAATATTAAAATTATTATTTGAAGTTGAATAAAATATCATATCTGTTTAGCTTTAACGGAGTAATACATGACTTAACTATAAGACCCTTTCCCTCAAATTGGTTGAATCACTGTTATTGAGAAATAAGCATTTGTTCCTGCAATTCAATGTTTAAAATCTATAGCATGATTCAAACGGCATAAAATTGGTCATACTGTAATATTGATGCTGAACATATGTTTACAATCTAACTCATATGTGTATTCTGATCAACTTTCAATTAAGTGACAGTGTGACACTTGACATTCATCTTGCTATTTATTCACTCTGTAAATAAGTTTGCTCATTGCTTATTAAAGTAATATATTGTCATATGTTATTGTAGCATAGGGAAATGGATGTATCCTGGATGACTGTTTTTTTTTTAATAATTAAAATTTTTATATGTATAATAAATAGAAATTCATGGATAAAGATGGATATACAATATCCTTAGTGTATGATTGAATAGAAATACAAGATGCTTAAGTTGTTCTTACTTCATGCTTATTTTACTCTTTATGAAGTTATGGTGGGAACAGAATTTCATTGCTTTGGGATGTCTGACTTGCTCTGTTTGCTAGCTAACTAACTGTTATGATGATTGTGTTCAGTGAAGTGCGAGTAGAAGGACTGGAGACACTGGATTATCTGGACAACTTGAAGGACAAAGAGCGGTTTACTGAACAAGGGGATGCTATAACATTTGAGTCTGAAGTCAGTATCTGTGATCACCAGAGTAGTTTCTTGAGTTGTTTATATTTCATAGGTTCTAATATTTAACTGTTGCATTTTGGTTTCTTTGATGCTGAAGGTGGAAAAAATATACTTAAGTACCCCCACAAAAATTGCTATCATAGACCATGAAAGAAAGAGAACTTTTGTATTGCGAAAAGATGGGCTTCCTGATGCTGGTGAGTTTAGCAGTCTTAATATCCTTCCTTATGTACACATTGATGAAATGTGATATGAGAAAGGTAAAGGTTTGGAGAGGAAGAGTCAGAAAAATGTAAGATCAAGTATTGTTACAGCCCTTTGTTGCTCGTGTGGATATGTTTGGCAATCATTGGCCCTATGCACGCGTGGTCTCCTAGTATAAAATAAATGAATCCTTTGGGAAATCTAATTTCACTAAAGTTGTAGCTTGTGATTGGTTTTCATGAGGTTCTATGCTTGACTTGTACATATTCTGTACCGAATCAGTGAAGACATATCTGACCAAACTGCCGTTGCTTGAGACTTGGGATAAGAGGCTGGTTTTATTGTTGTTTGTGGTATGGCATTTCAGACTAGTTTATCCAAGTGGTTAATAGTAATATAATTTTCCCTCTGACAGTGTTATGGAATCCATGGGACAAAAAAGCGAAGACCATTCCTGATTTGGGGGATGAGGAATATAAGCATATGCTGTGTCTCCAGGCCGCTTGTGTAGAAAAAGCAATTACTCTCAGACCTGGTGAGGAGTGGAAAGGGAGGCAGGAAATATCTGCAGTTCCTTCCAGTTATTGCAGTGGTCAACTTGACCCACGGAAAGTACTTTTGCAATATTAGAACAATGGGTTTGAATGCCTCTTTGTACAGGTATTTTACCTAATATTGATGGATTACAAAATTATATCGGATTAGTATGAATACATAAGCATAATCTATGGTCCAAATTTTATTCCATTAGTTGGATTTTATGTGAAGCTTACCTTATGAAACCTATGTAGTGGTGTAATATTGATTTTGGTTTACATTTATTCCAATGAAACCTTCTATACCAAAAAAAAAAAAAGAACACAAGGTTCACTTTCTGAGAGTGAGTCATTCATAAAGTCTTCAATGTGTTGCACTTGTCAGTTATGAACTGCATTGTACATGTAATTGCTTCTGCGATTTTTAATCATATATGTATATATGTGTGTGTGTGTGTATTATAGAATTCATTTCATTGTTTTAAGTTGTGGCATGGTGTAGAAAGGCAGCTATAACAACAGCACCATATTCATTGAGAGCTAGAAAATTGCCAGTTGGTTTGAATCAGTGATTTCATAATATGAAGTGGAAGGAAATATTCAATTTACATTTGCAATCTGCTACCTTATCCCTTTTTGACTGAATAACGTTTGATGTAGTTACATGTATTTCTTGTAGGAACTTTTGTCACGTTAGTCAGTGCTACTAGTGAATTCTTGCCTGGATTCTCTTCAGGATTAAGGGTAGATTCACCATTAAGATTGTGCATATGGTTTTAGCCTTGAGTGTTTTCAGCTGCAAGAGCCGGAGATGAAGTAGGCTGCTGGAAGGAACTTGGTATTTGTAGATCTACACAGCATTTTCCATTGGGAGAGTAGAACAATGCACTGTTGGACGCATATGTGCTCTGTTATTTCAAAACACCCTGTCCTTAATGGTTAATAATAATTTGTTTTATTCTTTCTTCTTTTTGGTTCTTTTTTTGGCTTAATCCACGTTTTTAGGAAACATCCCTTTTTTTTTAATATATATCTTGATACATCTGCCTTGAACAGAAGAAGTATGCTGTTTTAGGGCACTTTTTCTCTGCCTTGGAATTCCTCATAAATTTCTATCATTGGTTTCTACTTCCTTTTTTTTTTTTCCCTCTTTTTTGGGAACGACCATCATGAATCCATCACTATATATAATGTGAAGAAGTTCTTTGGTTTCTGGAGGAAAGGTAGCCTTAGTATGAGAATGGATTTGACATCACATCACATGCTAAAAAGTAAGGCACCAACTTGCTACACTACTACTTATGGTTAATGTATGCAGGGGTGTCAAAACATGAATATGAAGTGAATGTCGTCTCTCTTAAGTTCTGACTTCATTGATACTAGTATATCATATTAAGAAATTACATTTTGTAACAAACACGCCTTCGATATTTTTCGATGAAAAATAAGCGCCGCATTTCACGATACAACAACTCAGTGACACTGCTTGTTACAAACAGAATCTACAGTTAATTATATTGTCATTGACTGTCTGATTTTGTCGAGTTGCTTAAATGTCAGAGCACATTAATTGCAATTACTTGCCTCGATGTGAAACAACTCATTGAAGTAGTTATTAATATTCGTTAGAAGTGAGATGCTATTGGCAAAAGCAACATTGGTATATTTACAAAATCACTGCCATTGAGTAGTACATTTTCATTTGTAAGAGAGAAGCATGATATGATATTGTTCATCATACCGACTCGGATTTAAACTGTAATAACCATGTATTATGACTCTGCATCGCTGGCAATTGGAAGATAAAAAAGGAGGGAGTCGTGTTATTTGTACATTAAAATTAGACATCCTTAGTGGACATATAGACACAAAGAATTTTGATTTCGACGTGCATATAACATTACTCAAAAGGAGGTGGCTTGCCACTTGCAGACTGCGGTACACCAGCAGCAGTTTTATTAGTTAAAGCATCAAACTCTAAGAGTGTGGTTAAGTGTGATTTGCAGATTCTAATGAAGCTTCACTGTGGTTGGAGGACCACTCAAAGATCCTCCAGAAAGGCTGTTGCTTGCGCTTATGATGGTCGTCTATATGTCCATTCTCTGTTCCCCGTAGCATTGCCCACATCACTTGTACATCCTGATACTCACATGTCTGTACATCATCCTCAAGTTTCAGCAGCCCTGCCCCTGCACCAAACACCACCTTCTTGTTAGTACTTGGTACTAGTACACATAATAATAATGCAACGGCAGCATCAATACCAACATTTCCATTTATGATTAGATGCATATGTGGTATTATTTATTGAATAGTGAATACCGACCATTACTAGAGTATAATTTTCTATAATATTTGAGAACCTTTTCATTTGCCTAAACTATGAAGTATATGTAACGAATAACTAGTAGTGTTCGTGTCACCAAGCATTGTTAGTGGTACAGAGGTCACTTTTGGGCCACCCGTTGTCATGAAAAAGGTGATTATAGAAATGTATTGATTGATGTTATTTTCAGGCCACAGCCACCACTATAGTGAGGAGGGCATAAAGTGGCACCGAAAAAGATGTGATTCCTATCTTAACACTCATCTTTCGGTGCCACGGCAGATTAAATTACAGCTGACCACTCATATATGCAAATTAAGACTCTTGTTCAAAGGAAAAACTGTAGTGGTGGGGAGCCGAACTGGCCAAAAATATGGAGAAATAGTTATATGCTCTATGTAAGAAGTTCACTTTGCTCAGTTACGGCTTGAAAAATTGACTTTAATTTGTGAGTCATTCTTTATTTTCTTAACCACCCATTATCATTCTTTTCTTTTCTTTTTTCCCTATTCTTTTCTTCTTCTTTTTTCCCTAACCACCACAAAGCTAGTTGTATTGCTAAACAATAAATGGATCGGACCACCGAGCATACAATTTCTCAAAAAATATGTTTATAGAACCTAATCCTATGTATGTATGACACAATAAGGTATATATGGTTATGAATAGCCAATTACTTGTGCAGTCATAGACGCATAATTTATGTACTTGCTTTAAACATAGAGCGTACATATGAGTGGTATATCTATCTGTTAATCTGCATATATCGATATTCCTTCCATCTATACGTAACTTAGTAGTGCACGTCTTTATCCTCCTGATAACCAATACAAAGAAAAGCTAATATTCACGTAGAGATGAAGTGGAAAGAAAACAAGCAAAACTCTTATTGGCCGAATAAAGTACGTTTCAGGGCATGCATTGGATTTGGAGGGAGAAAAAGGAAAGTGGCCTACGCACAAGAATTACGACTGCAAGATGAAGTTTTACAAACAGTAAGATTAAGAAAAGTAACAAAAAGAAGGCGAAACAAGGGAAGGAAGAAGAAGAAGAGAGAAGCTCAAAGGTAGAGATAACAGCTTATTTTGAGAAAACATGAAAACTAGAAATTAAAATCAATGGTGATAAGTTTTGTGTTTTGTAATAAGAGCAATGCTAGACACAAAGAAAACATTAATTTCTGATGAAATTTCCACAAATAATTGTCCAAAAGTTCATGTATATGGTTGGACAGTTATTTTTTGGACTGAGGGAGTAGCTACTATCAATTTTTTCAAGCAAATATTGGTTCATGATCAATAAAGAGAAATTTCAAGATGTTTTTCTAGAGTAAGAAGTTTGTGTTGGGACTTGGGAGAACGACATGACAGAAAAGGAAAGAAGAGAGGTGTCTAGGATGGAAGGGAGAAGAAGAAATTAAGAAGAAAACAAACCATTTTTGCGAGGCTTGAGGCGGGCAGAGAGAGCAAGCCATAGACGCCTGACGGGAACAATCATCTTGTGCCAAATATTCATCACTCGATCGATCACCACTCTCTTCCTTCTTAATTGCTTAGTGCGTGCTAGCTGCTGCAGCAATTCTTCTCCCTCACTCGCTGCTTTCTTTCAGTTTCAACTTTGAAGCGGATGATGACTTGTATGTCTTGTATTGTATGCTCATCACACAATTAGTCCTCCTCCACAACTTTGAGCAATTATTAACTCCATATATATCTTCTATCCATCAAGGACTTATAATTAGACCATATAGACCGTACCAGATAGACCACTCTTAGTTGAATTTGAAACACACACACAAACACACACAGACTTGTGTTGTTCAGTGAGTTTGTGTTACTGTAGTGTTGTGTGACACACTCCCCTGATGATGACCTCTCAAATCAAACCCAATACATACACTTCATCTGTACACGCTAGCAACACCTTTCAGGTTTCTGTTATAACACCACACGTACGTACATCACCGACACCGACGCCTTATGCTCAATTATTATTATATGTTGTTGTTGTTGTTGTTGTTGGTATGCAAATTAAATTCATTTTTCATTTATGAGAAATTCATCTTTAATGTGTTATCAATTATTAATGTGAATAAGTTCTAACTCGTTACATTTTGCGCACTACTACGGCATATACTGTTCAAATATTCATTCGTTATTATTAACTTTTAGCTCCACTATAATTCAAACAATTCAATATAATATATCTATAAATGAAATTCCATTTGACTCATTGCCTATGTGGCTGTGTTTATTCGAAAATTCAATATGCAAAAAGGTATATATATACCCGATGTTACGTTTTATTTCTCCAATATAATATTCTTGTGTCCCAAACCCGTGCTTAAATCAAAACCGTGCGATTCTGATCCATTTTGGCTTCTTGCAATTCAATCTTGCCGGCTAAAGGATTTCACCTTGTCAAATAACTCACCAGCACTTTTTTCAGACAAATTAACACACTATTCAGTAACTATAATTTAATGTAAAAAGAACTTAGATGATCATTTTTTCACACTACTTGAATTCGTAACTACGAATATGTAATAATATAGTATGGAAACCACTAATAGTAAATAAATATATATTAAATTAGTAAGTAAATATATAGGAGATGGAGTGGTGTCGGCGAAGCTGTGGAAGTCAGTAGGCGTGGGAAGCAGACATTGAATCATTCATAGGATAGGACTGGGGGGTTCAATTCAACTTCAACGGCAACAGAGGTTGGTCCTCTGACTCTGACTCTGACAAAGCTCAGTGTTCTGTTATGTGTTATGATATCGTAGTGCAGACACCACAAGAGTGTAATAAACACTTTCCTGGGATGTGGCGAGCCAAATTGAAGAGGCGGAAAAATGGAGCGCGGTGAATAGTAATTCAGTGGGGCTACGTCACTATTCACGTGAATAGTATTATGCGATGGGACCCACTTCACTATTTATGAATAGTCTGCCGTTCTATTCACACCAACAAAATAGATCGAAGCTGCACACCAATATTTTAACGTGAAAACCCTCCTGTAATTTTGAGGGAAAAAATACTCCTCAGAAAAATACTCCACTATATTTAAGAGTAATTACAATATAGTGTATCCCCAATGAGACTCTCTTCTACTACAATTAGTAGTATTACAGAGATCTAGAGAATATATCCAAAACCCCCAGTGTATACTCACACTACACTCTTGGAATTTTCTTACATACACTCTCTATTTTTCTCTCACTACAAGAAGCCTACACTGCTTCTTTCTTTACAACTGAGGAAATGCTTCTCAGTTCGGGATTGCAAAAATCGTCTGCTTCAAGGCTCTATTTATAGATGATTTTTGAAAATTACTGTGCGTATTCTTGTCGTATTTGATATCTGTTGTATTTCACATTATTGTGCATGTACACAGTATTTTCTTTTTGATTTTTCAACCGTCGGTGGCTGCAAAATGCACAGCCACCGCCACTTTTTCTACATTATGTGTCTCAAACAGGTGAAGCTTCTTGTCTTAAACCCTGAAACCAAACATGACAATCCATGCCCTTTTTCTTTTTCCTTTTCTTCAATAATAATAGAAGTAATAATAATAATAAAGATGGGCTTCGAATTGGTATTCAATTGTGCCTTTTTTTTTTTAACAAATTAAGTAAAGTATGGTGAGTGTAATTTTGATGTATCGACTCAATTAAATTATCTTATTTTGATAACTTTTTAAGCAGTGAGTATGAAGTTCAACTACATTAATATGACAATATATAATTAGATAATAGTGTAAAAAAAATTTATATTGTTAGTGCATAAAAATTAAACTCAATAAGTAAGTGATATATTTTAGTTTTGCAATGTATCAGTAATAGTAATGCGAATTTGAAGTTAGGCTGCTTTGTCCGTTAAATTTTAGGAAAGAGTACTTGGTTTTCACACACGTCATACATGTTCTTGAGGCTGTTCTTGTTTGGTGATAAGGCATCACCAGTAGACTAGTAGCAAACTACGTAATCTGAAAAGTGCTAGACAACGAAAAAAGAATTACAGAATTATAGATGCATATAAAATGTGATAGTTTGTCTCTTACTATTTTATTTAAATGGCTGCTCGTTGTATTCACTTGAGATTATAGGTATCAAAAGCATATGTTAAGTAGCTCCTTCAATTCTGCGTTTTGGTGTAGTTGCTGCTTTTATTTGGTGACGAAGCACAGTTGAGATTTTTTATTGTGTCTTAAGGGCTGAGTTTTTCAATTGACAGATTGGTGAATCTTCAAGCTACCTTGAATGGTTTGATTGTCCTGTTATATTCATGTTATTTTGTCTTTACTTCAATGAACTGTAACTTATTGGGACCTTCATAATTTACAGCTTCCATAATTCTTGTATAGGAGGGGAAGTGATATTTGGGTGATGTATTTTGGTATTATCCAATTATTTTTTGTTTGCATCCTTTGGATTTTTGTATTTAACGACACACTATTTTGCTTCCTCTGTTTGAGGTTAAGTCATTTTTAAATTATTATCGAAAAAAAAACATACGATATATTGAACCCTAAAAGGTAGAATTTTAATTTTGGCCAATAGTAATGTTGTAATAAGAAGAAGAAAAAAAAGAAGTGCTAACAATTAACTTGGTTCTCCAAATGGGCACCCCTTGCTTTTGAGGACCTCTTCGTTCAATTGGTCAAATTCAAATGTGACAAAAGGCATGGTGATGGTTCGGCAATAAGATTGAGAGGAATATGGTGGGTGAGTGAGTCACTCTTTTGTCATGCTTTTCAAGTCTCGAAGTCTCTCTGCACCTAATAAATCCTAACAAATCGTGGGTTACCATTCAATAATAATGCAGTACAGAATAAAAAATAATAATAACAAACGTTAATGATTGTTTTTAGTGTCGAATACTCAAGGCTATACTATCACTTCTGTTGTTGTCTTTTTATTGTTCAGCCCTACATGGGCCACTTATGAGACAACTCCTGTTCTTTAATACTGAGTCATCTTTCTTTATGTCTTGTTGAATTTCAATTGGATTTTGAGTAGATGTTCTACCTGAGGACAAGTTTGGTACAAGGCAAGAAGTGAAACATTTTCATGGGTGAGTTATATATAAAATTTATTTATGAAATATTCTTTGAAATTTTTAACTTAATACCAAATATATTCTTTAATTTATGTTAAGGCTACAACACATGTTGTTTCTATCTGGCGGCAATTGTTTAACAATGCTACCTCTCTACCATTTAAAAGTATAATCAATAATTTCGTTCCTGATCTTCTTCTATTGAGAAGGATAAAGTTTGACCGTTGCAGCAATTGTCCGGTCCCATCTTTAATGATTAAAGTGCATAATAAACAAGTAGCATGGATGTTTTTAGTTCATACATATAATCATTAGGATGAAGAATAGAGAGGACATTCATCCGAATTTTCAGAGCACTATAGAAGATTGGTGTGAGCTCTGACCTTCCATTGTTGGGAGGGCATATATGCTGATTAGCATTTAGTAGTAGGTATTGTGTATGTCAAGAAGTTGTAAGAGTTTTTCTTCTTTTTATTTTTTATTGTTATTCAACAGTTACAATTAGACGAATAAATTTCCTTCTTCTTTTTTCCGAAGCTGCAAAAAAGAAATTGCTTTTATGTAATGAAAGGTCAAAAAATAAAATTTTAATAATTGGTGCGTTTTCAATCCAATTAGTCTCTATTAAAATGTCCAGCGTAATCACTAAGTTAATTAGTCAAACCAGTCGAATTATAATTTAAAAATTTGACAATTTACTCTTTAAAATATACATTAAAAAAACAAAATATTTAAATTAACCATAAATCTCATAACAAAAATGATGTTTAGAAAAATAATATCCAAAGGAAGAGAGAAAACAATTAATATATGTTATATGTCTGCTGAAAGTGATCTGAATACCGCCTTAACATGAGTTAAAAAATTTATTGAAGCCAAATGTTACAAATAAATAAATATTGATGATCCATATGCAGTCCAGTAACTAAAACTCATAAAGTCAACGGCGTTGGGGTTTCTTATTTTCTTTTGTTTAAAGAAAGGTAGTACAGTTTTCACACAGACACATGATTATATATTTTTATTAACATAAATCTTGTTTTGATTATATATGATTCGATAGCATGTAATTAGTTTAAAATGTGTGATTGTAATTTAACATGAAGTCATAAGAACATTTATTAAGAAAAATAAACCCTAAACCCTAAACACACACAATAATTGTTAATCTCAATAATCTTTTCATCATCACAAAATAATAATAATAATAATAAATAAATAAATAAATAAATAAATAAATCTAATCATCTTTGCTTACAATAGTAACACGGAAAGTCTTGAAACTCAACATTTCTCACAATGAACTCAACTTTGATGACTTGCTAGTAATTCTGTTGTCTACTTTATGCTTATTTTTGCTTCTTAATTTACCTATTGAACCCATTAAGGTTCAATTTTCCAATACTCAACGTGATTTTGTCTTCTTTTTCGAAAATATTTTTGAAGTAAGTGACTTTTACTGGCCAGGTCTAGAGCAACTCTTTGCTCTCCCATTCAGATATAAATAATTGTTAAAGTAATTATAGCATATAAAGAATCTAATAGGTGACGACAATGATACATCATAACGAAATTAGTTGGGATCAAGTCTCAACTTCGTCTTCGTCAGCATATGCCTACTTGTATTGGGATCATTCAGGGATTGAATAAATGTCACTGAGTGGGGATGTTATACGAAAGGAATTCAACTACGATTGAGCATAGTGGAAAAGGGGATCATTCTCGCTAACATCAATTCAAACATTGATTTTGTGCTAAGTATGTCATGCCATCTAATCCAATCCTAGAGAATTTACAAGTCCTCATCAATTTTATGGATGACCTTTATTTCTTTAACTGATCTATTTTACTATTAGTTTCTTAATAAGAATGAATAAGAAAATAAACATGACATACAAATAGCAACGAGAATTTTTCAAATGTTTTGAGAGCAAATAAAAGTATGAGTTCAATTCCATTTGCCAAACAATATATTAATTTTGTGGACTACTGTTATTTTCCACTGCCTTTTGCATCTTCAGTATAATAGTTAATATATCAATTAGTAAATAAAATAAAATGATTTTTTTCTTTCTCTCAAAACATCTAAAAATTTCTCCAAAACTAACTAAATTAAGAATTCAATATATGAAGGAATAAGAGCATAAAGAGCATAAAATCATCTTGCTCTGATTCTTTTGGCACTGTATGTCACTTTGAATGTATGTATGTAAAAACAGGCTCACCTGAGCCACACCATGCGGTGGAACCCACAATCAATTTATGCCCAAATCAAAACAGACGACGCTTATTTATTCTCAAATCCCACCCTATCGATCTCGCTCTAATTTTATTCATCTTTATCACACGCCTCCTTTTCTTTTGGCCAAAGGCCCTAAGCCAACCAACAAGATAAGAACTACCAAAAGTGCTTGTCCTTCTTTGTTTAGAATCAAGTAAACTAGTGTCCCGCATAAATATTCCACTTCAGGGGACTAACCATAGCATAAATAGTGAGTAAAATCTTTTATTTCAAAGCTTTTGAGAGGATGGAAAATGATTGTTTATTTTAGATGCTTTCAATCCCACTCCAAAGTTATATCACATCCACAAAATTTCAAGTTACCAAGTTTCCGAGTTAACTCAGCATTGGATTCCAATAAAGAGCGGGCGATCTGGATTGTTCTGGGACAAATAACCCAGCATCAGCATTAGCTTTTCTGTCTTTCTTTTGTGTTTAAGATCGAGACTATTAATGAGGTAACCACTAAAAATAGAAGCAACGGTGTTCCCCGTTTCACTAAACAGTACACAAATGTTATCCAAATTAGTGATTTCTAGCAAACTTAGATTTCCAAAGGGATATATCTTATAAAGCGCATACACTAATACTGATTGACACGTTAAATTATGTGATATTATCTTAATGATTAAATATATCATCTAATACTTAAGATTTATATGTATTTTTAAAACTACGTTGTACGTCCAAATAAAAAGGAATAACAAAGTATCAAACTATTTTAAAATTTTATGAAATTTTATACACTTGATTTATGTAGTCGGAGCTTATAATTCAATGGTTAGATTGATGAAATTTAATATATATAAAAAATTATTCAATAGAGTAAGTATACCAAAACTTACTCCTGAAGTAAACGAATTTCTCCTCTTATCCACTTATATAGTTTCAATTGTACTTTATTTCTTAGAAACTCAAAAATTTATCTACTATTTCTTTTTTATAACTTTATTTACATTGTATTTTTCTATGTTAAGGTAAGAAAAAAGAAAATTTTAAATTAAATATATATATAAGCATATGTTATCAGTCATGCAAGTTCTAACATGGATATATGTCTGACACGACATCCAAATGGTGTATCCGTGATTCATAGAATATATGTAAGAGTTGTAGACATACATTTCAAAGATAAAATTCACAGCAGTTGATTGATATAGCACCGGCGAAAAAGAACATGATTTTGAGTTGTCGCAAATTCAATTGTTATTGCGGCCGCCTGTGTAACCACATCATGACAGTAATTGTATTGTAGCTGTATCAACCAAGTTGTTCTACAATTTCCCTCCACCTCACTAATCACAATAATCACAACTGCAATATAAACTAATTAAAAAGAAGTATGATGAACTGTTGGTGGAATAATGTGGCCAAACAAGTCCTAATGCGCGCTATGAATTTATATAGTTCTGGTGGGTTGGTTGATTTACCTTCATTGACATTTGAAGCACCATGAGTTACTTTCAAATGCCAAATAATTCTAGTCCAAAACTCTCACATGGAAAATGAATCTAGGCTGAGTGGGGTGTGACATAAATGACTAAAGCATGAAGTTTATTAATCATTCACGGTGATCCATTCATTAGCACATGGAGAAGACAAGGCTAGGGCCCGGTGCTGCATCACAAGGTCACTTAACACTATCTTCATGGTTTTTTCAATAATTATAATCTTCTGCAAACAGGGATGAAAGAGTACAGCATTCAAGAATTGATAAACCAAAAGAAACATTCGTTCCTGAGTCAATGCTCACTTTCCTTATTACGTACTTGAGTTAATTTCGCCTCTGATATTTTAAATTTAACTAATTAATTTCTAACTTTTGTAATCATGAACCACGTAATCTTTGAACATATAAATAATTCATATAAGTCCTTTAAACATACATAATTAAATCAAATTAATCCTTAAAAATAACGACTTTAACCCAAATCAGTCTAATAATTTGTTAGAATATATCCACTAGGGATTAATGTGACTTATGATTACAAAATCAAAGATTAATCATTAATCAGATTTTAAGTTTCAAGGATTAATATGACGCCTGCTTACAATTCCACGGATCAAAACTCTAGCATACCATAATATAAAAGTAGGTAGCAATCAATCTATAACTTTATCATCACACGTCAATAGGTACGAAAGTTCACAAGCACCAACTTCTGTTTATCACAGTTGCTGGTCTAAAATTGTGACATGCATCGACATAACATTGATGAAAATTTGGATAAAATGATAGAGCGAAGAGGATAAAATGATAAGCAACAGTACTGTTGTGTTGAATCCATTAAAAAAAATTTCATCTAGAAAGATAATCTTCCTTCCTGCACATATTCGATATAAAAAATAGTCTTCTCTTTTAAATCCCCAACAAATACCTTAAACTCTTTATATTAAATTGTTTTTTTTGGTCAGATATTAAGGTTTTTGTTTTTTAGTCAATGGTCAGATTTTAAGTAAATGGTTCTTTTGGTACAAAGATCGCTAAATGGGCCCAAGATGAAATAGAAAAACAAATGTCCATTAAACGCCCAATAGGGCAAGCAGTCATGAGGATAATAGCCCATGGGCTTTGGCCCTTTTCACCAACTAATGCTGAATTGTTGCCGCTTCTGCCAAAAATAGAATGCGTGCTGCTGTCGTCATGGTGTGATATATATTCTTTTTGGGTCGGGATGGGGTGATATGTTCATTTGTGCAGATAAAACAAAGTTATAGTGGGCCCCACGCCAATTGTAGCGTGCCAAAGGACAAAGTTATGGTGTGATGGGTGAATGATAGATGTGTCCACTCAAGTGCACTCTACAGGGAAATGCGCACTCCGAGTCCTGCCCTTCCAAAAATATTATTCTAGATTTCTAATACTAAAAAATAAATATTCAGTTGAAACACTATATTATTATTTAATATAATGATAATTTTATTATTTTCATCTATTATATTTAATAATAATAAAATAAATATTTAACTTAATACCCACTTTTAAGGCCCCATGAATTGGTCCTGTGGTTATCCTTTTTCCTTATAAAAGGCGGTACGAAACTAAAAAAATGTTAAATAATTGGCCTTTGATTTTACCTCATCATTTCATTGCGCCAAAATTTTAGATCTTGAACCCTACTTTTTTTTTTTTTAATTTAAGGGTATTATAAAAATAAAAAAATTTATAATCTTTTAATTATAAGAGAGTGATACAAATATATAACTCCATTTTATTTTATTTTATTATACTTCATCCCACTTTATTACAATACTTATCATCAATCCAAAGATAGCTAGGCCAATTCTTTATTACAAATACAATCAACCTCCTCTTCTTCCTCTTCTTCCTGGCGGCAGAGAATTTCATCGTTGAGGCACACCACCACACATTCAATCTCTGCCTTTCTCCTCCTCTTCCTCTCCAATTCACTGATCAATTATCTCCATAGCTATGGACAAAGAAACAAAGCAACAAAAACAAGACATCATATTCAGGTCTAAGCTTCCGGGTATCTACATCCCCAAACACCTCCCTTTACATTCCTATTGCTTCGAGAACCTCTCAGAGTTTGGATCACGCCCATGTTTGATCAATGCCCAAACGGGTGAAACCTACACCTACTTTGACGTTGAGCTCACAGCACGAAGAGTAGCCTCGGGGCTCAACAAACTCGGCATC
This sequence comes from Dalbergia cultrata, assembly GCA_031216105.1. Lineage (NCBI taxonomy): Eukaryota > Viridiplantae > Streptophyta > Magnoliopsida > Fabales > Fabaceae > Dalbergia > Dalbergia cultrata. The sequence continues at coordinate 65,291,950 of CM062346.1, forward strand.
CAACAAGGCGAGGTGATCATCTATATATTGTGCATAAATACTTCAAAATTGGTGATATACCCTAAATTATATTCGTATAATAATTTTACATTCATATTTTTAGCATATATCTAGCAATTTTCTCATTGATTGACATGTATCCAATTATCCATATCTAAAATTCGATAATTTTGAAGAAAAAAAAAGATAAAAATTCAAGTTACGTTCTTATCAATTATTTTTTTCTAATTATATTATATCTTTTGATAAATATCAGCATATTAGATTAATGCTTACTTTTTATCATCAGAAAATATCTTATTTAGAGTTAATACAATTTTGATATATTAATGATGTAAAATACTTTTATACTATCATTTAATCAAAACTTTTAATCTATATTAGTTTCTAATGCACAAAGTGAGAGTTAACAATATTTGTTAATATCATAACATATAATTGAATGACAATATAAAATCAATACATCAAAATTAAATTGTTCCATTACATATATATATTATTTTTCTAATAAAATTATGGAATGAAAAATTGTAAACAACCATAAACTTTGAAAGAATTTTGTGTTCAGGCGGATGTGTTATAATTGTTAGGTGTTTAGGGTGTATATACATTTCTTATCATATTATATTCAGTACTCACACCCATTCTCGTGCAACTACATACAGGTGATCATGATCCTGCTGCCGAATTCACCACAGTTCGTGTATGCATTTCTCGGTGCCTCCTTTCGTGGCGCCATTGTCACTGGCGCCAACCCCCTCTTCACCTCTACCGAGATCGCTAAGCAAGCGAAAAATTCAAACGCAAAGTTGCTCATAACACAAGCATGTTCCTACGATAAAGTGAAGGAGTTGGAGCATCATTTGAAGCTCATGTTCGTGGACACTCCCCCAGAGGGGCACCTTCATTTCTCAGAGCTAGACCAAGCAAACGAGAGGGAAATCCCCAATGTGAAGATCGACCCTGAAGATGTCGTGGCACTCCCTTATTCGTCGGGAACAACGGGGCTGCCAAAGGGTGTTATGTTGACACACAAAAGTTTGGTGACTGGGGTTGCACAACAAGTTGATGGGGAGAACCCGAACCTTTTTGTCCATAGTGAGGATGTTCTTATGTGTGTGCCTCCTTTGTTTCATATTTATTCACTCAGCTCTGTGGTGTTGTGCGGGTTAAGGGTCAAGGCTGCGATCTTGTTGATGCCCAAGTTCGATATTAATGCGTTCTTGGGGCTAATCCAGAAACACAAGGTCACCATTTGCCTTGTCGGGCCGCCCGTTGTGCTGGCCATTGCCAAGTCACCGGATCTTAATGTTTATGACTTGTCTTCTATTAGGGTGTTGAAATCTGGTGGGGCTCACCTTGGGAAAGAACTTGAAGACACTATCAGGGCCAAATTCCCGAAAGCCAAATTTGGACAGGTATTTATTTATGATTGAATTTAATATTTTTGTATTGATAACATAAAAACAACTTAACACTAATAATTATAGTCGAATTTCACAAAATTGACAAAAAAAGAAGAAGCTAATTATCTATAGATGGGTTCTCATGTGCTTATGAAAAATAAATCTGCAGCATGAAGATCTTAAGTTACCAAATGAATAGATAATAATTGTATAATGTGGGGTCCAGCAAGTGGTAAATTTAAAATGTGATTTTAACAAAGCACATAATTATGAATGGGTAATGATATTTTAACACTCAAAAAGTGAGTGTGTGATCATTGGACGTGATGGATATACTTACTTATCCTTAACATCCATCACATTCAATAATTATAAAATGGGTGTCGGAATAGACATCCATTTATTTTTATTTTTTTTTGTGTCAAAATATCATTACCCATTATGAATTGTGTGGTCGAGACAAAAACAGAGACAATAATCTTAGTTGCGTTTATTAGTTGCGAAGACCACCACAGTTCTTAGCCTCTGCCAGTCGCGTCTGTCACCATTCACCATTGCAAACCACCTTCTTTGTCCGCCATCTTCAACCATAACCACAAATGCTTCACCATCGTTCCCCTTTGTTCTTGTTTCTATCTGTCATACCTTAAAATAGTGCTGGCTGTGGTGCCTCACGGCGCTCATTATCGTCGCCATGCAAGCCACACGTGGACGTTGACTGCTATGGCAGCCGTCACCCCTTCTCTCCTTTGGTGTCACCGCCGTGCTCCCCCTCCTACCATCATACCACTGTCCCACGGTGACATTCTTAATTTTTTAAAAAAAATATTTGAGACAAGATGTCTCAACCTACAAGCAACATTAAATCGCATTATAAAAAAAATGAACTACATTTAAGCCCACTTGCCAATCTCAATGTTTTCTCCCATAATTTGTTTGCTTCTTATCTTGGAGCAAGAGTGAACTTGTTATTTTATGCCAAACCACAATACCAAAGGTTGCACTTTGGAGCCATTATTTGGTAGATTTTGTCCCATTTTTGCAATTCATCGGTCAAGATTACAACGTCGGTGTTTGGTATCTTAGACCATGAATGATGAAAAATTGTGAATGCCTTAAACGTGATATTTAGGCAATAGCATCAATAATTCTTTGTGACATGGTGGAACTGATGGGTTAGGCCGTGGTGTTGGCCGCGGAGCTAAGGGAGAGGGCATGGTGGCAAGGTAAGGTAATGGAGGATGGAGAAAAGAAGGTTGAGAAAAGGGAAAAAAAGAGCAAGAAGGAAATAGAAAATAAATATAGTTTGTTTTATCCTACAATAAATCACCATACTTAAAAAGTTAATTAGGGTCAAAAGAGATGCTGACTTAACATGGCTCACTTTTGGTACCGTCCATGTGTGCTTTATTCATTGACCCAACTCATCTTCATTTTGCATATAAATAATCTATTTGCACTAGAGTAAGCACCTTATCCATATCACAATCATCCGTCCTAATTATCTTGTTAAAATGTTGTTGGTGACAACTCTAGCCGTACATGAAAATTAAACCCTTCATCATTATTTTTTATATCTTAAATCTTAATACTTCTTTGGATATAAATGTTTTCCATTAGTTTTTCTTCTCTGTTGTACCAAAAAAAAATGTTTTACATAGTTATTGGACACCATATTTGGGTGGAGTAAAAAGCAATTAAATAGCACAAACATCCCAGCATTTACCAGAATAATGTGTAATTATTCTTAACCGTGGGATATATGTAATTTCAACTCTTCTAATTTATACAACCATCTTTTTTGGATTTTGGCAAATAGTTGTAATCATTCTCTAACAAATAATTATGACTATTTAGCATTGCTTGAAACAAATAAAACAAAAAAATTGAAAAGGAAAAATCATTATTTTTTAACATCAATACCCCATGTCCTATATTAATGTCTCCAATGGAAGTGATTACAATACCACATCTCTTTGTTAAACTTAATTATGGTGATATATTCATTCATAATTTGTAATATTTCCAATTAGATAACAAAATACAGTCATTCTTGGCCATGTGTCACCATCTCTGAGCTCCTTTTTTTTTTTCCATCCACAGCTCTTATCTTTGTGTTATTACCTAGAGATTCTAGTAGGGGTGTAAGTTCCTCCAAGTGTTCATGGGAGAGACAGACTACTTGCAAGTATTCGGGGAGCTTAGAGCTCCTGTATATAATGGGGTGACTCTATGAATAAATTTGGGAAAGATTTTTCATGTCTTACCTTGAATAAGGAAATTCCTATCAGATTTAGGAGATAACGTAGATGTTAGTATCATTGGGAAATATGTTCCCAGTTTGTGTTGTCACACAACCTTATCTGTATCCAATCGCGATAGGATCTAAGCCAAGTCAATGGATGATCTTTGAGAAGGATCCTGCACCACGAGGCCGACTCGTGGGTCCCACGTCCGAGTTATTCGAAGGTCGGTAGAGGTCTCGGACCCATATTTTGGGTCCAATACATTTTATATTTTTTATTGCCTAAAAACAGTGGGCCAAAGCTTCAAGTCCTCATATCAAATGATGAATGGACTGTGGCTGAGATATATCATTTTAACCTTCAAAAGCATGTTCTTGTTCACGTTAAAAAAAATACTCCTTTGTAAACATTTTTTAAACATTCAAAATCATGATCCTTCAAAAACATGTGTCTTTATAACATTCAAAAGCATGTTTTCCTAAACAATTAAAACATTGTTATTTTAAAAGTTGGTTTTTCATAACATTAAGAATTATTAATATATTGGTGATTAAATACAGGGGTATGGGATGACAGAGGCAGGTCCAGTGTTAACAATGTGTTTAACATTTGCTAAAGAACCGATAGACGGAAAACCATGTTCATGTGGAACTGTTGTCAGAAATGCAGAGATGAAGATTCTGGATCCTGAAACTAATAAATCTCTACCACGAAATCAACCTGGTGAAATTTGTATTAGAGGCGACCAGATCATGAAAGGTACAATATATAAGCTTGAGCTTATGGTGGAAAAAGATCATCTATTCTTATGGAGATTACATATGACTATGTCATGTGTACATTTCTCCTATTGATTTATTTCCTTTTAAACGTTTTATCTTTTCAAGATACTTAATCTATGATGAAGATGTACATATGACAAGGTCACATGCAATCTCCTTATAAGATAATATTCTTCTGCTTATGGCTTGGTCAACCCCATGACTGTACATCAACATAATTGTTCACCATTTATACATTTAGGATTTAATTAGAATGATGTAACAATGTAAAATGTTTTATGCATTTATCCAATTATATAAAGACATATTAATAAATATGGTTACTGGGTATCTCCATTACTTAAAAAGTCATACCAAATGAGAGGTTTGATTGGATGATAATATAAAATTCCTTTATACTATTAGTGCATCAAAATTAAACTCATAAATTTATTTCACATTTTTCACGAAACTTGAAATCAAAATTCTAATTGAAATACCCTATTTATTTTGTGGGTTAGTTGACAAATGGATCTGCCTTATTATACTTCATTTAGAACATTAGGTGTGACAAAATAAAAGAAGATATATGATTGGGAAATTCTTAAATATATTATTTCAATTATGAATTATATCATTGAAAATGGTGTTAAAGTGATTAAGATGAACATTATATATATATATATATATATTCAATTATTTGAAAATTATAAAATAATTTTAATCAAGTTTATTTTGCATACTAAATTGTTAAATGTTTAGGTTACCTAAACGATCTGGAGGCTACAAAGAGAACCATAGACAAAGAAGGTTGGTTGCATACGGGTGACATTGGGTACATTGACAATGATGATGAGTTATTCATCGTTGATAGGATGAAAGAATTGATTAAATACAATGCATTCCAAGTAGCTCCTGCTGAACTTGAAGCCCTCCTTCTTTCACATCCTAAGATCTCTGATGCTGCTGTGGTACCGTGAGTTTACTAACTTTTTATTTCTCTTTATGTTTCAGTGCATTGTTATTTTTCAAATACATTTTTATTGAACTATACTTGTCATCTATTTGTAATTAATCAAATATTTTTTCTTTAAATTTTGACTTTTTAGAATGAAGGATGAAGTGGCTGGCGAAGTCCCTGTTGCATTTGTGGTTAGATCAAATAGTCATACTGACCCAACTGAGGATGAAATTAAGCAGTTTGTCTCCAAACAGGTAATTTTGTTTTGATCATTCTTCAAGTTATTTCAATTGTTTACCCTTGAACTAGAACCCACCTAAATTTTTAATAAAACAATTGTTTACAATTTTTTTATTTTTTGACAAATACAACAGGACTTTGCACAGCAGTATAAAAATCTTGGTGGTTTCCATGGTACCCTCTCATATTTAGGGGTTTTAAAACCCTTTTTATTTGATCCAATGTCATTTGAACATGTGTTAAATATTTGTCCACCTCGAAAATGAGATTTCATTACTTCAAAATTTATATTTAAACCCCGTAACTTTTCTTTATTACAATTTTATCCTAAGTCTTTAGAAAAATTTTTAATTATAAACATCAAACTAAGTTACATATTCTACTCTCAAACATTTAAACAAAAAATTATTCTTAAAATCTAGTGAACCCTAACCCAAAATTATGAAAACACTGAGTTCTCCCCTAAAGGCATTGCTAGAAAGGTTTAATGACTTCAACATTGCCCTCTAGAGTAGTTAAAAATATTTCTACAACATTAAGAGCTTTTTCTTCAACAATAAATTAGATAGATCAATTAGTTTCAATTGTCCTTAAGAGATTTGGGAATGGGTTGGACAAATCATGTCATTGCATGAAAATGCATTTAGTTGTTGGTCGTTGTTGGTCATCCACTCCCTAAGGATGTGGCTAGCTAGTGTTTTGACTAGACGGCCATAACTTGATTGAAAATTGTCGATGCTGGAGATCAACTCCAAAGCAAAGATTGCAATGATACATAAAGTGGTTATATAAGTATTTTACTCATGGATTATTTACATGAGGAAAAATGAGGTAAAAAAATTATAAGATGTAGTGATCCAACAAGAATGGTGAGGGAGATTGGAAGAAAGAGTGTTGTAAGGGAGATCCAGCTAGAATAGGCAAAGAAGATTACAAAATTTAGGGTTCTTATCATTTTGGGGTTAGGGTTCTTCAAATTTGGGAAAGAAAAATTATTGTTTAGATTTTTAAGAAAAATCTTTTGTTTATATCCCACTTCCCCAATAAAAAAATTGACATCTATATATAACTATTTTTAAGACTATTATGCAATTTTCCAAATAAAATATGTAATGTTATACTCAATCACAATTCTAATCTAATAAACATGCTTTGCATGATGATGGTCCGCAGGTGGTGTTCTACAAGAGAATAAGCCGAGTATTCTTTATTGATGCTATTCCCAAGTCACCCTCGGGCAAAAAATTACGAAAAGATCTAAAGGCAAGGCTTTCTGCGGGAGTTGCAAATTGAATATCCATTACCATAATACAACAACATTACAAAAAAAATTATATTATGGAATTCCAGCTTAAGCTTCAATTACGTCAAAACTTAGAAGTGACAAAGGCGAGGCTTAAAGCTTGACCACAATACTTATATCTGCATACATGTTGTCAACCCTGTATAAGTAAAGAGTTTGATTTCTATGCACTGGCAATTTACATTGTCATCCAATTATATTAGTCTATTTGCATGTCTTTTTAAGTAATTGTTATGAAACTTAACCATTTGTGCTAATATCACAATACATAATTAGATGACAGTATAAAAAAATCTTAAACCAATTATGCATAGAAATTAAACTCATCATAACTAAATAGTGTGATGTCATTAACCACAAGACCTAGCACAATTAGTAGCTAACTAGGCTCTTTAAGCATCATGTTAGGGATTCAATTCCTGGCTGTGTGTATAAAAAGAATCTCATGGTCAGTAGTTTACCCTTTAGAAGAGCTCTCACCTCAAAGGAATTAGTCATTATTGTCGGTGATGGATACCCTAGGTAATAAAAAAAATAATGTGATGCCATTTTATTTTAGAACAATACAGCATACATTCTAATTCAATAGTGGGCTTCAATTAAGTCAAAACGTAAAAGCTACAGGCATTTAATTTTAAGGAGAGTTCTTATACGAGGAATTTGAGTTTGATACCATGGTGGTGATGGAATCATGATCTCTCATATTACCACCCAACGCTTCATATCAGTTTGCTATGAGTATATTGGGAAATTGGAATTTTGACATTATTAAAATTGCAAATAAAAGTTTGATATTATAATTTTGACATTAATAAGTAGGAAAAATTACGTTGTGACCCATTAATTAATTTAGGAATGGATTTGGGAGTTGATATATATATATATATATATAGTTAAGCTTGTTAATTTAGTTTTTAGTATTGCACTGTGGTGGTTGTTCACACAAAGTGATCGTGTCCCCAAGGCCATTGCCATGCCTCCCTCGTAATTTCCAGCATAGTTAAATTGGCTGATATTCTCAGAAAAATAATTTTCATATTGTGTTTTGATTAGTGATATGTTTTTTTATATATATATATAAGGTGATTTATTTAAGTACGTTGTATATTACTCCGCCTCTGGCGAATTTAACTGAGAAAGAACAGACAGAGTACTGGCAAGGCATCGCATCACGCGTTAGAAATCTTTGCACAGTGGAAGACGCCTTTGGTGGATACAGGACGTGCCTTTGGCAGATGCAAGTTGGAAAATGAGGCATAGTGATGAAGGTTCAATTACAGTGGTCTGATTCAATTTTGGACACTGAAGCTCCAAACTATTGCCCATGATCGTGAGTGGTTGATTTTTTTGCTTTGTAAAATGTGCTTCTAGTATTTCATTCCTATCATGAAATATTGAAATTATTCCCATCATCCATGACAATCTTTTCAGATCTAAGTACTAGATTTATATATTTTTATTGCAATTATTTATATTCGCTTACATATAATAAAGGAAACGCATCAGAGTTTAAAAATTCCTAAAAAGGTAAATAATAGCCACTTCTTGTAAGGTTTGTAAAAAATGATACCCAACCCCAAACTAGCAAAAAATTGACACTTCATTGCATTATTTTATCTCATTAACAATACATTTATGTATCGTTCAGATATAGGGGACGACTCAAGTTAGATGAGTGATTTATTATGAAAGTGAGAGGAATAAATCTAAATTGTACAATAACATATGAATAGTTAAGATTGAAAGTTATTTAGAATAATTAATGCTCATGTGATCACTTATAAAATAAATCACTTAGAAAATATATTATTTTATATTTTAATCTTAATCATTCATGTAAGATTCAATGATCTAGATTTTACCCCTCTTAGTCTCATAATAAACCATCAACTTTTACCTGAGTTGTTCCCTACATATTATATCCTATGCTATATTCTTGTTGATCCAACCTTATATAAAATAATTGAAATTATACAAATAAGACAAGTAAATCTATTATTTGTGAAGAATAGATGGTATTGAAAGGAATTGAATAATCAATCTCTGCTCCATTCCATCTAAATATTGTAAATCCAAATTTTGTGAAGCAAATGCTGAAAACCGTGGAAACTATAAAATCCATTTTTCATTTCCAGTTTTCAGTATTTTCTTTACAAAATTCTAAGAATTGAAAATTAAAAATGAAAACTAAAAATTAAAACTAAATAGACCCTTAGAATCCCATTCCACTTGACATAAATTTATCAATTCGTTTGTGAGTTAAGATTTTGGAGGGAGGGATGAGAATGAAGGATTTGTAGTATAACTTTACACTATAAACCCTTCGTTCCTCTTCCCTCCCTTTCAAAATCTCAACTCGCAAACATACCCTTAATGATGGATAAGGTGTAAGTTAGTATGGTATTCTACATATAATGTCTACAAATAACACAACTATATTATGCGTGAAACAATATCTCACAATCATAAAATATGCCTTGTTTCTAAGCTGGGGAGAAATTTTTTCTCAATCTAAACATTTTTTTTATAAAAACAAAAGAGATAATGTTTGAATTGAAATAGATTGTATTAATGCTTATCAATTAATATGTGATAAGGTTATGAAATTTCATACTTATTCTCCTTTGATTATAGAAATTCAAAGTATTATGAGGAAAAATCTAAATGTAAAGTCAAAGGCATGCCCATATGGAGGTGAATCTTTATGGTGATGGGTTAGTAAAATGTAGCCCGAGGGAGCTCTAAGTTTGAAATTCTTTCTCAGCTTATATTTTTGTAGAGTTTGATCCCAATTATTTTGTATAAAAGTTTAATTTTTATACACTGATAGTGTTATCCAATCAAATTACATTATCTCACTTGTATGACTTTTCAATTAGTGAGTGTGAGATTTAATCACTTTTAGTTATGTGTCAATATATGATTAGATAATCTTAAAAATAAATTAACTTCTTCTAATAATGCAAACTAATCTGTAAGATGTTTTTTAATTTTCTTCTTCAAGCTATAATCAAATCTTAACCTTGAATCCTGTGCACAAGTAGATTTCTATTTTCAAATAATTTGTTAGTCAACTAAATAAATAATAAACTAAAATTATAAAAAATTACGCTTCCAATCAACTAAAAATGATCAACTAAACATAATCAACCAAAAAATATTAAATCAACTAAATAGATAGTCAACTAAAATTACATAAAATTATACTTCTAACTAACAAAAAATAATCAATTAAAAATGATCAACTAAAAATAATCAATTAAATAAATAGTCAACTAAAATTATATAAAAAATATTAAATAGTTAAATCAACTAAATAAATGATCAACTAAAACTAATCAATTAAAAAATATTAAATCAATTAAATAAACATTATCAACTAAAAAAATATTAAATCAACTAAAATAATTAAATCATAATGAAATAAAAAAATATATAAAAACATGTTAATATTTTAGAATTAAGGCTACATATCTATGTTTGCATACTATGAAAACTTTGATTCTTGCATAGGTTCCAAATCTAAAGCACACATGAAAAATAATTACTCATTCAGATATTGCCTATCTACTATGTTTGACATCCCATCATTACCAACATCATCATTTGCATCACTATCGGCATATTCATTATCACTTCCATAATCATCTTCAACGTCCTCTTCCTCCATTGCTTCCAATTCCCTGTCTTCATCTACAAATATGTTTGACCCATATAAATGTAACACCATCAATAGTATTTATAACAACTTCATCATCAAAATAAATTATTATATTTGATTTACTATTCATTCTCACTCTTTTTCTTAACATCTTCTTTTTTACACTCTTTTTTTCTTTTTTAAGAATCTAACATTAACCTCTCACATTCTCCCCATACCCTCTCTACCACGTACTAACACTAAAAATGAAATAATCTGTATGGTGTGATCAAACTCAAGAATTTATATAGAGTGTAGAATATTGTTTGATATTTAAATTGCCATTAACAAATTCTAAAAAATTATTTTTCAATTCAAAATCCGTCAATGGTGGATTCAGTGCATGGAAATGTCTTTGACAAAGTGTTTTTCAATTTTTTTTAATTTATTAATCCGCCTATGGTGGATACATGGGGAAAATATTATTTTAATATTTTGTCTTTTTGGCTTTTCTTAGTCAAGCAGATACATTTTTCAATTTTTTTTGAACATTTTTCAATTTCTTAATTTGCCTTTGATGGATTCCTCTTAAATGACACCATATTTATTTTCAGCTCATCAAAACCTCATATTAGTGTAAATATACCCATTAAAAATCATATTGAAAAAAAAAGACCCAATATCCTCAGTTGGGTACCTTCAAGTATCACTTTACCATCTTTTTCTTCGTAAGTTTTCTCCAAAGAAAAGAAAAAGTTTAAAAAGAAAAAGAAAAAAATCCCAAGCTAATAAAAATGAAACTTTGTAATTTATGTGAGAAGGAGAAAGAAAATAAGAAGAAATCTCCATCAACACTAGAAGAAGTAAAGCCAGTAGCTAGAAAATCAAACCAAGCCAATAAATCTCCATCACCGGAAAGAACCATGATAGGAAACAAACAAGGGTCATAAAATCGAAACCCAAATCAGAAAGGGAATGGACATTAAAAAAAGGATGAAATGATCGCTTAAGAAGAGATTAGATAAAGGATTAAATCTAATGGTAAAAGTTTAGTGCTTGTCGGTGACAAGAGGACATCATATTTGGGGGATCTCACCACCGAGAAGTTAGCAGCGACCCATAATTGAGGGGGTCTGTCCCAAACTAACAATGAGCAACAATATGGTCACTGGTGCATGGGTGTGTTCTCTTACCAAGAAAAAGATTGCAGACTATGATATCCATAGTTATAAAACGGTCACTGCTCCGATTCATCATGTGAATCGATCAGCCCATCGAACTAGTGCATCAAACCACCTTTGACCAAGCACCACTAGCTTTGACCACCAAGCATGAATGATTTTTTTCATAAACTCCTCAATGCATGGTTCGAACTGGTGCCAGCAAGGTGTGAGGAGCACTTCCATTCCACCATGCTAAGCTGTTTCTTTGTTATTATATATGTAAAGAATAATATATGTTATATATTTAGCTTGATAAATTTTTTTTGACCCAACAATACTTGTCATCGGAATCGAACCCTATACAACATAGTGGGTAGGAGCACTAAGCAAGTGTGGCTACCACTAGATTATATCTATTTGTATTAAATTATAATTTTATATATTAATTTAATTCAACCGGTTGAATCAGTGATCGACTAGTTGAACCAATGACCTGGTGCCTTGCCCAAGCCGATCACCGGTTCGGTTCTGATAAATATAATTATATCAAATGAATGTTTTAATTTTCTATTTGATGAAATTTTAAAATTGTAATTTAACCATATTTATTTTCATTGTTTTGTCTTTAAACCCCGATCTAATATTTAATTTGAGCCTACTATCTTTTCTTATTTATTGTCCCCAATGGTCCTAAACTAATAGGTGACTACATCAGAACTCGCCTTAGTTTCAGTTAAAACCGAAAACAAATGCACCAAATTCCAAATGGATAAAGCTAAGAATTGTATAAATACATTTCACGGATAAAATTCACAGTTGTTGATTGACATCGTAGCACTGTTAGGGTTAAGTGTGAGAGGTGAAGTCCCACATTGGTTGAGAATGGACTAAGTGAGTAGTATATAATATGAGAGGAATTATATCTTATTACCTTAAGGTTTTGAGTCAAGATGTGGTGTCTGGCCTGATGTTGTGGTGCTCTCACTTAGCCTATTAATTGTATCTCCCCTGTTGGGCTCCCCCACCCTAACAGTGGTATCAAAGCCGAGGTTGGGCTTGGTTTCCGGAAAGGCATGGACTATAGATGGTAGGTGCTAGGAAGAGCGGTTGATTGATGGGGGAGCAATATGGTGGGTCTCACACTTGAGAGGGAGATTGTTAGGGGTTATGTGTGAGAAGTGAAGTCCCACATTAGTTGAGAATGGACTAAGTGAGTAGTGTATAATATGGGAGGAGCTATACTCATTGCCTTAAGGTTCTAAGTCAAGATGTGGTGTCCAGCCCGGTGTTGTGGTGCTCTTACTTAGCCCATTGATATTGTATCTCCCCTGTTGGGCTTCCTCACCCTAACAGTGGTATCAGAGCTAAGATTGGGATCGATTCCCAAAAAGGCACGGACTGCAGATGGTAGGTGCTAAGAAGAGTGATTGACTGATGGGGGAGCAATGTGGTAGGTTTCACACTTGAGGAGGGGATTATTGGGGTTAAGTGTGAGAGGTGAAGTCCCACATTAGTTGATAATGGAATAAGTGAGTAGTATATAATATGGGAGGAGTCATGACTCATTACTTTAAGGTTTTAGGTCAAGATGTGGTATCCGGTCCGGTGTTGTGGTGCTCTCACTTTGCCCATTGATTGTATCTCCCGTGTTGGTGTCACGACCCAATTTGGGAGCGTGACCGACACGTGAGAAATCTCATCCCCATGTAAGCCTCGTGATCATTGAATCTCTATATATGTTTAATTTATCAATAAGTATAATTATTAAAATATGATTTCTTTGAAGTATAAACTTTTACTCTGATTAAAACATATTGCTCAATTTCATAAATGGAAAATATTTGATAAATTAATCTCTGGAAAACTCTTATTCAAATCTACTAATCTAAAATTTATAACTGTCTCATCACATAAGTCTCTAATTACAATTTACATTTCATTTACATGCTCAATATATGAAAATACTAAAATATATTAAACTACATGTGTGGATAAGATCCTGCCTGCACATCTACTGGAGCACTCTACGCTAACAACACTCTAACTAAGCCTTACTCCAAAGTAAGACTCACCCATGGGAGAAACTACATCTACCAATCTGGGCTAAAACTGGAACAGTATCTGCAACTATGAGAGGAAGGGAGAGGGGTGAGTTAACAGACTCAGTGAGTGAACTCTCACCCATCACCCACATGGGACAATCAAGAATATAATATAAATAATATACATGCAGCAATCACAAATCATTTGATATTTATAGGCATAACTATATAAAAGTTCTCTCTGCATTTACAAATTCATAAGAACACATATCTGAGTTCTTACTTTAGCAATAAATCATTTTTCCGTACATATACGTAATAACCCTTAAATCAAATATTCTCTAAAATCATAAATAACCTTTGATAACATAAATGACTATATGCTAATAGAGAAACATGGATCTCTAGTTATGCATTGCATAACGATATATTCTCTAGCTATGCATGTCAACCATGACATAGCAAAATTTATTATATTTTTTGATCTCTAGGATCCCTCAAGGATCCGAATCGAACACCTAACTAGGTTCCATTTCTACTCTATGAGATTGCCTCTAAAGACCACTTGGTATCAAGGTTAACAATCGTTTTTCCTGGCTGTTAACTCACTATTTTTTTTTCTCTATAGCTACTGTCAAATCTCTAAATCATAAAACTAATAATTTTCTCTAAAACTCTACTCTGGCTCTTCTCTGGGTTTAAAACTTTATATAATTACTCTACTCTTGAAATCATAAAATATTTAGATACTTATAAAATCATTTAAGTCTGAAGGGTGGGTGCTCAGTCTCTAGCGAACAAGAACCCCTAAATTCTTAGTACTCTGAGAGTTCTGGACTCATATAACTCTAACAATCTGACTTTAGCATAACTATGGCTATGAAAATCGAGCCCAAGGGTTCACCACTTGAATGCGTTCCGATTTCAAGCCCATAGAATATGTATCTGGCAATTGTTAAGAATCATACTGAATTTCGTACCTCCTGGTACTATAAAACTGAGTTTCTAAATTCATATATTTACTAACATATTTCTCTATATACTTGATAATACTAAAATCATAATTCAAACACTGGGGTTTTTTACCATAATATTCTCAAATCAAATAACATAATTTATTCCAAGCTAGATCACACTCTTGTTCACATTTTATATATATATATATATTTCAACTGAGTACTCTAAAACCATATTTATAAATCTCAAGTCTTGAATCATAAATATATCATAAATTATTGTAACATATCTGATAAAATAATAACTTATTAAAGTATATATTCTTGCAATAAATCCCTTCATAAATATATATAACATTTTCATCACACATGTTATAGCAATCATGGTCCCATGGTTTTCTAAAATACATTTCTTTCATGCTATCATCATAAATCATAAATTTCTCTAGCTTACATGAGCATATAAAATCATAATATATACCTTATCTTACCTCTAGCTTCATATTTAATAACTATCATGCATAAAACATACCGGTAATGACAAAAAATAAGGCTACAAGTTTAAACCCACTCACCTGGAGAAGGAAAAGGTGATGTCAACTCCAACTGAGCTCCGGGGAGCTGAGAGGGCACCAACGTCGACTGTCATAACCATAAAAACTCTAGATTAATCTCTAATAACCTCTAAATAATTCCAATCTAACTCTAACAACATAGGGTGAGTACCCCCACTTGACAACAATGAGAGAAAACAAAGACCCATACTAAGAACATGAAGGAAATGAAAGAAAAAAGACCAAAATCTATCGACCAACACATACCTTGAAGCTCGAGGAATTGAATAGGGTTGAGAGAAAATGTGGGAAGGAGTTTGGGATGAGGGTTTCAGCTATTTAGGGCTGATTGCATGAGTGGGGAGGGTTTATATAGGGAAAGGGGATTCCATTTCTGCCAAACTGACACTGCTATAGCGGTTTAGGACCGCTATAGTGATGACAGTAAAGTCTAGATTCAGCATTTTGCTATCATGGGCATATGGCTCACCTCTATACTCACTCACTTATTTTACTTCCTATTAACTTTAAAACATAAATGTAAATAAGGAAATATCCCTCATTTGGATTCAAATAAAATATCTAAAATATCAAAACTTCAACCAATCAAAATCTAATTTTTGAGTTTTAGTTCAAATTTCAGAATTCTGGCGATTTTCTAAACTTGGGGGCTAGAAACGACATATCTAGAGGCTTCCAAAAATTCATTAAAAATCACTCTTCAACTTGTTTTTCTCTAGGGAACAATTACTGGGACTTTTGATCCCTAGATTGTGGCTCTAACATATAGCTCTCCAAGAAGGTGTAGGGCTTCGGACTTAGCGAAAACTTGGACCCGGCAACAACAGTGGTCCTGAAGGACCTTGAGGTCATACGGAATTCGTCTACTGACACATGTACACCAGGTATTATAGTTGGACTCCCCTGCCCTAACAAGCACTAAGAAAAAAATTGAAAAAAAAAAACACGTTTTTTAATTCTCGCAACTTCAATTGCAACGAATGGCCTGCGTAACCACATCATGACAGCAATTTTAGCGTATCAACCGTGTTTTTCTGCGATTTCGCTCCACTACATTAATCACAATACAATTGCAAACAGCAATTTAAACTAATGTAAAAAAGTATAATGAACCATTGGTGGAACAATGTCGCTGTGGTGTAAAGCCATTTTTCTATAAGTTAAAAAAGAAAAAATCCAAACCATCTAGATAACTGCATATAAGGTGTGCCTGAAAAGGGTTATAGAGGCTCAAAATCATTTTCTTCACAAAAAAAATAATTAATTTGAATAATTTTTTTACAAATAAATATAATTAAAAAATCAATTTTGAGCTTTTTATAAAAGCTAAAAGGAGTAACTTTTGAAGAAAAAATAATTTTTAGTTTTTCAATTACATATAAAATATAAATTTCTTATATATTTTTTTAAAATCCAAAATAAATGCACTCATATTCCCTTTCTGTGGTGGCCAAACAACTCTAATTCGTACTATAAATTTATAGCTATAGTTTTGTTGGGGTGGTTGATTACATTTTGAGTTACTTTCAAATGTGAAATAATTCTATTCTACTCTCAAACACTGACTTGGGAAATGAATCTAGGTTGTGTCATGAAACCATTTATCCTAAAAGCTTAAGTTATTGGGTTTTGACACACTAATAGCCTTATATTTAATACACTCCCTCACGTGAATGTCTTTTTTTACTCTGATACCATGTAATGAAACCATTTGTCCCAAAAGCTTAAATTGTTGGGTTATAACACATTAATAATTTTATATTTAATAGGTTGATTGGGATGTGACATAAATGATTAAAAACATGAAGTTCATTGAGTCATTTATAGTGATCTATTCATTAACATATGGAGAAGACAAGGGCTGGGGCTTGATGTTGCATCACAAGGTCACTAAACACCATTTACATTTTTGTGTGAATGCTAACTTTTGTCATTGAAATTACATACTTGAATTACTTTAGTTCTTGAAATTTAAAATTTGACTAATTAACTTATGATTTTGTAGTTGTGAATCACGTTAGTCCTTGAATGCATAAATTATTCATATCAATCTCTTAAACATCTATTATTAAATCAAATTAGTTCTTGAAAAAAATAACTTTGACTCACATTAGTCTAATGTTATTAGGATTTGTCGATCAAAACTAAAGTGATTCATGATTATAAATCAAAGATTAATTAATCAAATTATAAATTTAATGGAAGGATCAAAACCCTATGTTAGTATACGGTAATAAAAAAATAGGCGGCGATCAATCTCTAACTTTATCATCACACGTCAATAGGTATAAAAGTTCACTTGCACCAATATCTGTTTACGACGGTTGCTGATCTAAAATTGTGACATGCAACAACATAACATTGATGAAAAATTGGAAGACTAGGATACAATAATAGCATCATCATGACAGAGCGAAGAGGACAGAGTGATAAGCAACAGTACTGTTGTGTTGAGTCCATCAAAACAATGTTCATCTAGAAAGATAATCTTTCCTCCTAGTATATATTCAATATCAAAAATGGTCTTATCTTTTAAATCCCTTACAAATACTATCACTTCTGTTGTTGTCCTTTTATTTTTCAGCCCTACATGGGCCACTTATCAAACAACTCCTGTTCTTTAATACCGAGTCATCTTTCTTTATGTCTTGTTTAATTTCAATTGGATTTTGAGTAGATTTTCTACCTGAGGACAAGTTTGGTACAAAGTAAGAAGTGAAAAATTTGCATGGATGAGTTATATATAAAATTCATTTATGAAATATTCTTTGATATTTTTAGCTTAATACCAAATATATTCTTTAATCTATGTTAAGGCTACAAGACATGGTGTTTCTATCTGGTGGCAATTGTTTAACAATACTACTTCTCTACCATTTAGAAGTACAATCAATACTACAAGACATGTGATATTCACAATAATTTCGTTCCTGATCTTCTTCTATTGAGAAGGGTAAAGTTTGACCGCTGCAGCAATTGTCCGATCCCATCTTTAATGATTAAAGTGCATAATAAACAGGTAGCATATATGGATGTTTTTAGTTCTTACATATAATCATTAGGATGAAGAATAGAGAGGATATTCATCCGAATTTTCAGAGCACTATAAGATTGGTGTGAGCTCTGACCTTCCATTGTTGGGAGGGCATACATGCTGATTAGCAGTTGGTAGTAGGTATTGTGTGTGTCAAGAAGTTTTAAGAGTTTTTCTTTCTTTTTTTAATTGTTATTCAAAAGTTACAATTATACGAATAAATTTCCATTTTTCCCCCCCAAGCTACAAAAATGAAATTGCTTTTATGTAATGAAAGGTCACAAAATAATATTTTAAAAATTGGTGGCGTTTTCAATCCAATTAGTCTTTATTACAATGTCTGGCGTAATCACTAAGTTAATTAGTTAAACCAGTCGAATTATAATTTAAGAAATTTGACAATTTACTCTTTAAAAGATACATTAAATAAAAAGTAAATATTTAAATTAACCATCAATCTCATAACAGGAATGATGTTTAGAAAAATAATATCCGAAGGAAGAGAGAAAACAATTAATATATGTTATATGTCTGCTGAAAGTTATCTGAATACCGCCTTAACATGAGTTAATTAAAAAATTTATTGAAGCCAGATGTTACGAATAAATATTGATGATCCATATATAGTCTATGGTAACTAAAACTCATAAAGTCAACGGCGTTGGGGTTTCTTATTTTCTTTTGTTTAAAGAAAGGTAGTACAATTTTCACGCAGACACACGGTTATACCTTATGATTCACATAAATCTTGTTTTGATTATATATGATTCGATAGCATGTAATTAGTTTAGTGTTAAAGTGTGTGATTGTAATTTAACATGAAGTCATAAGAACATTTCTCAAGAAAAAAAATAAATAGCTCGATATCAGATGTCCAAGTCAAAACTTATTATAATGATTTTTATTAAGTTTGCTACCAAGAATTGTTAATCTTATTAATCTTTTCTTCATCACAAAAAAGAAAATAATAATAAAATAAATAAATAAATAAATAAATAAATATAATAATCTTTGCCTACAATGGCACCACGGAAAGTCTTGAAACTCAACACTTTCTCACAACTAACTCAACTCTGATGACTTGCTACTAATTCTGTTGTCTACTCTATGCTTATTTTTGCTTCTTCATTTACCGATTCAACCCATTAAGGTTCAATTTTCCATTACCCAACGTGATTATTTTGTCTTCATTTTCGAAAATATTTTTGAAGGAAGTGACTTTTACTGGCCAGTTGTAGACCAACTCTTTGCTCTCCCATTAAGACATAAATAATTGTTAAAGTAATTATAGCATATAAAGAATCTAATAGGTGACGACAATGATACATCATAACGAAATTAGTTGGGATCAAGTCTCAACGTCGTCTTCGTCAGCACATGCTTACTTGTATTGGGATAATTAATTCTGGGATTGAATAAACGTCACTGAATGGGGATATTATACAAAAGAGTTCAACTAGGATTGAGCATAGTGGAACGGGGGATTATTCTCACTAACACTAACATCAATTCAAACATTGATTTTGTGCTAAATATGTCATGCCATCTAATCCAATCTTAGAGAAATTACAAGTCCTCTTATTGGAGCACATTTTTCTGTTTCATCAGATGGGTTCATTAATTGTTACCTCAGTTTTATGGATTACCTTTATTTCTTTAACTGATCTATTTTGCTATTAGTTTCTTAATAAGAATAAGAAAATAAACATGACATACAGATAGCAACGAGAATTTTTCAAATGTTTTGAGAGCAAATAAAAGTATCAGTTCAATTCCATTTGCCAAACAATATACTAATTTTGTGGACTATTGTTATTTTCCACTGTTTTCGACATCTTTAATATAATAATTAACATATCAATTAATAAACAAAATAAGGTGAATTTTTTTTCTTTCTCTCAAAATATCTAAAAATTTCTCCAAAACTAGCATAAGAATTGAATGAAGGAATAAGACCATAAAAGCATCTTGCTCTTATTCTTTTAGCGCTGTATGTCACTTTGAATGTATGTATATATTAATGGAATAACAGGCTCACCCAAGCCACACCATGCGGTGGAACCAACAATCAATTTATGCCCAAATCAAAACAGATTAGGCTTACTTATTCTCAAATCCCCCACGCTGTCGAACTCACTCTAATTTTATTCATCTTTATTACACGCCTCCTTTAGTTTTGGCCAAAGGCCCTAAACCACCCAACAAGATAAGAACTGCCAAAAGTGCTTGTCCTTCTTTGTTTAGAATTAAGTAAACTAGTGTCCATAAATATTCCACTCCAGGGTACTAACCATAGCATAAAAAGTGAGTAAAATCTTTTATTTCAAAGCTTTTGAGAGAGTGGAAATGATTGTTTATTTTGGATGCTTTCAATCCCACTCCAAAGTTATATCATATCCACAAAAATTCAAGTTGCCAAGTTTCCGACTTAACTCAGCATTGGATTCCAGTAAAGACTGGACGATCTGGATTGTTCTGGGACAAATTGTATTAACACAGATCGATGGCCATAGATAATTATCTTTTCTATCTTTGTTTTGTGTTCAAGACCCAGACTATTAATCAGGTAACCACTAAAAACAGAAGCAACGGTGTTCCCTGTTTCACTCAACACTACACAAATATTATCCAAGTTAGTGATTTGTAGCAAACTTAGGCCATGTTTCGTTTCAATTATTAGTTTTTAATTTCAATTTTTTAGTTTTTAGAATTTTTTGAGAAAAATAATGAAAACTAAAAATAAAATCTGAAAACGAAAATTTATAATTTTCAGTAAAATAGTTTTCAATTTTTCAGTTATATATAAAATACAAATTTCATATATATATTTTTAAAAATCCAAAACAAATGCACTCATTTTCCCTTTCTATGGTGGCCAAACAAGTCTAATTCGTGCTATAAATTTATATAGTTATATTGGTATGGTTGATTGCATTTTGACTTACTTTCAAATGTGAAATAATTCTATTCTACTCTTAAACACGGACTTAAAAAATGAATCTAAACTGAGTGGGGTGTGACATAAATGATTAAAAACATAAAGTTCATTGAGTCATTTACAGTGATCCATTCATTAACACATGGAGAAGACAAGGGCTGGGGCTTGATGTTGCATCACAAGGTCAATAAACACCATTTACATTTTTGTGTGAATGCTAACTTTTGCCATTGAAGTTATATACTTGAATTATTTTAATTCCTGAAATTTAAAATTTGACTAATTAATTTATAATTTTATAATTGTGAATCACGTTAACCCTTAAATGTATAAATTATTCATGCCAGTCTATCAAACATCTACTATTAAATCAAATTAGTTCTTGAAAAAAATAGCTTTGACTCGCATTAGTGTAGTATGTTATTAGGATTTGTCCATCAAAACTAAAGTGATTCATGATTATCAATCAAAGATTAATGAATCAAAGTATAAATTTAATGGATTAAAGTAACTTATGTGTACAATTTGAGGGACCAAAACTCTATGGTAGTATACGTTAATAAAAAATAGGTAGCGATCAATCTCTAACTTTATCATCACACGTCAATAGGTATAAAAGTTCACTTGCACCAATTTCTGTTTACGACAGTTGCTGATCTAAAATTGTGACATGCATCAACATAACATTGATGAAAATTTGGAAGACTAGGATACAATAATAGCAACATTATAACAGAGCGAAGAGGACAGAATGATAAGCAACAGTACTGTTGTGTTGAGTCCATCAAAACAATGTTCATCTAGAAAGATAATCTTCCTCTATGTGTATAGTCAATATAAAAAATGGTCTTATCTTTTAAATCCCTTACAAATACCATAAACTCTTTATATTAGCTTCTTCTTTTTTTGTCAGCTTTTTGTTTTTGTTCAGCAGGTCAACTTTATATTAAGTAAATGATTCTTCCGGTACAGGGAATCAGCGATCACTAAATGGGCCCAAGATGAAATAGAAAACATAAAATGCCCAGTAGAGTAAGGGAGTCATGAGGATCCAATAGGAGAAAATAGCCCATTGGCTTTGGCCCTTTTCACCAACTACCGCCGAATGATTGCTGCTGCCGTCATATTGACATTGTGATATGTTTGCATACCAACAACACAAAGTAACGGTGCTCACCAAAAAAAAAAAAACCAAAGTTACGGTGTGGTAGGTGAATCAGAGAAGATATGTCAACTCGCTTTCTAAAGTGGGAAATGGGGACTCAATCCACCTTATGTGCATGTGGCCGAATGAAATGGTCTTGTGGTAGGAAAATATTAGCTCTAAAAAATCTTTTTCCTCGTAAAAAGGGATCACGAACCTAAAAAATTGTTAAAAAATTGGCCCTTCATTGGACCTCATCATTTCATTATATTGCATTAAAAAATTTTAGATCTTCTTACACCATTTTTACGCCATTTTCTCAAAGTAATAAAAAAAAAATGTATGTTTTTCATCACATTCTTTTCTCTAATCCGTCCCAATGCTGAATAAGCATTTTCAGGCTATAGCGCTTTTATAAAATTCTCAAAGCCCGAATGGATTCAGACATGTTTCATTTTAACTCTTAGCACACATGATTCTTCTGGCTCCAAGCCTAACTGCCATTTCCTTCTTCTTTTTTTATTTTTCAGGACCTGACTGCCATTTGACTAGTGTACAAGCTGGCCGGTCGGATTTCCTAACCTTGACAAGAACAAGTATTAAACATAAAAAGAAATTATATGAATAAATGATTTTCTAAGATTTTAAGACCCAAAGAAAAACCAATCTCACCAACCCCCTCCAAATTTTTTGACGTGGCCAGCCCCTTCATTTCCTTTCACACCACACCAACCATATGTTGGGAAATTTTTATTTATTCCCTTCCAAGTATTCTCCGTAATCTCCATTTTGTCCCTTCACCAACCCCCACCTTAACCAATCCTCTTTTTTAATTGTAACCTCGTTTGGTACATCACCTTAAGCCAATACTTTATTACAAATACAATCATCTAGCTCCTCTTCTTCCTCAGGGCAGAGAAGTTCATTTCATCATTGAGGCACACCACACAACAGATTCATCACTCTCTGCCTTTCTCTTACTCTCCTCACCAATCCATTAATCAATTATCTCCATGGCTATCGACAAAGAAACAAAGCAACAAAAACATGACATCATATTCAGGTCCAGGCTTCCAGATATCTACATCCCCAAACACCTCCCCTTACATTCCTATTGCTTCGAGAACCTCTCAGAGTTTGGGTCGCGCCCATGCTTGATCAATGCTCCAACCGGTGAAATCTACACCTACTTCGACGTTGAGCTTACAGCACGAAGAGTTGCCTCAGGGCTGAACAAACTTGGCATCCAACAAGGCGAGGTAATCATCTATGTATTATGCATGAATACTTCAAAAATTGGTTACACTCCCTGAATTATCGTATAGTAATTTTGCATTCATATTATTAGCATATCTCTGGAATTTTTCTCTTATGATGGAAATATATCCATAATATCCACCTTTAAAATTCTGTGATTTTTATAAATAAAAAAAAAAGATAAAAATTCAAGTTACGTTCTTATCAATTATTTTTTTCTAGTTCTAATATATATTAAATTAATATTTACCTTTTGTCATTTGATAATTCCTTATTTAGAGTTTATATAAAAAAAAAATTCATAAAAATAATATAAAACCAGAGTATCAAAATTAACTTGTTGTATTTAATGCAAATTATAGAATCATTTTTTAAAAAACAATAAAGCTATTGTATGAAAAAAAATTCTAGAAACGAAAAAGCTTTGTCATTGTTAATATTGAAAATGATGTCCCCTAATTATTAAATTTTGCATTTGTTATCAGAGTATATCCAATACTCACACCCGCACCTTCACAA
The DNA here is from genome assembly GCA_031216105.1 of Dalbergia cultrata. Classification (NCBI taxonomy): domain Eukaryota; kingdom Viridiplantae; phylum Streptophyta; class Magnoliopsida; order Fabales; family Fabaceae; genus Dalbergia; species Dalbergia cultrata. The sequence continues at coordinate 65,316,135 of CM062346.1, forward strand.
TTGCAGGTGATCATGATCTTGCTACCCAACTCGCCACAGTTCGTGTTCGCATTCCTTGGCGCCTCGTTCCGCGGTGCTATCGCCACCGCCGCCAACCCCTTCTTCACCCCTGCCGAGATCGCCAAGCAGGCCAAAGCTTCAAACGCAAAGTTGCTGATAACACAAGCTTGTTACTACGACAAAGTGAAGGACTTGGACCAACATTTAAAGCTCATGTTCGTGGACAATCCCCCAGAGGGGCACTTGCATTTCTCGGAGCTAGACCAAGCAGACGAGAACGAAATCCCCGATGTGAAGATTAGCCCCGATGATGTTGTGGCACTCCCTTATTCGTCAGGAACAACAGGGTTGCCAAAGGGTGTTATGCTGACACACAAAGGGTTGGTGACTAGTGTTGCACAGCAAGTTGATGGGGAGAACCCGAACCTTTATTTCCACAGCGAGGATGTGCTTATGTGTGTGCTTCCCTTGTTCCACATTTATTCACTCAACTCCGTGTTGTTGTGTGGGTTGAGGGCCAAGGCTGCGATCTTGTTGATGCCCAAGTTCGATATTAAGGCATTCTTGGGGCTGGTTCAGAAGCACAGGGTCACCGTTTGCCCTGTTGTGCCGCCCATTGTGCTGGCCATTGCTAAGTCGCCGGATCTTGGTAGCCATGACCTGTCTTCTATTAGGGTCTTGAAATCTGGTGGGGCTCCCCTTGGGAAAGAACTTGAAGATACTGTCAGGATCAAATTCCCCAAAGCCAAACTTGGACAGGTATATATTTAAGATTAAATCATTTTTGCTTATGTGATTAAAACAAAAACTCCACTAGTATATAGAAATTAAATTTTTGGTTATTTATGTATATCTTAAATCTTAATTACTTCTTTGAACATAGATGTTTTTTCCTTAGTTATCGGACCCCATATTTGAGTGGGGTCAAAAACAAGTAAAATACACAAACATCCGAGTTTTTGCCGAAATAATATGTTATTACTCTTAACCATTGAATAGATGTGTAACTTCAGCTCTTTTATTTCATACAACCGTCTTTTTTGGACTTTAGCAAGCAGTGATAATCATTCTCCAGTAAATAATTACAAATGACAATTTAGCATTGCTCGAAACAAATAAACTAAAAAATTTGAAAGGAAAAAAAAATCACTATTTTTTATTATCATGAAAACCCCATGACCTATACTAGTGTCTCCAATTGAAGTGTTTCTGATACCACGTCTCTCTATTAAACCTAATTATGGTGATATATTCTTTCATAATTTGTAATCTTTCCAATTTGATAACATAATCCTATCATTCTCGGCCATGTGTTAGACCCACCAACTGTTGGAGCTCTTTTTTTTATCTCAATTTTTTTGTGGTCCGTAGCTCTTCTTTGTCCTTTTGTTTTTGGTAAACTTTTTTGTCCTTTTTATTGTGTAAAACGTGAAAAGAACGGTTCAAGGCCCCAGGTCCAGAGATCGAACCGCGGCTGAGACAAGATTTTAACATTCAAATTCCGAATATCGTGTTCCTTCAAAAACATGTGTCCTTTTAACGTTCGAAAACATGTTCGTAAACAAAATAAAGCATTATTTTCTTTAGAAGTTGGTTTTCCATAGCACTAAGAATTACTAAAACATTGATGATTAAATGCAGGGATATGGGATGACAGAGGCAGGTCCAGTATTGACAATGTGCTTAACATTTGCTAAAGAACCGATAGATGGAAAACCAGGTGCATGTGGAACCGTCGTCAGAAATGCAGAGATGAAGATTGTGGATCCTGAAACTGATAAATCTCTACCTCGAAATCAACCTGGTGAAATTTGTATTAGAGGTGACCAGATAATGAAAGGTACAGTCAACATAATTGTTCACCACTTATACATTCGTTTCACATTTTACACGAAATTTGAAATCAAAATTCTAATTAAAATACCCAATTTTCAATATTTTGTTTTTTATGTTAGTTGACAAATGGACCTGCGTTGTGTTTAGACCCCATTTAGTACACTGGACGTGACAATATAAAAAAGACTACATTGGATGTAACAAAGTAAAAGACGATATATATGATTGTCAAATTCCTAAATTCTTAAATGTGTTTTTGAACTATAACATTAAAAATGCTACTAGAGTGAATAAGGTCAACACTAGAGCTGTCAAAGTAGGGCTTGGCCATTTGGGCCAAGTAGTTTTAGACAAAAAAAAAAAGGCAATGCACTCTAATCTATGCGAGTCGTGGCTGGCCCATAGGCCAAGATTTTTTTTAGAAAAAATTACTTGTTTAATTATTTTTTAACTTTATAATTCATGTAAAAGTCAATAAAAAAGTGTAAGCCATAAGTAAATAATAATCTTATTCTTGTTTTATGTCAATAATAACTCAATCCTAATTGAATTTTTTTAAGAAATTAGGGTTTGTTTGGTTTCAATTTTTATTTTCAATTTTCCAGATTTTATAAAGAAAATATTGAAAATTCTCAAAATAACACATTTTAGTTTTTAGTTTTCTTTTTTAGTTTTCAGTATTTTTTTCACAAATTCCTAAAACTGTAAAAGCTAAAACTAAATCAAATCAAGAAATTTCTTAGTATTCGAGTCATTGGGCTGTGTGCTGAACAAACTATTATTTTTACTCCAATTTTTCCAACCCAGCTAGCATATTTTTTAAGCTACTCGGGCGAGCCCATTGGACGCTATAAGCACTATACATTTATGTTAAATTTATTTAAAAATTAAAAAATATGTTTAACTAATTTTGTGGCGCATACTAAATTGTTAAATATCTAGGTTACTTAAACGATCCGGAGGCTACTGAGAGAACCATAGACAAAGAAGGTTGGTTGCATACGGGTGATGTTGGGTACATCGATGATGACGATGAGTTGTTCATCGTTGATAGGCTGAAGGAATTGATTAAATACAAAGGGTTCCAAGTAGCTCCAGCTGAACTTGAAGCCCTCCTACTATCACATCCTAAGATCTCTGATTCTGCTGTGGTTCCGTAAGTGTACCAACTTTTATTTCTTCTTATTTTTCAGTGCATTAATTTTTAAAATACATTTTTATTGAACAAGACTCATCATCTATTTGTAATCAATAAAAATAATTTTTTCTAAACTTTTGACTTTTCAGAATGAAGGATGAAGCAGCTGGCGAAGTCCCTGTTGCATTTGTGGTGAGATCAAATGGTTGTACTGACACTACTGAGGATGAAATTAAGCAGTTTGTCTCCAAACAGGTAATTTTGTTTTTAATTATTTCAATTGTTTGCCCTTAACCCCGAATCCATCTAAATTTATAATAAAAAAAATTTGTTTATCCCTTTTGTTCACAAATACCACATGATTTTACATAGCAGTATAGAAATCCTTTGTCGCCTTTCTCTCCTTAGCCAATCAAAAATTGACATCTGCATATAACTCTTTTAAAACTATATGTAATTTTCCAGATAAAAAAAAAGGACTATATGTAATTTTACACAACTCTAATCTAATAATGTGCTTTGCATGTAGGTTGTGTTTTACAAGAGAATAAGCCGAGTATTCTTCATTGATGCCATTCCCAAGTCACCCTCAGGCAAAATATTACGAAAAGAACTAAGGGCAAGGCTTGCTGCGGGAGTTCCAAATTGAACATCCACTTCCGTAATACAACAAAATTACAAAGCAAATTATATTATGGAATGCCACCTTAAGCTTCAATTAAGTCAAAACTTAAAAGCGGCAGAGGCGAGGCTTGACCGCAGTACTTATATCCGTATATATATGTTGTCAGCCATGTATAACTATATTGTGTGATGCCGTTTTATTTTACAACAATATAGCGTTACATTTTTATTCAATCACGGGCTTTGCATCTTGTGTTATCAATCAAATATGATACTTTTTGAAGCAAAAAGTCTCGTTTCTTTTTGTCGTTGGTGTTTTATATTTTGGGGTAGCAAATTTGGGCGCAAAAACGAAGTTAAACCGGCATAATAATGTTTCTAATTTTTTTTATTTAAACTACAACTATATAGCTTTTTTTTTCGGTCATATAAAGTTATAGTTTATTGACTCTAAATAATGTGATTTAAATTCAATCCGCCAATAAAAGAGTTAAGTTTTTATGTCGCTACCCCCCTCCCCCCTCCCCCCTCTCCCTCCCTCCTATTTACTGGTCTTAAATGTAAGATCTTATTCAAGGGGAAGCAAATACCAAAGCGTTTCAGATTTTTAAAAAAAAAATTATGAAATTTAAATATTAAATATAATTGAAAAATTGAAAATTGATTTTTTTCATAAGTTACTACTATTTTTAATTTCTACAAAAAAATGAAAACTAAATTTTTTTGAGTTTCTAATTATTTTTAAAAAATTATCTAAATATATAAAAATTATTTTTTTAATAAAAAAGTGGTTTTGAGCCAAAAAAATCTCAAACAAATGCACTCTAAATCAATCAAGAATTGATTAATAATTTCAGTTTGGCTTATGCTGAAGTGAGTTTTATAAATTGGCCCGTCAAATTAACATAAATAGAATCATTAATTTTTTAAGAATTTAATTTGTATGCATCGACAATATAAAAATTTTTTACATAATCTAATCATGAATTGATATATCAACCATTATAGTTAACTTTCTCTTTCACTGTGTAAAAGTCATACAAATAAAATATTTTGATTGAATAATTTTACAATGTCAATGTATTAAAAATAAACTCTTTATTTAATTAGTATTTACTTATCCAAGCACTAGGTCTTTTCTTTAGTCTAATTATATTAATTTTTTTTACATAAATGAGTTTAGTTATGATGCATTGACTCATCCAATTAAATATCTCTATTTGCATGACTTTTCAACCAACGGAGATGTAAGTTAATAATATTTGTTAATGTACCATTATATGATTGGATGATTATGTAAAAAAAAAAGTTACATTGTCAAAAATCAAATCCTTTAAATATTAGTTTTCTCAATCAAATTAATTAATCTTCATTGTTAGGATTGAGATTTATGAACTTCTCAGAATTGATGCTTAAGGACCCATTAACCAAATAGATTATACTCTTATTTTATATTGAGGTATACATTTATTTCTCTGTAACATTATTCATTAGCCGTCTTGTTGGTAAAGGGACAGCATTCAGAATGGAAAGGAGCATGATAGCAAGTTGGCCTCTGAGGGTTATTGAAATAATCTTGTCGCGCTATGTCCCTCCCACCCCTAATGATATCATGCTCTTCTTCGTTGGTCGACAGCACCCACGATGTTGATGTATTAACCAAAACTAATCACCAAGAACTCCCTTCCCTTCAGTGCCCAACAATTGGATATGTTCTTATATTTCATTAAGATTAGTAGGGAAGATTCCTCATATGTTCAATCACATCTTGTCATCAAGGGAATCCTAATTTGTATTTGCTATTTATAAATAAATTTATTAACACTAAGCACATCAAATCAGAGTAGAATGGGATAGCAAATCACCATAAATCACGGGCCACAAAAAGGTCAACCAGCCCCATTCAAAGCCTGCATACCGAAAACATACAATCCAGAAATGGGCTACTTCAGACCCAAAAAGAAATAAATGGGCTAGACAATCCACACTAAAAAAAATTAAGGGTCATACAATATATGCAGCTAATCCTTGTTCCTTGATAGAAGAAAGTCCTTCTATGGTCCTGACAATAGCTATTCACATTTTTTGTCACACATCGTTCTTTGTTTAGAGGAGTTATTCACCATAGCAAATAGCTATTTACACACAAAAAAAAAAAAAGGACATACTCCATAGTAGTGCAGTAAAGTACAGTTTTCACAGAGGGAACATCATTCTCACGTAGCCGGAGAAATAATATTTGTACGTCTTAATCTTTGTAGACACCTATCGTCTCCTTTTATTTCTAACTCTTCTATGTGTCGTTTCATCTTTTTCTCTCATAATTTGTTGTCCCCCTCTCTCTAGGGTGTTAAGATGTGGAGGGAGCAAAGGGTTCAAATAACACATCCCCAATCACGTACCCCCTTCACTCTAGACTGCACTCTAGAGAGTTCAGCCCAAACAAGACATAGCGGAGCACATGACAGGCAGAATTGTTTCCTACTCTCTGGCTTAACACAATTAACACCACCATGTTATTTTTGCACAAGGTGAGGAAACACTCATAGGCCGTAGCAGCTAAATCTGGCCGAAACACAGCGATCTGCTTATTTCTCTGAATAAATATACAGCACCTAATATTCAACTGTCTGACCTAAGGTGAGTATTTTAATAGAGATTCTACTAACAAATCGTACTACTTTATGAGGCAGCCAAGCAATTATTTTTAGGGTAGGTGCTGTCGTAACTTTTGGAAATGATTTCCCAAATTTCAATAAACCAGCTTTGCCAGTAGTTTGGCTACATTCTCTTAAAACTTTGCAACACAGGTTTGACGATTTTAGGGCAAGATAAAAGAAGCTGAAGCTACGCATGACTTAGGTCAAGGTCTCAATAGCATCTACAACTTCATTTGGTTCCAATGTCTCCTGGGTTGTAACTCGAGATTCTAGCAATAGCAACCAACACATGAAAGACATTTTTCAGTATGTGTCTGATTCCACCATGACTGAAATCCTCAAGCAATAATAGCATTTCAAGCCTCTTCCCCCACCTTCCACCCACCCCACTCATACTCAATCCCCTACTGGCAGGTGCCCCGCCAATGGTTCCTCCATTTCGAGTAATTTCCGGATTTGGATAATACTGTAAATGTCATCCTTGGATAACTAGAATGGCCACAATTGAATGCGATGAAACCAAACGGAACCAGAAAAGAAGGTCACTACACAACACAGCCTACCGTCCTCGGAATAAGCGACTAGAATGGAAAATAATAGGCTTCAACAAAAAGTAAAACGACTTCATCCTGTAGAGGACGCTGCAAAGCAGACAAAAGTAACGATTCCCATGAGCTAGCGTTTCTTCTTTTAACCTATCAAGCATTACAGGACATGCAAAACCCATAGAAATCTAAGACCAAGTACTTAAAAAAGACTATTTTCTTTCAGAATATGGCAACCGACCACCACAAAGACAATAATAGTCGCTTCTTCAAGTGAGTAATTGAGTTGTCTAAAGTGATCCAAAAATCCTCGGGACTCGCAAAATTGAAAACCTAATCTAAGGGAAGGTTGAGATTTTGAGAAAGATGCTAGGGTAGTCTAAGGAAGACGATCACAATGAGACTTTGTTCCTTCTCTCATCCCGTGCTGCAAAGTTCGGAATAATGAGAATATATACAACAATAAATTCCAATAACAACAGTTTGCATGACTAGTTAACAAATCATGGTTCCACCTTTCCATCACCTTAACAAATGCAAGTATGTGCGATAGCATCCTCACAGGGAAAATGAACCAAATGATTGAATAAAAATGGGGACTCCAGAAATAATCTTGACACCACAGCCACACTTGCAAAGATAATTTAACATTACCAACAACCCGGAACAAATGCAAATACTCTTCCTTCTAGCAAGAGAGTTCTAAGTTCAAACAACAATACTGAAGGAGGACCAAACCCACCTCCACCTCCACCTCCACCTTCTTCAGCTACATCATCATCCATTCCAACACAAACATAGACATAACACAACATATTCATCGGGATTAAAATCAAATAAATAAAAAAAGTACGGCGAAAACAACACAATCGCAATAAAAAAGGGAAGCGGCAAAGATCACACTTCTGTTACACAAAAACTAGGCTAAAAGAGGGGGCTGGATTGTCATGAGCTCAATTTAGGACAATGGCAAGAACAAATCAATGCACACATCTATCTATCCAATTCCTATGGCTCACCTCAAAATTCATTCAATCTTGATTCCTTACATACATAAATAATAACAGAGTTTAATTTTGATGTACCGTTATAATACAAAACATTTTTAACATTTTTACCCGTGATCCAATTGCATTCTATCACGTCAGCAAACAGCAAACATTAATTATCTCTCCCACTACTCCAAAAATCATGCAAATGAAAGGATTTGAATGGATGCGGGTGTAAATGAGCAGTCAGCAATGCATACAAATTAAATTCAAACAAGAACCATCCTATAACGAACAAAGAAATGGAAACAAGAGGACAAATAGCAGCAAATAATCGGCGAGAATTATGGTTTTTTTTCTTCAATTAATCCGATGCCATGCCATGTTGTTATCAAAAATTACATAAAAGAAAGTCATTGATCCGATATGATGTGAAAGCACAAAAACCAAAAAAGAAAACTAAAAAAAGAAAAGGGTGGGGGAATGCTAGAGCTAGGGACTAGTAGCAGTAGTAGCAACTAGGAAGACAGTGGCCTCGGTGGAGGAGGCCGCAGCTGGTGGAGGTTGTTGTGAACCTGACTCTGTTGAGCAATAAAAGGATGGCTAAGCAACTTCAACGCGGGCCACCTTCTAGACGGATCCCTCTGCAGGCACCGCGACACAAAATCCCTAAAATCCGGCGACGCCGTGTGCGGCGCCTCCGGCGGCTGCGACATACAAATCGCGCACATCAGGCTCGCCCAGTCCCCTTGCCTCCCAACCGCGAACGGAAACCTCCCCATGTAGAACTCCAAGATGCTAACCCCGAGGCTCCAGATGTCACCAGCGTAAGCGTCGTACTGTCCGTCATTGATGTCGGTGTTGATCCTCTCGGGGCTCATGTACGCGATCGTCCCCACGGACGAGTTGCACGGATCCATCGTCTGGTTGAGGATCCTCCCTACGCCGAAGTCCGCGATCTTGACCTGCTTCCGCGAGTTCACGAGCAGGTTCGACGGCTTGATGTCGCGGTGCACGATGTGCCTGCGGTGCAGATAAGCCAGGCCTCGCAGGATCTGGCGAGCCAGATCCGCCAGCTGGCTCTCCTTCGGGATGTGCTTCCCTTCGAGCGAGCCTTCGTCCATGAACTCGAGAAGGACCTGGATCTCGCCGTTGTGGTCGTACATGTCGTGGCACTTCACCACGTTCGGATCGTCCACGTCGCGGAGGATCTGGATCTCGCGGTGGATCTGGCGACGCACGGACTCCTCGTGGTGGCCGTAGATCACCTTGAGCGCGAACACGCGCGAGGTAGGTCGGTGCACGACCTTGTAGACGGTGCCGCCGCTGCCGCTCCCGATGCGGTTGAGGCGCTCCAGCTCCGAGAAAGGGATGAACTGGTGGCCGGTCGGGCCGGAGCTGGACGCCGACGACGGAGGCAGCGGGAGCGGCACCGCGAGATTGGTGTCGCGCTGCGGCAGCGGCAGGGTCAGGTCCCGGCGGCGGCGACTTCCCCTGCTGTTGCTGTTGTTGTTGTTGTTGTTGTTGATGTTGACGGCGGCGGAGGAGTTCGGCGGTGGAGATTGATTCGGCCTCATCTCATATCAGTGTTTGAAACGAAACAATCGATCTATGTGATAGGGCTTGCTATCAAGAAAAACGAGAACAAGATCACATCATGATGTCATAACTTGAATCCATTTCGTGGGAAGCAAAAAAGAGAAAGCATCGAAGGTCAAGATGAACACAACAACTTGAAGAGAAAGAAAAGAGAAGAGAAGCTTCTAGGAACTGGAGGAAGAAGGAGAAAGGATTGAAAGAAATTTTGATTTAGCTCTATCTATGGCTTGCTAGGAATGAAGAAAGAAGCAGAGTGAAGTAAAGAAATGGAGGAAAAAAGGAGACAATAGGTTTATTTTATTTATTTGCTTGGAAAATGGAAATTTCGATGGAGAAATATGAGAAAACATTTTTTAAAAAAAGTAAAAAAAAGGGTCACTAGAAAAGAAAAAGGGTAGGGTTATTTGAGAGAGAATGGGATTGAGATTGATGAGGAGAGGAGGAAGAGGGGGTGAGGTGAGGTTGGTATCGCATCGAAGGAGAGAATCGAGATTTACAAGGGGATGGGGTCCACGCGCGTCCAGGGCCCGTGAGAAGCGTGGACCAATCACGTTTAAGCACCATTCTCCTCATGAACCTCAGTGCGCGTAGACGAGTGGGAGCGATTGGATTGGGGGGTTCATTCTGTACTCTCCGCTATACGATACGGTACATTACATGCTTGGAGGACGTATCATCATCATATCATATTCATTCATAATTTCATATCACACCTTGCACTGCACTGCACTCTGCCAATATTATTATTCTAGAGAGAGCGAAATTAGAGAGCTGGCTGGTGGTGAAACTTTTACTACTCCACTTATTTAACCTCTCGTTTTCATTTATGATTTATTTTATTTAATGTTTGGTAACCCCAATCCCATTCCTTCTCTCTCCTTTCATAACACGCCACACCACTAAAGCTCACCCTACGCCCGTGTGTGATGTGTCTACCTCAACTGCGTCTTCTCATCTTACGCATGCCCGTCTTCCACCCCCAATTTCCTAAACGACAAATATATATATATATTAAAATCAGCACTTACTCTTTAATTTTTTTTTTATGCAATTAAAAAGCACCATATTAATGATATAAAATACTTTTTATTTCATATCTCTTCATAGTAGTTATGTTTTTATATGTAAAAAAGAAAGACAGTTCAAATCTTATTAACAATTTCTAAATTTTTTTTTGAAGCGGGTCCCATCTGGACACATGGATTGGACTTCCACAGATGATGAACCCATCCAACCACGTCAATCAGTCATCGATTGAATTATTCTTTCGCCCTTTTTATAATCTCCTTTTACATGTTCAACATGAGAATTTCATACACCTGAGACATCAATTAGTAGTTTAATATTTACTAATTTGATATCGAAACAAATAAATAGCATAAAAGTTCATTTTAATTTTAGAAATTGTATATATATTTTATTTTATTTTTTGAAATTAAAAAAATAATTATTTAATCTTTAAAATTATAAAAAATGATTCAAGTTAACCCCAAATATAAAGTTTGTATATATTAGTTTGGATTACCAAGAAGATTAATTTAAATTACATTATTGTAATTTCAAAGAATAATTATTATTTTTTTAATTTCATGAAATTAAAAAATATATATATATAATCTCAAAATTTAAAATAAACATTTAGTTTTGATTTTTTTAACATGTTATATTTATGTACTTAACATATTTGCGAAACCTCAATTAAACATTTTCATTTAATTGTCTCGATTTTCAAAACAATATACTAATAATGGCCATGCAATGTGCAGAGTTATAAGAATAATTAAAATTTAAAATAGTTAGATTATATAACAAATCATTTACATAATAAATATTAATGCAGATTCAAGTGTTAAAATTATTTGCAATACCATTCAATTTGTTTTTTTATATGTGGAATAACATTCAAATGCAGAAATTTGATTCCTATAACAATAGATTATGATTTTTTTTTATAAATATGCTAACGAAATCTAAGTCTGGAATTATTATAATAAGATAATAATGAAATTATAACTTTTTAACTTTTTCTCATAATTTTATTGTGCATGACCTGTGACTTGGAAAATTTTAATATATGTGAAGATTTTAATGAGACATTGATTTCACAAGACAAAGCTATCATTTAGCCGAAGTTAATAAATCTGCTTTTAATTTTATGTCATTGTTGTCATTATGTTAATTTAATAATTTTTATATTAAATGGCTAACAGGCGATTATGCAAAGACTTTAGAATAAATAATGAATTAAAGTTGAAATCATATAAAAAAGGGAAATGATTCTTAATTGTAAAATTTGTATAATCTATATCAATATAATAATTAATTATAGGGGTGGCAAACGAAATGGGGGTAGGTCAACTTGAGTTTTGACTTCAACCACAAAACTCTTGTGATACACATCGTCAAAAATTAAATCTCTGACTATATATTTAAGAGTCTAAATTAGCTACCAACTATATTGGACATCATCATTTAATGGCTAATTTTATTAATTATTAATAACTTAACAAATTTTGCCTCTAATGTTTAAAGGTAAATTTTACCGTACAATGATATGATTAACATTGTCATATGAGACTAATGTTGGGCGATAAAAAGTTAATACTAAAATAAATCGTATGTGACGTAGATGAAGATGTTGTAATGGATAAGTGATCACATTAGATATAATAGTATTATGAATAAATGCATTAAAGAGAAAATTGAGGTAATACTTATTGTAGAGAAGATGATAGAATCTCTTCTTTTGGACATTTATGAAGGAGACATATAGAGGTCTCACTAAAGGAGTAAATTAGATGGAAGATAATATTATAACTAGAGGTAGAGGAAAATCAAAGAAAGCTATAGGATAAATGGTAAGAAGGGATTTAAATATTAATGCGTTAAACATAAGGGATTTATATATATGTGATAGAATACTATGTCATCATTTAATTTATGCAACTAACTCATTTAGTGTGATCAGACTTAGTTGTTATTGTTATTGCCTTATTAAAGATTAGTTGATTAATAATTTAAATAATACATTAAATAATAAAGTTTAAATATATGATTATTAATTACCAAATGTTTATAGGTAAATATAAAAGGATAAGAAGATATAAATATTTTTATTTTTAACTATTATAGTTATGTTCAAATTTTGATTTATATTAACTTCTTATTATATATATATATATATATACAATTGATAGACATCAGACAATTATTATTATTATTATGATTATTATTATTATCATTACAAATATACAAATTAACTTTCAAATTAATTACTTTTTATGAAAATGAAAATAATAAATTTTGATTACAATACTTCGTCCGTTTCAATTTATCTATTATGCTTTTGATATTTTTATTTTAAAATATCTATCAATTTCTAAATTCAAGATAATATTAATTTCTTCTTCAAATAATACATTCAATCTAATTAATTGTATTAATAAAAATAGTATATTAATGAAGTGATATATTAATTACATTAATAAAGTGAACATGGATAATTTCATCTGATTATACAATTTTGTATGATTACAAAAATTAATTTATTGCCCTTCTTAATATATTTTCTTATTTAAAAAAAAAAAAACAGAAACGTAGGCAGTAACCTTTTGGAGCGGATACGATTTAAAATCATTTCCCTCCTCAATTAAAATGATTTCACTTATTACCTTAAATAACTTTAACAATATCACCAACTAGATAAAAAGAAAATAAAAAGCGAACTTCCAATCATAAGTGCACATATTGTATAGTGTTCAATAATAATGTACAAGCATTCATTCATTTTAGCAACTAAAAATCTCGGTTGCATGTATCCTATTACCTCGTGTTTCGAAGTGAATTATAGCTAAAAATCAAAGGTGTACATGCTTGAGTGTTTCTCAACAAATCGAGGCTAAAAGTTCAGCTGAATTAATTTATGTAACGACTGAAAATCTCTTACACATGCACACACAATCATTTCCTCAGAAAATTTCATCAATTACGCATCTTCAAATGCACATAATACTGTCTAATTGTATTTATCATTAAATTATTTCATTTTTTTGGTAGCAAATATACCACTGCAATTTGATTCAAACTCGTATAATAAAAGCATTTCAATTATTGAGTTAATATTCATTTTAGTACTTCATTTTGACCTTATGAGTCATTTTAGTCCCTGATTTTAAAAATGAGTCAAATTAATACTTAACATTACAAAATGAGAGTCATGTTAGTTTTTCAATTCACTTTTATTTAACATTTTATAATTAAATGATGATAGGTAACCTTAAGTAATATGTTGACATACCATATGTCTTTTGAAGTTGAACTTTAAAATAACTTATTTTAATATCTAACATTGCACAAAATGAGTTATTTTATTGTTTGAAATAGAAATTTAAATGACTCATTTTGTGTACTTTTAGACATCAAGATGAATTATTTTAAACTCCATTATACTTCAAATAACATAAAGTATTCAAGATATTATTTAAAATTATTTATCATCATTTAATTGATGAAATGTTAAAATAAGAGTGAGTTAAATGACTAAAATGACTCGCATTTTCTAATGTAAAATATTAAACTGACTCGTTTTAAAAGTTATGGACTAAAATAACTTACAAATATATAGTCAAGGGCTAAAATAAACATTATATGTTCAATCATTTGTCTATTAGCCAAAACACCCTCGATCATTTCTCAACAAATTTCTTCAGCTGTGTGTGTTCACATGTTCTTGTTACCGCTAATTTTGGCTAAAAATCTTGAATGCATTCATTCATATAACGGTTTAAAATCTGTGTACATAGTGCAGCATTGTTAACAAATTATAATAAAAATTGTTGAGTGCATGCATTCATATCAAACCACCAAAAATCTAAAGCATATGCACACAGCACACTCGAGCGATCCTCATCAACAAATTTCTTTAGATGGATCCTCACATGCGTTTTTGTTACCGCTAATTGGTTGGTGAAATGATGAGAGCACGTGATAGGAACTGAGACTTTGTTTTGGTCAAGTGGAAAATGAGAGGAAAGAACGACCAAAATAAATTGAATGAAAAAATAAAAGGAAAAAGATTAAGGATAAATTACACTTGCGTGGCCTTTTTTTTAGATTTGTGTAAGTACAACTTACACTCTCTTTAACCGTTTAGCCTACACTTACACTCCATATTTTCATAACATCATTAATAAACTTAACAAAATAACATTTTTGTGATATTAATCATCTTTAATTAATAAAATCATAAAAATACATATACTCATTCTATTAAGTTTAAGAATAATTTTATAATTTTATTAATTGAGAACTGTTAATATTACAAAAAATATTATTCTGTTAAGTTTACTAACGGCGTTCTGTATATGAGGAGTATGACTGTAATATAAATACTTAAAATGTGACAAGTAAAAGGGTGTGAGTGTAAGCTAGACAACTAAAAGGAGTGTAAGTTGTATTTCCATAAATATCTACGGTGGTGAAGAAAATTTAGCCAAAGATTAATGGCGCTAAAAGATACTGTGAAAATTTTTGTATAAGGATAACCACGGCTGAATTGTATTGGATTGTAATTGTAGTTGCCAATTCATCTTGATTTGCCGCGGAAATACATGATTGGTACTTTACCGCTTCCGTAATTTTTGCGCATCAACCAAAGCTCAAAACAAAAAAAAGGGGGAATTTCTCTTGTTTGAATGTAGAAGGAAGGTAGGAAAGAATAGAACTGGAAAAATATGTATAGGATTTTTCTTTTTTATCTTCCAAACGTGGATGGACATGGAAGAAAGGAAAAACTCAAAACACTACATGCCATTATTTTCATCAGTACCCACATATATATCAACTTATTGAATCAAGTCTATTTTAATAAAAATATTAAAATAAAATAAAAGAGATGAAAGTCGCAATAAACAAAAAGAAATACAAATGTGAATGCTTTATACAAAAATAGAATATCATTTTTTTATTATACTTATTTATATTATTTTGATAGATAAATTTATTATAAAATTGCATTAACTTTTACTATTTTTTTACATGTATGACTCCATATTTATAGCTGGATAATCTTTTATAAATATATAAGGGTAAAATTGTCAATTGATATCATTATTTTTTCTTTGATTTAATTTTCCATGCAAATAAATAAAAGAAAATATCTTTTTGTTCTATTTTTTTTCTCTCATTTTCCTTACTCCATCCAAACATGCTTGTGAAAAATAAAAATTCACTCATTTTCTTTTCTCACATTTTTTTTCTTCAACCACACACGGTATAAATATTCCTCTTTTTTCATTGAATTAGTTAATTTAATCTCATCTCGAACTAATTCATTCATTTAAGGGCCAAAAAGATCTTGATCTGCATTCATTTGTTCAATTGTTGTTAATCTCAAGTGAATATACGCGTCCAAGCAATTCTAGATGAATTTCACTAAAATTCTCGAGTGCATTGTCCATGCAACGAGTTACTTAAAATAATACTATGGAATTGGCGCATGTTCGACTAGAGCAGCAAATGCTCCTTCTCTTTAATTAGTGATACGAGGGTCAAGCCCCAGAGATGGAGTAATCAAATATAGGGAGAGTTATGCCTTTGAGATATTTATGGGATCTCAAAGTCCTTACTAATTAACAGATATGATCCATTATTGCTTATTAAAACTTTAGTTTAAAATGATGAAGTGGATTTTACTTTGAACTAACAATCGTCTTTCCATGCTCTTTTTTGGCAAACAATTGTTTAGACAAAGCTAGGCTGAGTCATGGCGCTTAGCGCGGTCAACTTGCAACAGCAGTCGGACTCTCCTGCTGAATAATGAAGCAATTTATAGTTGTAATGTAAATGTTCACCACAATGGTCAATTCGTCACTTCTTTCACTTAACATCAACTTTGTAATATAATATAATATAATGGTTTGGTTTGGTTTGAGTTCGTTCTTTCCTTTGCCCTTTTGAAATAGTATACGCACATCCCTAACGAGTGCAACTTAATTAAGCAATTTTATTTTCCTTTTATTCCTTTTCTCAGAGCATCGATTTCGTCCTTTTTTTTTTTTGGTTGCTTTGTTGAAAGCGTAGACTTTAATTGTTCTCATTAAGAAATAAGGATTTTTCTTTGTCTGAAGTTGAAATTTATGCTTGTTTTTTCAAGTCAACCAAGCCGATGGCCTTTGAACCATCTTATGTGTTTGTCTTGTGTGGCCTAAAATAGATGCTATCTTCCTTGGCCTATCCCATGAGCTACGGTTTGTTTCCTGGCACCTTCGGCCTAATGGGACGTACGATCAGATACATTGCCCGTCTAAGAAGCAAGCACTGCTAATGGAGGACTTCAAGGTGCTTTGTTTGGACATGTGTATCAATGTTACTTTCATCAATTTGAGTTTATTAGTAATTAATAATGTTGATAATTTGCTATGATACCTATTTTATCGGTATTTCTTGAGCCAGTCGTCATAAATTGATTGGTTGGTTGGTTGATTCTTAATATGAATGTTGAGTCTGGTTTGTATAATCGATAAACAATAGCTGAGCGCCAGGCATATTTTGGTGAGCTTTGACATGGTAGAAGCTACCTAAAATTATAATAGTACAACATAATATAAGTGGAGTGATGTTATTTGGACACCTAGGTGTACATGGATATTCATTCAAATTTAAGAGTGAAAAACAAAAGGTTTTATCTTCAAACAGGGGTCATACAAAATCTAACAGCGGTGAAATAGGCACGAACTCTGAGATGAAGAGTGTTCAAAAAACATTGATGGACCTTAAATAGTCTTACACGAGCTATATTAAAAGAAAATAAAGAGAGGCAAGACTATTGGTCTGTTACATATCATCCCAGATGGGTAACAGGAAAGATATAAAAAATAAAAAGAAAAGGTGTGGGTAGATTGCCACAAAGCCCACACATCAAGTGCTTGGCTGGACGCCTGCAACGAATTGAGGTCCATCCATGAATACAAACCCAGTTGAGGACATATGGAGAAGTTATTGTGACCCAAAACAAATGGGTAACACACAGGAGAAGGGAAGTGTTGATAAGGCTTGAACTAGAAAAAAGAGTCCGTCAAGTTTTGATCAAAATTCAAAGCAAGCTAGTTCACATAAGTAAAATCCAGTTAGTTCCAAGTCTAACACTTCATGCTATTTTCTAACATCAGTGTTATTCCAATAGCTATTTTTCTCAAACACCTAAATACTTTACTCATAAAATAAATGAGTCTTATCACTTACTCTTTTCTCTTAATTTATTCTTTCTCTATCACTTCTCTCACACGATAATAAGTGTTCAAACAATATTTTCCCTTTTCTAATGTCAAAGCTCAAATCATGTTAGTTAAAGGCCCGATGCAAGATTACAACAGTACCAGCTTAATAAAATCGTCCATATAAAATCCAAGCTCCTCTACTGCATTAAGATTCAAGACTACCATTATTTTACACAGCGGACAGGTAGTTAACTCCAGAAATAGAAAATTGTACACTTCATGTACTGAACAACTACCACACAAAGTGAAAGCTTTCTTACTCCTTCTGGAGATCATACAAGTTTTACTTTAAATCGAATATCAGTCCAAATCTCTTTTATACCCTATGTTACCGTGACATTATTTATGCTAATCTAAATCCTCCTAACAGCGTGACATGAAACTATACAAAAATCGGGTAATTAAGAAAGTTCTACATGTCAAGGAATATAGAGACGTTGCGTTTAAGCTCTTATAAAGGAAAAAAATACTTCAAAAAGTCTTGAGCAATCAATGAACTCCGAAGTCTGAATCATTTTGAATTCTTCCCTCTTTCCTCTTCGGTAACTCACTCACTCTCAGTTCAACTACTACCCCAGCTTCTCCCAAAGAAGCAACAACCACCCAAAAATAAACAAAGAGACAGAGGAATCCAACAAACACATCATCAAGAGTGAAGAGAAAAAGCAGAAAACATGGTGGAAAGAGGCACAAGAAGCATCGCCTTAAAGTGCCTCTTGTTCTTGATGCTATACACCAGAGTCTTGGCCTCTGCAGCTCCACAACAAGACCCTCACTCTCAGCAGCAGCAGCAGCAACAACAACAGGGTACTCACCTCTTCAAATCATTCCACAACCTTTTAATTTTCTTTATCTAATACCATCATTATTACAAATCAATGTCGCAATCAATGTATTAATTCTTGATCTTTTTCTGTTTCTTCAGAGCCAAGTTACCAGAAGTTGGTGGTGAACGCGACGGACCTTCCCTTGGAAGACTACTACGACTACATCATAGTCGGCGGCGGCACCGCCGGCTGCCCCCTGGCCGCCACACTCTCCCACTCTTTCCGCGTGCTCCTCCTCGAGCGCGGCGGCGTCCCACACACCAACCCAAGCGTCATGACCCAAGAAGGCTTCTTGGCCACACTCCTCAACGGCGACCCCCGCGACCCCCACTCCCCGGCACAGCCCTTCACCTCCGAAGACGGCGTCCCCAACGCCCGCGGCCGCGTCCTCGGCGGCAGCAGCGCCATCAACGCCGGCTTCTACAGCCGCGCCGACCCCGAATTTTTCTCCCGCTCAGGCCTCCACTGGGACCTCAAGCTCGCCAACGAGTCCTACGAATGGGTCGAGCGCGAGATCGTCTTCCGGCCGCACCTCCGAACCTGGCAGTCCGCCGTCCGCGACGGCTTGCTGCAGGCCGGGGTCTCACCCTACAACGGCTTCACGCTGGACCATGCTAAGGGAACCAAGATCGGCGGCTCCACATTCGACTCCACCGGAACCCGCCACAGCTCCGCGGATCTTCTCCGCTATGCTAAAGCCTCCAACATCAAGGTCGCGCTCTACGCGAGCGTGGAGCGCTTGCTGCTCGCGTCCTCCGCCCCAACTTCTACATCTAGGGTTTCTGCCATTGGTGTCCTCTTCCGTGACCTGATGGGGAGGTACCACCATGCAATGGTGCGTGAGCGCGGCGAGGTGATTCTCTCCGCCGGTTCGATCGGGAGCCCGCAGCTTCTGCTTCTCAGTGGGATTGGGCCCAGGCCCTATTTGTCTTCGTGGGGGATTCCCGTGGCCCATCATCTTCCTTACGTGGGCCATTTCCTTTATGATAACCCCAGGAATGGGATTACGATTGTGCCCTCGGTTCCGCTTGAGCATTCGTTGATACAGGTTGTGGGGATCACGGATTCTGGTGCCTATGTTGAGGCTGCGTCGAATGTGATCCCCTTTGCTTCCCCTGCTCACAGCGTGTTCATTCGCGCGCCTTCTTCGCCGATTTACCTCACCGTGGCTACCCTCATTACCAAGATCTCTGGGCCACTCTCAAGCGGCTTTCTAAGGCGAGAGTTTGTTTTTCGTTATCTATCTTTGAATCCAAATACACTATCATCACTTCATTGATCATTTAACAACCGTAGACATATATAGGCATGCGTATGTATCTTGTTACTTATTCTTGCACAGATTAATATATATTGTGTATTTGTATCTTCAAATATATTTAGTAGTTCATGTAAACATACATAGACATACATAAGTGTATTTTGATGCTTATTCAACCTTGGAACGTGTTTGGTTAGGACCTTCTTTTTTTTTAAAAAAAAAATAATTTACAAAAATAAGCACCATATGTAATCCTTATCCTCAGAACAATCCTCAGAACAGTATAATGTGTCATCAAATAAATCAATTTCTTTGACATAGACATAGACATACGCACTTATGTCAAAACTCAAAATACTTATTCACACTCAAATTAGTATAATGTGTCATCAAATGCATAACTTCTCTAACATATATAGACATGCGTAAGTGCTTTCAAAGGCAAGTTTGTTATTTGCTAGCTACCTAAATATTTATCATAAAATTCTATTTCATTTATTTGGCAAAGATATACATTTAAAGTTAGACATATATACATTATCTATGCATTGATATTTATGTAGTGTATATATCTTTCAACGTTTCTACACCATAATGTTTAGAAAACATTTTGCTATCCGGGCTTAATTACTTTTTAAGTAAAGTTTGTTATTTATACATTATCAATAGTATACTTCAATTATATCTGGATAGTTACTTATTCATTCATGATGCTCATATTAGAATGGCGCTCGTACGAGTCTAGTTTCGTTCAACTGCAATGGCTACTACTATTATAGATTTAAAGAATGAATGTGTGTTACGGTGGTTGTGGGTGTGCAGGCTGAGTTCAACGGATGTGAGGTTCAACCCAGTGGTGAGGTTCAACTACTTGAGCAACCCGATAGATGTGGAGAGGTGCGTGAACGGGACGAGGAAGATAGGGGAGGTGCTGAGGAGCAGGGCGCTGAACGACTTCAAGTTCAGGAACTGGCTGGGAGGCCAGGACTTCAGGTTCGTGGGCCCCGCCCTCCCCCCTGACCAGGCCGACTTCCTCCAGATGGCCCAGTTCTGCCGCCGCACCGTCAGCACCATCTGGCACTACCACGGCGGCTGCGTCGTCGGCAGGGTGGTTGACCCTGACCTCAGGCTCATCGGAGTTGACTCCCTCCGCGTTGTTGATGGATCCGTCTTCAGTGTGTCCCCGGGGACAAACCCTCAGGCCACCCTCATGATGCTTGGACGGTAAGTAAGTAAAAGTAATTATGTTTCATTATCAATTATTAGGGTGCTTCATGCTTGGTTAAGCTCACTTGCAAATTGATACTATGATAAGCACCTTTTCGGCATATATATATATATATGATACTCTTAATTATAGACACACGAGTGAGGTCGTTGATTTCTTAGTGTCAATTTTAATGTATTTGCTTCGGGGTGTCTTGGACAGATATTTGCAATAGATGTTTAAATATTAACTCTCTTAAGTCTTACTTACAGGAGAATGTAATTAATGACAATGTTGTTATTTTATGATGGCAGGTATTTTGGACAGAAGATAATCAAAGAAAGGGAAAGAAACAAATGATTGTTCACCCCTTTACTTCTACTTTGCGTGTATTGATTGATTCTTTATGTTCAATTTGGATACTTGATAGCTGGCTCCGAACTGAACGTAAAGTCAGCCCACAATTTAGCAGATAACATTGCTAGCAACTGTAGATTGGGGTGGATTGGAAATGATATTTTCCCCCCTAACTGTAGATTAGATTGGATTGGAATATTCTCTTAGCTGAATACTAGCAAAGTTGACAAACAATAAAAGTATTCCTAATGTTCTTACCTTCATGCTCTATATCTTCGTATCGCTTTCATCTGCTTGTGTCATAATGACATAGTACTTTGATAAATGCCTTCTTTTCTTTTCCTTTAAGCTCTTTGTCTTTGTTAAAATGTTTTATTGAAGTTGTCCTGGGGCCTTTCAGCACAAATTTATCATTCATCTAACTGCAATCTGTATGCATCTGACAAATTTTAAGTCTAGCTCTACAAAGTTTTTATTTACTTTTTCTTGGTTTGGTGAACCGGATAGGGGGATGGGGCGTATTTAAGCCCTGCATAAATTGGGCCTAATCTTTTTTGGTCTGAGAACTTTGCCTAAGTAAAACTACATAAACTGGGCCAAGTCCAAAAGAAAACACCCACAAAAAACTGACAAAGAATTAAACGGAACTTCGTCCAATTAGCTGCACTAAAGCTAATATATTAAGAAAAATTGTCTTTTCTCAAATTAAAATTAAATCCATCACCCATCTTCCGAAAAGAAAAATGAAATCCATGAACCAGAACCAGCTAAGAATGAAAACAAAAAAGGAAATTTTATTTGATCCCTGGATTCTGGGTCTGTTGACTGGAATAGGAATATCGCCTCAGCCGTCTTTGGGCAGGAAGAGTACGTCTTTAATTTGCCTTAGCTAACTATGATGCCAATACCAAATTGCGTTGATCTTTTGGGGAAGGAGAAGTTTAAGCATCACTTTTGGTTCAAAATTATTACGTGGACAATAAGAAAAGTAACATATTTGAGGGAAAAGAGGATTGGCTCACTAATCACTAAATTTCAAAGCTTATTCAAGCCAAGACTCTGTCCATCTATCTATGTAATATAATATTTCTCCTTTTATCATTTTTCAGTTTAAAATTTATTATTGTTCAGATATTGAAGTTGTCGTCGTTCTCGAGTTTTTTTTTTTTTTTTAAATAACAAGATCTCAATTCCCCACACATCCCTAAACAGTAAACAGCTGAATGAAATTTATTTTTGACTTGAGCCCTTCTGATGTAAATAATAAATCTAATAATACATTTATATACTTTTGTTCTTGGATGGCATTTGTACATATTAAGTTCAATTCACGCTTGGTGTTTAAGGGGTCTGCTTCAAGCATTCACCTACCACCATAAACTGATGCAGAGTGCTGGAAAGTCCAATTAGGAGGCCTGTTACTTCTGTCCCACCAATTTTGGAGTGTATTGACTTTAACTATTGACTACAAGATGAATAATAGCCTTCTCATTAAGACACTCACATCAGGGTCACCTAACTTCTGTCTCTCATTTTTTGTAATACAAGTACAGAAACTTCACTGATTCAGAATTTACTCCCTGCCCCTCTGACGGTAACGGTTTTTTGCGTACATTCAAAGTAACGATTTAATCGGATTCAACAAAAATTCGGTCGTGATCTAATGGGTAATGAATGATGATGTCCTCTTTTTTATGTTTTTGTTTTACATGGTGAATATGTCAAATTAATACTTAAATAATATACGTAAGTTTAGAATACTAATATGCCAATTTGCAAGCCTGGGGAAAATTTTACATCCGTAACAAAAATTATATAGACAAAAATTGTAAGAGGGTCCATTGCTATTCATTTGCAAGTATTTGTTTGTATCTTGTGGTTGTCTTTCTTCAGTACTTCATTTGGGTCCAAATTCACTTTATAAATTTTCAGACGTTGTCGCCATTGACAGGAACGTCATGATTCTTATTAAAAATAAAAAAAACATGATGGTTGTTCTCAATTTAGTTCTCACATGCTTCTTCCTCACACCTTCCTTAATCACTAATCCACACATCCAGACAACTGAACAAGTACTTAATTTGATTAGATATTATTAGCACCAAATTTTATTAAGTATCTAAAAATTGAACTGTCATTTGGGTGAGACAAAGGCAATATTGAAAGGAGTTTGGTTGTCAAAGTATGAGGGCCCTTAATAATAATAAATTATGATAAACAGTTGACAACTCAAAGTTAGTTAACATTAATGAAGTATGATTCTCAAGGCACATCGATGTTGATGAAATGACAAATTTAATAGTTGACATGTTGAAGTGGATGTTTGTCATTCAGGATGAAACTGAATATCCGAGCATGCAAGTCAATAATGACAGAGTTGAGATTGATGTTCGACAAGTCGAAGTGGGACTTTGTTAGTCAAAGTTTGAGTTCAACAGGTTGAAGTCAGAGTTTGTTATTCAACACTTATAAAATTTTTGAAGATCTTTAGAAGATTGTCACAGTGATAAGTAGAAGACAAATGCTGGTCATGTGACAGCTAACAGCAGTTTCTAGCAATTATTGACAGAGGCCTTATAAAGACACGATGAAGTGATAATTGTTCAATGACAAAGGCACATGACAAAGTAGTTTTCATGCCCGAGGTTCGACAAGTTAAAGTGGGAGTTTGTCGTTTGAAGACTTAGAAAATTTTGAAGACGTTGAAGATGCTGTCAGAATGAATCCCTCACATGTGTTCATTAGTGGACGGTTATTGATGGTTACCAGCGGTTATCGATAGAAGTTTGACAAGAACATGACAAAGTAGTGGCAGATGACAAATGACAAAAAAAATAACTGTTAAAGCCATATGGACAACATCCAAGGGCAGTCAGAAGACAAGTGTCAAAATCCAAAGTTCTAGGCTGTCTATAAATATTAGTTCTGTACATATTGTAAAATGTTAGAATTTTCACTCACACACTCGCTGTAAACGTCTCCGTGACTAAACAGAGTCTAGAGTTAACTGAGTACTGTTTTCAACCCTTTCTTTTGCTTTCCTAAGATTAGATTTCCGTTCAATTTCTTTACAATTCTTGTACTTTATTTCTAGTTTGTCAATCAATTTGTTTTCTTCTTCTTCTTCTTTAATCTGTCAAACATTACAATCACACACACAACATAAAAGCATTTTACATTTCATCTTCATTTATAAAAAACAGTTTGACATTCGATTATTTTTTGTGAAGAATCCAAGTGGAGTAATTTTTCACTCCCCGAATCGAGATATTGAAAAAACAAATGCTGTCATCTAAACTCCTGAAGTTTGTCGATTACGGCTGGTTTAGAGCGGTTTGGCCTTCTGCACAAGGAGTTTGTCAATTTTTTGTTGTTGACAAGTATATATATATATATGGCGTAATTTAAAGGCCTTTTTTTGCATTTTTAGCTGAAACAGTGATGTCAAAATTCGAACGCTTAACCGTATAAGTAAATTGAAGTTTGTTTCAAGTTGCAGTCTGTTTTTGCACCAAAAACTTTCCCATCGAGTCTTGCAAAATTGAGTGAAAGTTTCTGCCTTTATGCTATCGACGGTGATTTATATTTTAAAGTTAACTTTTTATTAAAATTTTCAATCGAACGCTATACCGGCTAAACTCCAAATAACCGGATTATAATTTTATGATTATGATTTTCTTTTCATTTTTTTTTTCCTTCTCATACTTAAAACATAATTACCAATGAGGGCGTAGATAAGTTGGCAGGGGACTATTATAGTTGCGTTGAGAGATTTTGTTTGTCTTGATGATCCTACGTTGGAGCAATATTGCCTCCTGTGAGACCGTGGCTTTGACCTGAAAAAAACAAAACAAAAAACACAAAAGACGAATACTTTTTAGTTGTTAGGGCTTCTCCAATTCCACTTGTTCTCACGTCCAATAATGTTGATTTCTTAAGAAGAAACCAAATTTGAGCAACTTGTTAACTTTAAATTGAAAACGGAAGAGTTCCTGTATGTAATAGTCCGTGCTAAGACTAACAGATGTTTCTAGTGGAATCCAAAATATTCATATGTATATGTGTTGTTTATAATTTATAATTTATGGTTCATTGGTTTGGTTAAATAAAATTGTTTTTTTTTTTTGCGACTTTTTTTTTCCAGATTATTATGAATGAGGCTAAAAATTACGTTAAAATGTAATTTAATATAGCTACGTCAAATATATTTAAAAATTAATTTAAAAATATTATCAGTGTAAAGTTTTGTACACAATAATTCAACAATATATTATTATATTAATAAAAATATTTGACTTTCATCTTATTTCAAAGATCACATATATAATAATATATAATATATAATTAAATAACCTTTTAGAAAACAATATGTTAAAATTAATCTCTAATTAGAACCCAATCTATATTTTTGACGTTATAATTTTTTTTATAGGAATTTTTGAAGTGATAATTCAAGGCGTACAAACTTAAACACTACCGGTGGCTAGAGAGGCTGCTAATATGTGTGACAATTGCATCAAGGAAAAGGCCGAAAGCGCACAGGGCTGCAACGATTAATAATTCATTGCCACCCTACCAACCCCAAAGTACCATTGAAAAATATTTCAATAAGCTTTTACTTCGTTGGCATAATCTTGTTCAATATTCCTGTCCCTACCTCTTGCCTCATTTTTTATGCGCACTTATTAGTCTCTTTAATCTTTATCAATAATTTGTTTTTCACACACTAAAAAAAGAAAGAATATATCCAGTCAATCCTGCAATGAGATAAATATGTTGACTCGAGCTTCAATACAGGTGTGATTTCAAAATCAATGCAAGAGCCACTATATGAGGCTAGGGGCGAGTTTATGGACCGATTAGCCATGGGTTGGTCATAAAACGTAACAAAACAAATTGATCCATATTAATTATTTAACTTGAAAGTGTCAACCCATTAAAAATTGACAGACGGATAGGTTAATTTGTTTTTTTTTTATTTATATTTTTAGCTATTTTACTAATCCACCCCACATCACCATTGGTTGGCCATAAAACGAGGTAGGGCATGGTGAGTTGACCCATCATGGTTATTTGGGTTGGAAATGTCAATCCGCTCCCAAAATAATGATAGGTTGGTGGGTCAATCCGTAGGTGCAACCTGTTTTCCAACCCCTAAGTTTAGTATTACTCCCATTTGGTTCTTATTTTGAGGCGAAGGCTAAGGTACACTTAGTAAGCTATGGTGTACCACACACCAACTCATCCAACGATAGAAATATTAAAGATGTATTGATACACTATTTAATTGTGATACACCATAGAGTTTTATTTCTTCCCCAACCCAACTCTGTCTCCTGTTCGACGCCGACACCTCGACTCTCTGCCCATAACGTCATTGCCACCTCTGTCGTGCTGCCACCATCATTGCCCACAAGACCACCCAATACCTGCAATAATCGAGGAAGTGCTTCCTCCCCCTCTTGGCTCGGGCTGTGGCACCTCCTCACTTCACACTTGAATCATTCATTATTTCTTGTTCTCTTAGCTTTGAGCTTATAAGAGCTGAGGATAGAGTAAAGAAGCATAAGAGGCCAATGTCAATGTCTCATCATGATTCTAATTCCAAAACGACGTCACTCTAGATTCGATCGAGAACCAGGGTCTGTTTGGTCTTCTAGCTGGAGCAACCCCTTTGACATTTTTATAGGTTAATTAATAGTTCTTAATTTGAATTCTTACCTTACCTTTGTGTTGGATCCATTCTATTAAGATGCGAGATAGCTTCATGTTGATTTTGGGCACTTATTATTATGTCATTAACCAATACTTACTGCCGTTGATTCTATCCCCAAAAGATATAGAAGTAGGGATGGCAACAGGGTGGGGTAAGTGCAGGGGGTATTTCCCTATTCCCTACCCCGAAGCTCCATGATTGTCCCCGACCCCAACCCTCATGGTGGGGAGAAAATCAACGCCATCCCAATTTTTGCGGATCCTCAATCCCCTCGTGGAGATCTACGGGGATGTGTAAAATTGAAATTGGTAAGCATCCAAAGGTTGAAGAACAATAAGGTCAAAGAAAGCATCCAAAGGTTGAAGAGCAGTAATAGTAAGATCAAACCAATACTTGCATTATGAAAGGCTCACAAAAATAAAAATAATATTTGAAAGTTGAAACCATTACCTCGTAGATCGCAGCACCGTCTATCTGTCACCTGTTCATTGCTCTGCTCGAAGCTCCGAAGCTTTTCGCACAGTTTGCCTTCATGCTTCTTTGTATCCGTGACCATGAGCCCATGAGAGTGGAGACTAGAGATTGGAGAGAAAGATAGGGTAGTTGTTGACTAAGTGTGGGTAAGATTGGGAGGTTGTGTGGGGTTGACGATGACTGGTGGCCGGTGGTGTGGCAGTGGCAGGATTGGGGGTTTTGCTTTGTGAGGCAATGAAGGGTTGGTGTGTGAGTGTGCAATTGTGAGTCTGTGACTGTGGGTGATTGCAAGTAAAAGTGAAAAGGGATGGGAGAGTAAAAGTGTAAAACTATGGTTACAGGTAAGTTTAAAATATATTTTTCACTAGAAAAAGTAATAAAAATATAGTTTTTACTTGAAATTACAAAAATATCCTTGGGATTGAGAGCATAATCCCCGTCCTCGTCCCCGAACTCATCGCGGAAAAAGTTTTAACCTTGTCCCCATCCTTGCGGGGATAAAAATCCCCGAACGCGGGGATTTGAGTCCAAGGATTCCCGTGCATACCTGTGCCTATATAGAAGGGATGGAAAGTATGAAAGAGAGGAGAGAACGAATAAAAAAGGAAAACATAGTGCACTTCACTTTTTAATTGTATGAGTTTTTTACCAAGATCAATGGTTATGATTAAAATGGTGTGTGGTACACCATAGTTTAATAAGAGTACCATAGACAAAACTTTATTTTAAATGTACTATCTGAGTTTATTGCATAACATTGATAAAAAAAAAAATTTCGAAGTGAAGTACATGGATAATTTGAATGTACTGTCTACCACAGTTTTTCCAATGAGAAGAATTTCAGCATAGGAACTTTTAATTTACTAGTGAACGGGAAACCATATACATAGATATATTGATTTTTTTTTTTTATATGTAAACAATATTTTTTGTCATAATATTTTGAATTTGGCACCACTTTTGATCCAAATTAAATGTTTTACATCAATTTGAGTCAAATAAAAGAAAGATGAGTAAATAATTTTTTTAATTCTAACATTTTCAATATCAATTTGATGCTAATAAATTTTTTTACATCAATTTAATTCTAATATATTAGAACTAAATTGATGTAAAAAAATTTATTAGGATCAAATTGATGCTCAATTGAAAATGTTAAAATGAAAAAAGTTGTTTACTCATCTTTGTTTAGCATTCTATTTATCATTTCCTTTTTATTTTACCACATAACTATAATAATTTATTAAAACATATTATAATTACCAATAACTTAATATTTGTGTTCCTTGCCAAAAAAAAAAATCCCTTTTAGTTGATGATTTCTTAAAATGAATTATTAAGATGCATTTGAAAGAGGAGAGAGACAAAAAGATACAAGATTTAAATCGTTGTAGAGCTAATTCGGATTCAATCTCAAGGTATCGTAAGCAGGTAGTTTGCAGACTCAGCATAGAGAAATTAAATATTTTATTAATATTCTATGAATTGTTGATCTTGTTCCAATGAAAGAGATCTGTGTTGAATTTTTTTTCCCGTAATATATAGAACCTACCAAAACCACAGTGGAAAAAATATTCACCACAAAAGCCAGGCCTGAGAAAATTCACCCCTTTGAACACAACGTCTTCTGTTTTTACTTCGTACTCTGTTCTACAGATTAAAAAAAAAAAAGTGATGTCATTTTGAAACAAATAAAATTAATATGGAAGTGGACATTTATATATATATATATATATATATATATATATATATAAAATAAAATAAAAACATAGAGCTTAGAGGACATATCGAGTGAGTCATATTACCAATGAGAAAATTGAATCTAAATCTTGTAAAAGATAATTGTTAAAAGACTTTTTTTTAAGAGTTTAATTTAATGTATCAATGGTGTAAAACTTTTTTACACTATCATTCAATTAAATTATTCTATTTATATGATTTTTTAAATAATGAATATAAAACATGACAACTTTTACTGATATAACAGTATATGATTGGATAACAGTATTAAAAAAGTTTACATTGTAAATACATAGAAATTAATTTTTTTAATTAGCATGACCGTAGTATTAGTAGAGAGATACATGAGGGAGAGATATACAAAATTTGAGTTACACTCATAAATACAAAATGATTCATATTTGAGAAGTATTGTTTGCATACATTAAATAGACACGTTGAATACATATATAAAAAGAAGAAGATACAAATATGGAAAAAAAATATTATTTGTCACTTTCTAAAATATATTTTAAAAAACACCATGAAAGGCCTTTTAAATATCATGGAGAATGGATCTTTATTATTATTATTTTAGGGTAGACGTCAAATAGGTCCTTGATAATTTTCTTGTTAACCAATTTGATCCCTGGTAAAATTAAATTACTTATTGATCCCTAATAATGACAAACTCCGAACAATTACTAGTCTTTGAACGAAAGACGTATTGGAGAGGTGATTTTATACGTTTAACCTTTCCTTTTATCATAGGATGAGGGTTGTAATTTGTTGCAATTAGAAGTAATTAGGGTTTGTTTGGGATTACTTTTTGATTAAATTTGTCATCAAACAAAATGTTGTCGTCACAAGTGGTTTTATACCTTTAAACTCTCTTTATAGTAGGGTGAGCTTGTAATTAGCTGCAATTAGGGTTTGTTCGAGAATTTATTATATGTTGTCACAATTTTATTCAGGGTTTAAATAGTTCAAAACCCAAAATGACGTAGTTCTTGACATTGCTAGTTTATCGCTTACCACATTATCATCATTTCTCACTATTCTCCTCCATTACGTTTTCCACCCAGGGACTAATGAATGTCTAAAGTTTGACATTCTGAAGGACTACATGAGTTATTTATTTTTATCAAGAACCAAGTTGACTAATATGAAAATAATAAGAACTTATTTGGAAGTTTATTTAATTTTATTTTATTTTTACGAAAGGACTAATGATTTTATCCCAACGTAACAATAATGTGAATAATATTATTTAAACAAAAAAGGTGAGTCACAAAAGTGAAGGAATATAATGCGCCCACAACTTTTCTAATTTTTATCTTTCCATATATGTTTCCCATATGTCTTCTTATATGCATGAACAATGTTTTTTTATGAGTTGCAATTTCAATTATTATCTATTGTTATTTGCACATTTTTCCTCTCTATTTCATATTAAACATTATATTCAGTAAATATTAGTGAAGTATGAATAAAAAAAGGAAAATTAAGATAAATTTCATAATATCTTAAAAAAAATCAGTGTAATTTATCCTATATCTAAGGAAGCACTATGAAAGATATCTTAATTATCGTGAAGAATGGACCTTAATTATTTTATCCCAACAAATAGTATTACTGAAGGAGAGAAGTAAAGTCATGAAAGTGAAGGAATCATATACCCACCACTTTCCCATTTTTTATCTTTCCATATAATGTTTCCAATATGCCAATGAATGAATGGATGAATAATCTTTTCCTTTTACGAGTTGCCCTTTCAATCATCGTCAACTTTTATCCACTCTCCAAGTTAGAATAACATTTTTCTCCTATATGATGAAGGGCCGTTAAAACTCCAAACAAAGTACAACACTACAACACTGTCTTTGAACTCCAGCGGAGAAAACAACAGAGAAAGGATCCATGGCATCCTCTGCCTCTGCTTTTACCAAACCCATCTTCCCCTCCTTCACCACCTTCACCTCATCCCAATCCAAGTTTTCTCGTCTCTCATTCCTCAACACCACAACCACAACCATACCCGCCACCTACCCATACCTCTCTCACTCCAAACAACAACAACAACAACGTTGCTTTGTGGTCAAGAGCATCTTGAAAACCGTTGACCCGACACTATCCTCTGTTTCCAGCTCCACCTCCAAGGACGATGTTGCTGCCTCCTTCGCTGCAAAACCCACGATCCTTGTCTCCGAGAAACTGGGGGACGCGGGACTCGAGGTGCTGCGCGAATTCGGGCACGTGGAATGCGCGTACGACCTGTCACCCGAGGAGCTGTGCTCGAAGATCTCGTGCTGCGACGCGCTGATCGTGAGGAGTGGGACGAAGGTGACGAGGCAAGTGTTCGAGGCTGCGCAGGGGAGGTTGAAGGTGGTTGGTAGAGCTGGTGTTGGGATTGACAACGTGGATCTGCAAGCTGCCACTGAGTTTGGATGCCTCGTTGTGAATGCTCCAACTGCCAACACTATTGCTGCTGCCGAGCATGGGATCGCTCTCCTCGCCGCCATGGCCAGGAATGTCGCCCAGGCTGACGCCTCCATCAAAGCTGGTACCTATATATATATATACTACTTCCCTCCAGAAATAACTCGCCAAAAGTCAATTTATCTCTGGCTACCTTGTCCGGGAGTAACGGTTCAAGAATGTATCCGACCACAATTGTGGCCGGATACATTGAGTCTTGCACGGTCATCTCTGGATCGAGGGAGTATCATATGATTGCAATCTCAATCGTAATTACTTATGGTTCTTTGGACTCAAATTTGACCGTTTGTTCTGTCATAGCTGTGGATCTGTGTTGGAAATTTTATTGTGAGTGATGTTGGAGAAGTCATGGGGCCCGAAATTCGAGAAGATCTTAATTATTGGACTAAGCGAAAAAATAGCATAACTAGACTAATTCAAACATGCTATAAGGCAATGATTTTATTTTATTTACCTGTATGATTCTCCCTTAATTCACTGATAACCATTTTGTTACTTTATAATTACACTTGAAAATCTAATATGATGAAGTTCCATGTTGATGATGGAAATGAACTATGTGAGGGACATATAAGTGTGGAGAATCTATACACTTCGTGTGTTAAGATTTGAGTCAAGATGTTTTGTAGTGTATGGTTTCTTACTCTAGTCCATGTTGATGGAGATCTCTCGTGATTTATATGTTTAGCTTCTGCTTGTTATGTTGCTCTATTTGTTCAAAGTGAAGTGTAGTAACTAGTAATAATTAGTATACAACTTGAACCTATTGGCATGTTCTTGGCAATTGAAAAAAAAAAAAAAATCCTGCAATTGCCTTTGAATTTTCTGTGCAGGGTGATTTTGTTGACAAGGATGCAATTTTATGCAGGAAAATGGCAGAGAAACAAGTACGTGGGAGTTTCTATGGTTGGGAAGACGTTAGCGGTGATGGGGTTTGGAAAAGTTGGATCTGAAGTAGCAAGGCGTGCCAAAGGGTTGGGAATGAACGTGATTGCCCATGACCCCTACGCTCCCGCTGACAGAGCACGTGCAATTGGTGTGGATTTGGTGTCGTTTGATCAAGCCATCTCAACCGCAGATTTCATCTCCCTCCACATGCCACTCACCCCAGCTACCAATAAGGTCTTCAATGATGAAACTTTTGCAAAGATGAAGAAGGGTGTTCGCATCGTCAACGTTGCTAGAGGAGGAGTTATTGACGAGGACGCATTAGTGAAAGCCCTTGATAGTGGAATTGTTGCTCAGGTCACCTTTAATTTGCTCCATTTTTAGAAATATTAAATACTCATTTTACACTCTCATAGATATATGGGATTGTCCCTTTTTATTTGAAAGTTCTATATTAATACCTTACATTTTAAAAAAAGGATAAAGAATAAATTAGTCTCTGCTCCTAGCAAGTTTGTACAATTAAAAAACACTGTATTTGTATGGGGATCAATGTGTCTTTTTAAATGTGAGAGACCAACACGACGAGACTAATTTGTTCCCGACATATTTATAAGGGACATTTTGAATGTTTAGTCTTTTGAAACAAGTTTTGAGATATTATTTTTGAGATATTAGTTTTTTATTTTTGTTTTTTCTTCTCACTCTATGTTCAACAAGTGTCTACAATGTTGCGTGTCACTTTATGTTTGCCTCCAATGACTCTACCAATTTTGTATGGAGCAGGCAGCTCTTGATGTCTTCACTGAGGAGCCCCCAACCAAAGACAGCAAGTTAGTGCAACACGAGAATGTCACAGTTACGCCTCATCTTGGAGCTAGCACAAAAGAGGCACAGGTTTGTTCTTCTTCCCAAATCTACTTTTATTTTAGCCCCTGTATTCAATTTTGTTCTTTGCCATATATTTAGTATGCAAGCCAGAAACTCATTCAAATTTAATTGCTAGAATTATATGACATGTTTATTGACTTTTGAAGAATAAGTGAAACATTACATACCACTTTATTTCATCCAATAATTGCTATAATGTTTGTCAAAAAATTTGACAATATTTTCTGATAACATAGTATTGCTTTTTAGCATCTTCTGACAAGTTTTTGACTCACCAGGAGGGTGTAGCTATTGAAATAGCAGAGGCTGTGCTTGGAGCATTGAATGGGGAACTTTCAGCCACTGCTGTCAATGCTCCTATGGTTGCTCCTGAGGTAACCATTGTGATATTCCAGTAACAGGACTGGCTAATAGCATATTTGGTTTAGCTTTTGAAAAGCCGCAAACTATAATTTGAGCAAAAAGTTTTCTCTTGTACCGTTTTGTACAAACCATAGTTTGTGTATTAGAATTTAAACCCAACATGTATTTATAAGACTTATATTATTTCCACACATTGTAAAGACAAATCAAACGTTAGTGGCTTTGTGACATTAGGTGCTGTCAGAACTGGCTCCATATGTGGTGCTAGCTGAGAAACTTGGCAAGCTCGCGGTGCAATTGGTATCTGGAGGAAGTGGAATCAAATCCGTGAAGGTGGTTTATAGAACAGCAAGGGACCCAGATGACTTGGACACTAGACTCCTGCGAGCCATGATCACAAAGGGCATCATTGAACCTATTTCAGATGCTATTGTCAACCTAGTGAATGCTGATTTCACTGCCAAGAATAAAGGCCTTCGCATAAGCGAGGAAAGGGTAGTTGTTGACTCATCTCCTGAGCTACCTGTTGATTCAATCCAGGTACAAGTATCCAATGTTGAGTCCAAGTTTGCAAGTGCTGTGATAGAGGGTGGCCAGATAAGCATTGAAGGGAAAGTTAAATATGGCATACCTCACCTCACAAGTGTGGGATCTTTTGGTGTGGATGTGAGCTTAGAAGGGAACTTGATTCTGTGCAGGCAGGTGGATCAGCCTGGTATGATTGGCCGTGTTGGGAACATATTGGGTGAGCAGAACGTGAATGTGAGCTTCATGAGTGTGGGAAGGACATCAAGGAGGAAGAAGGCTATTATGGCAATTGGTGTGGATGAAGAGCCTAACAAGGATGCTCTTGACAAGATAGGAGCTGTGCCAGCCATTGAAGAGTTTGTGTTTCTGAAGCTCTAGCAGTAAAATAAAGTGAAGTAAAGTAAAGTACCCTTCAATGGACTTGAATTGGTGAACTTTAGAAAGTAAAGTAACAACTACTGTTTCAAAAGTGAGTTTTAGTAGATTTGTAGTTTGTTTCCCTATATTAAGTGCTAGGTACTTCAGAGATGATACTGATCTTTTTTCAAATATGATCACCAAGAGGTATTTTTGGGATAAAAAAAGTGTATATGCTATATTTGTGGAGGAAACTTGAAAACTATCGTGTATGTAATGGATGGTTGAGATTGAGAATAAAACTAGCACAGCTAGTGGTGTGCACTTCTACATGGCCTCTGCAGCAAGTTTTGCGGCATAGGTGGTGTAGCCTTTTCAACTTATGCTATATTCGTTGTATTGTTGTTAGTAATCTTTAGTTCATGATATTTCTTATTAATCCCCTATCAAATTCATAGTTTTCTCAAATTTTCACTGAATTATTACGATTCTCTACAACTTAGTCTATATAGCAAGGATGATGCTAACTAGGCAACTCTATAGATATACGTGTAAAGCATAACCAATATGCAAACACGCTGGATTTTGTGTGAACTTGTGCATAGAACTGTTGTACCTTTAGCCTTATCCTATATCACCTACACGCCTTAGTGGACGCAAGTGTGAACAAAGTTACAATAAGCAGACAAAACGATCCGCCGCGGGATTCGCCTAATAATTTAGGGATGGGTCCCAATTTGAAGAAAATAGAGGCACATGCTTGTGCTTCTGCTAAGCTTTAAAATTCTGTTACATGATCAAATAATTGGTCATTGAATGTAGATTTCTTCTGTAAGCAACTTCAATAAAGTCCCTTATATCATTTCACCAAATTTTAAAGTGTGTATAAATTTTAGCCCCAATTTTACAATCTTGAGACATTTTATTTCTTAAATTTTAAAATGAATCAAATTAATTATTGTTATCTTAAAACGTGAGTCATATTAATCCCTAAATCTATTTTTATTTAATATTTTATTAATGAAATGATAATATGTAATGTTAAGTGATATTATTGTATACTTTATATTATTTGAAGTAGAATTAAATTTAAAATGACTTATTTTTATGTTTAAAAGATCATAAAATGTGTAATTTAAATTCTTTTTCAAATTATAAAATGATTCATTTTGTGCAATTTTATATACTAAAATAAATTATTTTAAACTTCATTATACTTTATAAGACAAATGATAAAATATTAAATAAAAGTAGGATAATGAACTAACTTGACTCATATTTTATAATGTTAAGAACTAATTTGATTCATTTTAAAAGTTAGGGATTAAAATAACTTCCACATATAAATTTAAGGAATAAAATGAGCATTAACTCAATTTTAAAATTAAAGAATCACAAGTATACTTTATTTTTATAGGAGTGTACATTTTTAACTTCTAACATGTATTTAGTATTGAGATAAAAATAGAAAGAATTTTTTATATGAATAAATTTTATATATAAAATTATATACATAAAACTTATTCATAAATTTTATTTCCTTATTTTCATTCCTATATGAAACGCTCATTCTAATTAAAAAAAGTGTCTACATATCCTAGAATTGGTTGAAATAATTATAATTTTTCTTGTCAATTTCTTTTTGCAAATGAGCTGGCAATGATGCAATTTTGAGTCGGACGTGATGCTTAGATAAGATTCTCTTTAAAATTGACTTCGAATGTTACAAGACAATTTATTTTCAATCAACTATTTTAAATGAAAGTGCATCTATGTAAATAGAAATCATAAATAAATTTATTCAAGTTATATACGTAAGTTATTATACAATTTGATTCTAGTAGATAACCATTATCAATAAAAATTACATTATCACTTAATCATATATTATCATATTATTAAAATATTTATTTTTCATAGAAATCTTTAGGATATTTCATGGGCATTGAAACAAAAACCATATAATAATGGTTATTTGATTAAAGGCCTAAATATGTTTTATTATAACATAACAAAATTAAACTAATTATAATGTGCCGCATGTTTTAGAAATAAGTCAATATATACAGAGTCTTTTATTTATGCATAAAATATGAATTATTATCATTATTATTAGGATTTAATTTTGATATGTAGTATAAATTTTTTTTACATAGATATCTAACTATGTATTGCTGCACAAAGAAAATTATTAATTTTCATCCTCACTACTTAAAATTATTCAAATAAAAATAGATTTGATTAAAGGATATTATAAAAAAATTTTATAGTGTTAGTGCATCAATATTATTATTGTAATAATAATAGTGACAATGATAATAATAATACAGTGAAATAAATTATGAATTTTATATTATTTAATTTTAATACATTCACCGTTATTTACATATTAGTGTATTTAAAAGAAATATTTTATACAGTGAAAAAAATAATTATTTTGTGGATTCTGTTTTTGGTTGAGTGAGGAACAGAGGGGAGTATAGATTGGGGAGTGAACAAGAAGGCAAGGTGCCGTTGTGTGTTGGGGCTTTTGGAGTTAGGGTTAGGGTTAGGGTTCCATCAGATCAGATTATTATCATTTTATTCAGCAAGCAAGCAACTGCGATGGCTGGCGCTGGCATCCACCCCTACCACCAGCAATGGCCCCCCGCCGCCGCCGCTCCTCCTCCCCCTCCCCCTCCGGCCGCCGCCGCCCCTCCTCCCCCTCCTCCTGCTCACTCCGCCGACGAGGTCCGAACGATATTCATAACGGGGCTTCCGGAGGACGTGAAAGAGAGGGAGCTGCTGAACCTGCTGCGGTGGCTTCCAGGGTTCGAAGCGTCTCAGCTGAACTTCAAGGCCGAGAAGCCCATGGGCTTTGCCCTCTTCTCCGCGGCCCACCAGGCCGTCGCCGCCAAGGACATCCTCCAGGACCTGCTCTTCGATCCCGACACCAAGTCCGTCCTCCACACCGAGATGGCCAAGAAGAACCTCTTCGTCAAAAGAGGTCATTTCATTCCCCTATTAACCCATCCCTCTAAATTAATTAAAATTAAAGAGAACAATGCGGATTGGTCCAGTTAGCTGTCCTGTCCATGGTGCTTAATCTAACCTAACCCTAGCTCTGACATTCTGAAATGAAATGGGTATTTTATCTGTATGTCTGTCTTTAGCATGTGATTTGGGTCTTTCCACCTGTGTTTGTTGCTTGCTACTGTTATTCTCTCTGTTTTTTTTCCTTCATATATATGTGCTTATCTTGATTTCTTTGTAGGAATAGGAGCGGATGCAGGTGCATTTGATCAGAGCAAGCGCTTGCGGACAGCTGGGGATTACACGCACACTGGTTATACAAGTCCATCTCCTTTTCATCCTCCCCCACCCCCTGTTTGGGGACCACATGGGTAAACAGCACCGCCTACACCTTTGCAACCCCAAAATTTCACCAAAACTTGGTTTGAGAAAACAAAGTGGAAATTGTTGCCGGAAGATAATGATGTGTTTTTTTTTTTTTCCCCATGCCCCTCCTATATTTTATGTTGGTTTTAGTTTGCGAGTTGTGACTGTTTATTTGTTTTCGTGGTCCAGTTACATGGCTCCACCTCCTCCTCCTCCGTATGATCCATATGGAGGCTATGCTGTTGCACCGGTACCAATGCCTACTCCTGCTCCCATAGCGGCGCCTAGCAGTTATGTTCCAGTTCAGGTGAGAGTTGCTTGGAGTATAAATTGTGCATTGCTTTTGCCTGATTTCCCGTCTGTGATTATGTCATTAGTCCTTGTCTCATGTTATTCAGCCCATAGTTTTTTGAAAAGAAGGAAGGCAGCATATGTTAAATCTTGTGTAAACCATGCTCTATAATGCTTGCCGATTTAGTTTATCTACCATGATGTGTTATTTTGTCCATAGAGTCAGAATCATAGTGTATAGATGACTATCACTGTTTTGTCTGTAAGCATGTTTGCATCGCGTCATTAACCAAGCCTTGCTTCACTTGGTGGGGTTTGCCATTTGAATTTGATGACACATTAGTGTCTTTTTCTAAACCGTGTCTATAAACAAACCAAACGATAGAAGTTTAAATTTGTCATCTGCATGCTTGCAAAAGCATGTTTTGATTATTTTGATTTTGAAAAAAATTGCTTATTTTTCGAAAATTCTCTACATAAGCTTTCAATTGTAAGCTATTTTGAACACAGAATAAGTTAATTCGAAACGCACACCATGGTTATTGATGTGAAGGAATAATTAATATAAATGATACATTAAGAAATTATGTTCTTTATGAATCTCTATTAAGCATTGTTGTATGTTCTGTTGGGAACAATACAATGTTTAAGGGTAATTATTGTGTACAAAACTGATTTGCTACCAGGAAACACATTGAATAAAGTATCATTAGTTGCTATCTTTTATTTTTATAAAGTGATAATGTGCGTTTTCATGTTTTGCCAGACTTGATTTCTGATATCTCAATTGTAATTTATTTTTTTTATCCAGAAAAAAGGTTGCACAACGATTACTTGTGCTGTTGTTAGTGATGGAGCCTTGAGCAGCTACTAAAGCTAATCTAGAATCACCAAGGATGTTTTACATTATGAAAATGAATAGATGGCCTTTTTCAATTCTACATATAAAATTAGTCAATGTTGTAGTAAGGAAGAAAATCATAGGTGGTTTTACATGGGTCAGATCTTGCCTTATTGTATGTTTTGCCTTGAGATATTTGGCATTTAATTTAAGAATTCAGCTGTGTTTATTTTTAGTTCTTTATTAATAAACTTTCTTTATAGTATTTACTTCCTTTAAAATTGGCTATAAATGGTAAGTAATGTACTGTGTTTAACTTTTTTCCCTCTGTACAGAACACAAAAGATAACCCTCCCTGCAACACACTGTTTATTGGGAACTTGGGAGAGAACATTAATGAGGAAGAAGTGAGGGGCCTTTTTAGTGCGTAAGTATATCTTATCTGTTGACACTGGCTATTCTATTAAGTTTAAGTAGTAAATTCTATGCTCTCTCAAGTTTGGGATCTATTCAACTTGACTTGCAGACAACCTGGCTTTAAGCAAATGAAGATTTTGAGACAGGAGAGACATACAGTTTGTTTCATTGAGTTTGAAGTCAGTATCATCTTTTTAGCTTCTATATCTGACAAATCTTTCTCTAACATATTATGATCAGTTTAATACTTGTGTTATTTTTCATTGCAATCA
The DNA here is from genome assembly GCA_031216105.1 of Dalbergia cultrata. Classification (NCBI taxonomy): domain Eukaryota; kingdom Viridiplantae; phylum Streptophyta; class Magnoliopsida; order Fabales; family Fabaceae; genus Dalbergia; species Dalbergia cultrata. The sequence continues at coordinate 65,356,088 of CM062346.1, forward strand.
TATTTTCCTGAGCTTGACTTTCAATAATCTAAACTATTGCAGGATGTGAATAGTGCTACGAATGTCCACCATAATCTGCAGGGTGCTGTTATCCCAAGTTCTGGTTCAGTTGGCATGCGAATACAATATCCTTTTTTACATTTTCAAGGGCTGGATGTTTTATCTGGTTATTAATTTATTTCGGGCATGTCCATTCTTCAAAATTGATTGAACCTTTGGGGTTTGAGGGATTAACACATTTGAATTGTTGCATTTAAGGCACCATTTATATATTATTTTTTGGTCCCAAATTCACCAGTCATCATGCATCATTGATGTCTGAACCATGGGTTTCTTTCAATTTTTGTTTTCTAAGTGGTTTCCTGAAATTTTTTTGGCTGGCACGTGTTCAACTATGTAATCCGATATGGAAGCTTCAGATTTTTGACTGATGATTCCTTCTGCCATCTCTCATCTCTAAATTTGCATCCAAAAAACTGTCATCCTTTGAATTCAATTTGGTATATATTGGTTGTGACTTTTCTGTTGTGTGTTATCCAAGCAAACTTTTGTACGTTTCTTGACTTCTAAGCAGATATTCGAAAAATCCATTTGGAAAAAGGAAAGATGGCAACGTCCCTGGAGCTGTTCCTGGTGTCAATGGAGCTCCACCAACAAATATGACTTACCAGTAGCTTGAAGGGGATGTACTCTGTTCTTTATGATCCGAGGCATAATACTACATAATAGGATGCATCTTGCAGCTGTTACATGCATCCATTGATTATCAAGTCATCGCCATTAGCATCCCTGCTCATCTGAATGAATGCACTATGGCATCATACACATACATTTGGCTATGTTAAACTCAATCAGACATGCATTTCTTGGCTACATGTGTTGGTTCCCAGATTACTTTCATAGGTGTTTAGATGATATTGTCTTTTGTAGAACTAATGCATGTGTCTTAATTTTGTTTCAACTGTATGCTTTACAGTCATAATACTTTGTGTACATTGATGTTAGGAATGCTTATTCGAAGAAGCATGAAGTTACCTATTTTCCAGCTATAGGTTCATCTTTTGCTTATGTGACATGACATTTGATTCTGATGCTTTAATTTCATCACACGACTTCGCTAGGATCTGGAGAAATAAGGTCACACCAATAGTCATGCCAATAGTCATGCTTCCCTTCCATTATCATGTCATTACACTGTAATTTTAGCCTTTGTTTCAACTGAATCCATCATGGCTATTCATGCTTCCCCTTCCACTTTCATTACCATTGTCATTACACCACATTAGTAGCCTTTTTTTTCAACTGAATACGTCATGACTCCATTTGATCAGAGCATTGATATTGATGCTTTGAAATTCAAGCTATTCAGAGCTATTCCGAGGAATCTCGAGAGTTATATGTTGTCTGATTTATACAGGATTCCAATACGGCAAAGCTTCCTTTCATAATGGGAGGTCCATTACTGCTGCTGCCATATTGTTGCAGGTAATTTTTGTTTACTTGGGAAGACTACCATCAAATTAGAGCCATTGAATTATAGGGAACCCAAGTTTCTCATTCAGCAGTTCAATATATTTGTTGCGGATATCTCTTTGCAAAAGTTTTTGAGATCTACTATGGTGGCTGGAGTTTTGTTTGTGAACTTGGGTGTCAGAAACTCCTGGTTGCAGAACTGACCGTTTGGTTAAAAATAACATCAGAGGATGGAGTAATGGTTGCGATCCTGCTATGAATGAGTTTCAACTTTTGGTCTGAAAATAGCAACCATCAGTTTCATTTTATTGGGGGGGGCATCATACTAGATGTATCAAATGTGGTGCTTCAGTTTTACAAATCGATCTTATGTTAATCAGTCTACTAACACTATAGCTTATTTATTGGGCATATTGCAACTGACAGCGTTTTCAGTGCTTGACAGAACAGAGTGGACCTACCGGGTTTATAATATTTTATTCAAGTCTCTGCCAGTCGCAGTACAATAATATTTCATGAGGTTGTCTATAAAGCCCGAAAGTTGGTTTATAAATAAGATAATTCACTTTTTTCAATATTGCTACTTAACATATCTGCACCTAAATGTCAAAGTGGGTGAGCTCTTATCTAATGCTGTTGTAGATTTACATTTAGCATCATTATACGTTCTACTCCAACTTATTAAACTATTTGTAATAATGTAGAAATCCGCACAATTCGACGTCTCCAAGTTATTTTACTTTGGAATTTTACGGGTTGTGAGTATTTTTTTTTATTTAATAGAGGAATCAATTAGTACTTCGAATCACTCTTTTTTTTTACTAGAAAAAGAATTAGCATAAAAGATTTATGAACTTTAGAAAGGAATTTTGTTTAGCGTAAAAGAAATTAATTTTAAATTTTAGATATATTTTTAAAGTGAAACAAAGTGGTTTATTCTAAATTCAATTATTATATTTAAGTCAACTTTATTTGGCTATTGTAATCTATGTATTTACTTGTCTTTAGGTTTATGTATGATATATCATATGATCAGTAGAAAAGTAACGTAAATAATTAGAAAGATATAATTTTATTTAATTCTGTTGTGTTGTGTTAATATTTTATGACATGACAGGGATAGTTTTATTTTTTTAACATATAATTTTATTTATAGCATTCTTAATTCATTCTAATTTTATATTTTTCAAAGAACTCTAGATAAACATTGTTCATTTATATAGGCGCACTAGTACATTTTATTCGTTTACGCAGCACAAATGAGCAATGCAGCCGAACTTCTTAGGTGCTTTTTCATTTGAGGATTTTATACAATCTAATTATTTTAACATTTTACAGTTGACAATTAATATATAATATATAATCTTATTTCATGTCTGTAAATCATATTGATGTTAAATACTCTACTTCAAAATTGTTATAATCAATTTACTTTTATAATGAAATTAGCATTTAAGATTGCAAAGAAAAATTATAAAAAGCTTCGATGTTATTTTCAGCCACAAAATTCGTGCGTGCGTCTCGATCCCCTGTATTGTTCAAGAAGCCAACTTGAAAAATCCACTAATTATGCTTATTTGAAAAATAGTATGTAAGGAAGAGAGACAATAATCAAAATCAACATTTACAAACCAAATAACAAATTGACAGCAGGAAAACTTTTTTGGAACACCTGACTATGGAAAATTTAATCTACACAAATGCAGGTTTGCATCCCCTATAAAATTGATAGAAGAGAAAAATGAAGGCGAGTGAAGAGCATCAGGAGCAATGAAGATATAAATCTTATGGAGTATAGAATATGCCAGTAATTGCAATGATACATCCGGCATGTGTTTTAATATACAAGGATGAAACTACGCCTTACGAACTACTATGAGACCTGACCGATGAAATCGATTGCGCAGAGACAGATGCTGTTGGGCTGTTAAGGTCTCTCTCCCCATTTATTTCCTTTGGTTTTCCGCTTAGTCTTTCCATAGCATCTTGACATATTTCATTAAACCATTCGTCTTCGGGCAATTCTCTGGCATACCAAAAGTGATATCAGACTCCAAACAAGAGCAAATGCCTTCAAGGTCACAAAAATGAATAGAAGAAAAAAACGCAACAAGACTCGAACCAAAACGGATCACCTGATGCAAAAATGCTACCATATGTACAGTATTTTTTTAATATAAAAAATATAAAAAATATGCCTTAAGAATTTGAACTTTAATAAGAATCACAATCTCCTCACCCTTGGAAGGATCCAAGCTCATGTTGAAATATCAATGCATGTAAGTTTCTAAAACAAGAAGGAAACCCTTTGCAAAACTAAGTGTAAGGAAGAAATTCAGCCACAAACAGCTGCAATTAAGATGCATCCATTCGAGTCATGTTAGCCTCCAATACTCTTGCCTAACGGTGATCCAAGAATGGTAACCCTTATAGATACGGAATTATGACAGCCAGCATTTGATAAACATAAATATAAAGAGACACTAATTTTCTTCTTAGAAGACAAAAGAATATAAAAAGCCGTTCAATTTTTGAATGATCATGAAGGAATTCTGCTCTGACACATGACTGAAACAGAGTTGGAAGTAGCCTACCTATTTGGATCCATCCCTGTTGCCGAAAATGCTGTCATTGCTTTATTTATAATGTCATTGACAATTCGTTGCAAATTCCGTGACAAATACCGACCTTGGGAGGCAAAACATACGACAAACTTCATATCCAAATAGAACTGCACGAGGTAGACAAGATACATTATATGGCTGAACATAACTTTGCAGTTCACAAGGTTCCTTCATGTAAAGTTTACATAATTATCTTCCATGTCAGTAAACCATTACAACACATAAGCATACACTACAAGATTCTAAGAACAATAAATACAGCAACATCAGAACATAATCATTTTATACAATAACACATACAGAGGGCGCACAAAATTTCCCATTGAAGGAGTGGGGGAGAGCATTCACAGTTCAATGTATGAATATGCTCCAACAAGGAATTCCTACACTTATGGGTTGGATAATAGCACAGGCTTGATAGTTATATCAAGGAATAGAATAGCTTTGACACAGAAGCAGCAAATAATGAAAATGTAATGAATGGTTCTCATGCTATTGTAGCTTTATTTTCAGCCTTTGAATTTGGTTTTGTTAGCATTGGTCATATAGTCTCAGTTCACTATTATAATTTAGTTCATTCAAAGAATATAATTTAGAAAGATTTTACTGTTTGAAGCACTAGTGGTTATAACAGAGGGCCAGTACTTTGATCTCTAGGTGATACTTGCCTTACTAAGAATTACCCTAAATTCGAACTTGCACATAAAGGCATCACTTCTTGTCCGTTAGTCCATTTTGCAACATAGGTTTTTAATAGTTACTTCACCAATGAAAATTAGAATAAATCATTTGTGAAATAAGGGTAAAAAAAAACTCCCATTTCATACCTGTTGAAGACCAAGAGGACCTAAAGGCCTTGGACCTTCTTCAATATCATCCCAAAAGCTCTGGTCTTCAGAAAGCCAAAGAATAACAGTTTCTGTAAGTCTCATCAAGAGCAATGTAGCAAACCTTTCCCTCCCTACAAACATATCTGCTGCTATATTGGCCATTCTGTTCAGTTTTATGAAAAGTTCCTGGACAATAACAAAATAGTCTCATCAGATCTATCATAATGATTGGAGCAAGAGAGTCTGCAGTGAAGTTAGAAGACAATTTGTAAAGATGATCACTCATATAACAAGATAAAGGATCCAGTTAACATATACAACACATCACAAAAATTACAAAGAATAATAGCTTTCTAATCCAATGTCCAACTCAGAATAATCCGGTTATAGAAGATGTTTGTTCATGAAACTCAGAAGTAGAATTAATAAGAAGTTGATTTGAGAATCAAATTCCAATATAATTTAGTATTTATGGAAATGCATGGCATGACCGTATTGAAGCATCTGAAGATATAAAACAAATCATATCTACCCAAGAAAATGGGAGGAGCTGAAATATCAAACTCTTCTAGTGACTAGTAGTCTACAGCCATGAGGCTACTGAATCAGAATCAAAGATATATTACAAACACGTCTCATGCAGAACAAAGCCAAGAAAGAAAATCAAAATTCAAACTCACTCTAAGAACAATATGAGGCAGAAAATCTTAAAAATAAAATCACACAAAGGTAGTCTCAGATCAAAATATTAGGTTTTCAGAATACCTGAAAAATCAAAGATGGGAACCATTCAATTTCGTCTTCATTTCCATCCATTTTTATATACATGTCAGCTGTAAGATGACTATCACCATCCTCTGTAAAAATGAGATCCAAAGCATGTTGACGACAGAATGTATCTTTCAATCTGTCGACTGAACCCACAAGTCGTCTCCTCCATTCTCTTTGTTCAGGATGACGATTTTGCCTGTCTGAAGTTCTTCTGCGATTATCATCCTTGAAGGCAGCCTGATTTATGGGGGACAGCTTCATGGCCGCACGCGGAAGTAGTTCATCTGCTAGTAATGAAGCGTTAGCAAGCAATGCAATCTGCTGGGTTTCAGTTTCAGCCATCCGTACGATTTTGTTTTCAGATTCTTCAAATGTTGCTTCTTCCTCCATAGATCCAGGTAGTGCTTTTATAAGTGTGTTCACATATGAGTTAAATACTTGAAACAGCCCTTCCAAAGCTTGGCCTCCCAGCTGCATACTAAGCAGTGGTCCTACATCCTCAAAGAAGTCCTGTATAAGCATAAACATCCAGCAAAAGTGAATTGATAATAGATACCCATTAAAACTAGATGCATAAAAAACATGGAGGGATTTCTTTCAAAAAAAAGAAAGAGAGAAACATGGACAGAACATAAGCATAGCGTAAAACAAGATTAAAATTTGTGGGTGTGTGGTGTGTATGTGTACTTCAGTAAGGCAATTTTTTACTCAATCTCAGCATGGAAAAAGTTCAAAAATGTTGTTGAGGACAGAAATAAGAAAATTCAAAGAAATGAGAAAATCATACACCAAGAGTGGAAATTTTTTTTTATAAATGAACAGGATTAAACCATGAGCTTGCAAACACAAATTTCTAATTTTCTTCAGTCTTCTCTGTATGAGAACAGCTTCATGTTGAGAACCCCATAAACAAATATTTGTACACTTAGCTTGAGAACACCAATTCACACTGTTCCAACCAATGCTACATCTATATTCTCAAATGAAACATAATTCCATGTAAAAAGTCAATATCAAGTCAAAACTTCAATTCTCACCTGGACCATCAAATTGAAGCGATGAGCACTACTTGTAAGTTTATGTTGAAATGCTGTCGTATTACTAATGGATATGCTTGATGGCCTACCAGTCTGACGATTAGCTGTTGGAGGGTATGTGAGTACCCAATCATCAGCAGCAGCCAAAGCAGCAGTACTCTCTTGAATTCGTTTCAAATTAGCATCTAATGCTTGCTCAACACTAGGCCTGAAAAGTTTCAAAAGCACAGGACAAAGGGCCAGGCCACGAGCTTCCAACAATGAGCAATGACCCAATGCTATTTGAACACACTCGGCAGCAGCTCTTAAACCTCCGGCAGCTGCTGACGAAGCTAATGCATGCCTTTTCACCAGAAGAGCAAATGCCTCTGTTTGCTTCGTAGCCCACATCACAAGCTCAGAAGTATAAGCTGGCTCCTCACCAAAAATTGCCAAAGAATCACTTGCAGCCTGTGCAATTGCAGAAAATACCAGTTGTGCAAGAGCTGCAGTATACGCTCCTCCATATGAGGTGCTTGATGGCCGGAGACTTTGCATGCTATACTGATATCGTTGCAGATGGGCATTAAGCAGTAAGCTGTGAGCATGGGGACCATCTCCAAGTCTTTTAAGGGCTGAAATTGATGCACGAAGTTCAGCACCACGAGTGGAGGGCTGACAAGCAGCTTCAGCAAGCTGATCAGCTAATTTCTGCCTACGTTCACTAATTGAGTTCTGTAGAGATGTAAGTAGGGATGGGCTGAGAGATTTCGTCTCTTTTGCCTCATCATATACACGTTCCCCTTCATCAAGAGCAGTCAAAACTTCATCCACTCGCCTTTCAGCCAAAAGAACATCCAAAAGATCAGGAAACTCAACTAGCCATTTGTCTAGGTCTGATGTCTCCCTATCTTCAGAATTTGATATGGTATTTTCAGAAAAACCATCAGAATTGGAAACAGATAATGAGTCAATGTGAACTCCCTCAGCCAAACCATGTATCAGGGCAGCTTGTGTAGACAGCAGGTTTCTGATAGATGAAAGCTCCCCCTCTAAATCTGATATCTCCTTAGATGTTCTGTAACATATACATATTGCTAAAATTTAAACATAATAGATGACAAATTAGCTAAATAACATGAAAATGGTTTTGCAGTAACAGACTATGTATATACAAAAGCAGAAATCAATGACACATCATAATTGTCTCCGTAATTTTGCTTTATACTTAACCTATGCACGTCATTTGAAGAGTACAACTAACCGTATGAAAGCTGCATAATTAGCATAGACACTTCGACGCATCTCCTCAGCAGAAGCTTTCTTCAAATCCACTAGATATGTGCATAATTGTTTTATTTCCTGAATAACAAAGAAAGCATTGTCATAACTCATAATTGATTTAGAAAAATTTACAACAGAAAATATGAAAGAATAAATAATCCTTTCTCTACATGTGAGAGAAAAACACATCCAATAACAGGTTAAATGACTAAATGGAAGTAAAATTGTCCCTAACTAACTAAGTGGCCATCATTGTAGGCATTACTTCTGCTATTCCACTATTTTGATATACTATGGACACATAAAAGCCATTTTGCAGCTACATGAGGCCTAGATAGACACTGAATAGTGTAAAGAAGGCATGTGTCTGACCATATAGACCATAATAAAGGCTGGAAACAAACTAATACAAATTTTCCCATTCCATTCAGTAGAATGATTCAATTATAAATAAAAATGATCTTATACTCTTATTGTTATGAATAACAGGATTGACTAACAAAGCTGGGTCGCATATCAGCTGTGCCTGAGTGTAATTGAGAGACCTGATATAAAGTAGAGCTCTTAACTGCCTAGCTGTCAGGTGCGGACTCTACTCTAGATTGATGATGCAATTTAAAATGCTATTATCAACATTATTAAAAGTCAATAAAAGTCAAAGTATCTGCAGCCAAACTACAAGTGTCTAACCGGTTGAACTATCGTCGTAGGATTCATCACTTATTCACTAGCATCATGTAGGTAAGCTTCCATTATTGAGGTATCAATAAATACTCACACATCACAACATGCCAAACTAGTAAAATATAACAGCAAAATCTCTAGCGAAAAAAGTTAAATTAGTCGCAAATTTTTCAATGTACATTACTAGCTTATTTGTTTTTAACTATTCTTCAAATGACATAAAATATAGGGTCCTTTTAATGAATATATTCGTTTACACCATGAAACTTGGTGATCATTCATGAGAGATATCTAACAATTAGTTACAATCTGTTTGAAATGGGTGAGTGAGCATAATGAAAAGTCGGTGAATTTCCTTAGCTGGGACACAAAATGAGACCCGGGTGAATGGTTTCATAAAGAAAATGTATTAGCTTTAAGGAAGACAACCAGTCCCCCGAAATTTGGGGAGAAACGAAGGGGGAGTTAACTCCAAGCGCACCATTTTTTTGTCGTTTGCACCTTTATCCCAATCCCAGCTAATACTGAAGTCCATCTAAAAACAAGTGGTTTGTTCCTATTAATACGATCAATAACTTTAGCTTCGTTTCATTTTTCAAAATGTTTGGTACTCAAACAACGAGAAAAGAAAAACACATTCTTCTAATTTATCTTCCTCGTAGTCTACTCATACCCAATCAAGGATCAAAAAATTGCATTGCATCTTCCCACATTCATTCCATCCATTCTCATCCTCGTCAATTCGTCCCCAAACAAAAGGCAAAATACACCAAAATTTGAAAAGGCGATGAAAAACAGGGTCAAATCACAACTACGACTAGTCAACCACAGGCACAAATAAAAGCTCAAAAACTGAATTGACATAACGTAATCCCAAGCAAAGAGAAACAAAAATTCCAATCACAATAACAGTTTTGAAAAGCCAAAACCGATAATCAAATATAGATAATCCATATTTCTCATTTCTGGCTTAATAGACAGTAAAAACAGAAGATGAAAAAACGAAACAGTTACCTTGTCGCTGAGGGAGCACTTGGACTGGACATAACCTTCGGCATCGAATTTATCAGACTTGAAGGGATTGAGACCTTCTTCAAGCTTCGGTCCGTTCTCCTTCGCACTCGCGTTTATGCTTCTTGACCGAGATGTCTTCCCCGTAGCCATAACCACCGAGAATTCGAGGACACGAGATCAACGAAATTATTAGGGTTTGATTGATTCCACAACCTGAAATGCTAGATCCACGCGCGAAACGCCGATTGCTAGGGAGCAAAATGCAGCACCATGCAAGCTCAACTCTGAGCCCGCGTGAGTGTGTGAAGCACAGAAGAGAGAAAAAGAAGAGAGAGAGAGAGAGAGAGAGAGAGAGAGAGAAGAATAAGAAGAAGATCCCTACGAAAGCGGCGAAGGTTAGAGAGAGAAAGCGAAGAAGGCAAAGGCCAGCACGCACAGCACAGCACACCACGCCTTCCCTCTCTCTCTCTACTCAGTCTTAACCGTTTCTTTCCTTCTTCTACTTTTCTTTCTTTTTTTTTCTTTCTTTTTTTATATATTTTGATTTGCCTCAACTAATTCAACTAATGAACTTGCTTGTAGTAGGAACAATTCTTCTTGTTTGTTTGTTCACCTGTAAATGATGCATCCTTTGCAACAAAAGTGGGTGCTAAAGAATTTTAAATCAATGGTGAAACCAGATGAATTTAATTTATATATAATCACATAATCATTCAATCATATATTATTACATTAGTCATAATAGTTGATTCTTTCACTCACTATAGATGAAAGGTTGTGATCATTGGCTTATTTGCTTGATAATTAGGGGGTAAAATTGTGTATGTGGGAATGGTTAACTTGGTTGCTTGCATAAATGTAGACATGGGGAATGAGGGGGTGTTAAAAATTTGAGATAAGATTTTTCATGAATATGAGATTTACCATTAAATAGAGCGAGATGTGAAATTTCACATAATTTGATCGTAGGAAGAAATTTTGGCTTCTTTTTTTTTTTTATCATTTGTGATATTACTTTCATGTTTTGCCTTGCTAGAGTAAAACCTTGTTTTGTACAATTTCAGTAATGCTGATCATATCAACATTTTGTACATGAGATTTATTTTTTACAAGAGATTAATTTGATTAATTTGCAGTATAAAGTGTGTTATAGTGTCAACTGGTTACATTTTATTTTTTTCTATGACTTTAAGAGGATTTATGATAAGAATGAAGATGATTAGTTAGTTTTTTTTCCCCTTCAAAATAGTCTGTAATTTGATCACCTAGAAAAGGATGCAAGTTATAATATTATGGAAGTAATTATTTTAGAAATATATTGTTCTCATTTTTTCTTTTTAACTAAGCATTTATGTTTTGGAACATATTATCATTCAAATGATTAAATCAATTTTTTCTTAGAAATATTCAAACCAATTTCAACCCATCAATTTACTATCCAAACAAAGGCAGCATGCGTTTATATAATATAATATTTAGAATGCACAATAATTGAAACCTTTTTTTATTATTATTAAATCATAGTTAAAACCTTAGGTCAAAGGTGGTATGCGTTGCAAATGAGCTCATAGTCTAGTAATAGACTCCTATGTGTTTAAGTTAAGAAAGATTACAAGTTCGACCATCATCCCCACAACTCTTCCCTAGTAACTTAGCTTAAAAGAAACAAGAAAGCATGTGTTTTATATAATTAGGATGTAACTTCTAAAAGAGTTTTTGTAACATTTCAATTACTTGTTTGTATCTTTCTATCCAAACCTTTTTGTTTCTTATGGTAGAATGCACTACATTCCTTCAAAGTTAAAACAATTTCTGCGAATAAATTTGCAATGAAATCCTTGGGAGTGATTATTGTCACTGCCTTTTAACTAATGTCACTTCCTATTTAATGACAATTTATTTTGTGGTTCAAAAATGCCCTTCATTCTTATAAATACTTAAACTAAAATATATTATTACTTCAATATATTATTCAAACTCATTATTATTAATATATGTTGCGGTTTGTGTTCTTGAATTTTTTTCTTTGCAAAACAATTTTCATAATAAATTTATTAAATTTTGTTAATAATAAATAATTCATTTTTAAAATTTTCAATATTGATTATATTTTCTAAAAAACACCAATACTAATTTAAAAAAGAATCTTAAACACCAAGAAAAAATAATTAAGGGAGCTATTTTAAAAAAAAATTATTATATTCAAAATAATTTTCAAATTATTTTTATATAATTAAATCTACTGTTAAATAAAGACATTATATTAATATTATTTAGTATGTTAATGTTTGAAATTTTATTATAATTTTACTTTTTTATTTTTAATATAAATCTAGGTAATGTGATATGTTTAAGTTAGTTATTTACCTCATAATTATATACATTGTTAAATTATATACAAATATTTGATGATACATTTTCATAAAATTTAAGCTATTTTAACTGTATATAAGATATTAAATTAATTAAGTAAAATGAAAAAATAACATTAGATGATAGTACAATTTTTTTAATGTTGATGGTCAATATTAAATATAATTTAAAATTATTAGTGATAAGTTTTTCATTTCATTAAAATTTATCATGTTTTACTTTCTTAACTTATCTTTATTTTGGATCATATTTATAAATATATAAATAAAAAGTGCAAAAAAAATATTACGGTTGAAAAAAGTTATTTGAAGTAAAAGAAAAAACTTAATTTAATTTAAAAACTATTATGAAGATTAAGAGAATCAATTTGTTACATAATTATATTTTTTGTATTTATATAATATTTTTTAGAATAAAATTAAATAAAAAATGTTTTAATAAAATAAAATATTACATAAGAAAAATATTTGAAGAAAATATTAACATGAAAAATATGTGTAGATTATAAATAATATAATTGACCAAATAGTTTATAAAAGAGGAAAAAGGGATATTTTTGAACAATTAGATAAATCATCATTTATTAGAGAGTGGCATTAGCTAAAAAGGAAAGGAAATAGCCACTCTCAAAATCCTTTTCTATTATTTATTGTATTATTCTGGGGAGACATGGAGATAGTGTATTAATAATCCAATGCTTTAATCTATCCAAAAAATAAAATAAAAAATCTAATGCTTTAATTGTTGGCATGTTACATAAAGAGATATTATTATTGCCAAGCTGAAATAAATGTCAAATGGACAGCAGAACAAAAAAAAAAAGAATTAAAAGAAAATAACAAAGACAGAATTAAATAGTGATACTGGGGATGAAAGGAAAGACTGTGGGGGCAATAATTTAAATAGGGTCGACACCAACAAGGACTTCATTTATATTTGCAACAAGGGAATAAAAGGATAAAGCACATGGATGAATATCTGAAAAACATTATAATCAGTGACACAGCATAATCAATATTAGCCATTTCATCATTGGACAGAATCTAGCTGGGTGTGTGTGTGTGTCTATATATATATATATATATATATATATATTATCTTTTACCCCCAAACTGATTATGAACCTCATGATTCTCTAATTCATTCATCTCAAAGGAAAAATATTTACTTTTTAACTAATAATAATGATGCCCTGCCTTTTATTATTTTGTAGTTATTGCCAGTATCTGATCTTTGAAGAAGGGAAGGGGCATTTTTTCGCTGTGCAACCACAATTTGATTCCTTTAAAATGAAAAAAAAAAAGATAAAATAAGAAAGTGCTGAATTATTGCCCCTTAAATTATTTGATGAATCTTATACATAATAAAAATTATTAATCTAAAAATAAGAAAGCTTTTATTTTATTTGTTTTTTACTTTATCAATCTTCTTACTCTGGAGAAGCTTGAGCCACGCGAATGAGACTCGGATTTCGACCCAACCATCGCCCGATTACCCGTTCAATAGTCAGGTGGTGCTCGGCCAATAGTCGCATTCCACATTTACCTGCCAGGTTGCCACCGATGCTTTCATTTTCAGCGCTTGTTTAGACATAAAAAGCTAAAATAACGACATTAGCGCTGAACCATGCCATTGCAAGTGCTCCCTTAGGTTGTTCTGTTATTGGATTGGACATGATCACTTTCTTTCACTCATATATTTATTCGAGAAAGGAAAACCTTTCCAAATGGCAGTTGAAAAGCTCTAAGTTGCAATATGTGCGTCAGTGACATTTGGCCGTGGGTTATTACACACCAATACCATCAGCTCGATGGATGAGGAGCCTATCTGTTGTTCGCCATAGAAATTATTTTGCATGCTACTGTAATTTGACATGCTAACCACCAAAGTGACCACATGTAACAACTGGCAGCTTGACAGGGATTTGGCCTACTTTTTGTATGATCAATCACAATATTGTTCCATCAACATCCATCATCTAATGAGCCAAATATAACTTTAAGAGTAATGTTTAAACATGGAAAGCAAAAGACGATATAAAAAATAAATACTAAGAATGTGTTTGGTTAAGAGATAAAAATGGGATAAATTTTTTTTAATTGAATTTTATGTACTTCCTTCATTCCTTATTAATAGCTGTGGTGGAAAACCGTATCATTTTGGTACATTGAAAAATTAATGTATTTGATCACAATTTGTGAAAAAATTAACTCCATTGTTATTCTCCAACCAAACATATCCTAAAAAGAAAAATCACAAGGTCGTAACCTGTTAATTCCATCTATTACTAACAAATACTTTGTGTATATCTCTCTTTTTATTGTATTCAATGGTATCAATTCTCGAGGTCCACCAATCATGTAGAAATAATGTTAATTAGGGTTAAATGTAGTTTACCCTCTATATTTTCTAACATTGTTCAACAGTCTGGGATTTTGTTTGGTTTTGGGGTTTTGGTTATAGAGATAGAGAGAGAGCACAATGGTAGCAAATTAGTGAAGCAATGATGACTGGCAGCTTGGTGGCAAAGCGATTGTCGCGATGGCAAAAGGGCATAGCAGTTCGTGGTTATCAAGCGCATGATGGAAGAGAGCTTGTAGAATCAGTACACGGTGGAAGATGCAGTGATGATGGTTGCTTGCGGTGGTGGTTGCACATGGCTGCTGTGCTCAGGGGTGGGAATGAGATGTGGTGATGATGACGGAGGAGGAGGAAGAGCTGGTTGCGACGACTTCATGGTGGTGAAAGGCGTCTCTGGCGGCAGCTGTATGGTGGAGGGTGCAGCTGACAGCATGAAGGAAGAGAACAGTGATGGTGCTCGGGATTCCTGGGGTGAGCAGAAGCTTGCCTTTTGTTTCTTGTCTTTTTTTGTTTTTTCATTTTTGGTTTGAGGTTTGAACAGATTGGGTGGTGATTTTGTGATTTGGTTTGTTTGGTTTTGGTCTTGGATTGTTGCGGATGGCTTGATGTTTGACATTGCTTCTTCATTTTTTTTCTTCTTCTGTTGTTGATAGATGAAGAACAACGTCATCATTGATCTATGTTTTGTTATGGTTCTGGAGTAGGAAAGGTTTTTGACGTAGGTGATGGAGATGCTATGATTGATTACAAGGGAGGGTTTCTTCTCCCTTTTTTTCGTTGATTGAAAGAGATAGAGCCACTCGGGGAAGGGTGTGTATGAAGGAGATTAAGGTTGGGAAATTTCAAAAAACACAGGGATAATTTTGTCCAAAAATTACCTATTACCAGTGTAAATGGATGTCCCATTAACAGAATGTCTATTTTGCACTAATTGAAAATCATAGAGGGTTGCATTGCATATTTTAATATATTAGGATCTAAATGGGTAAAATACATTCAACCCAACTATTTATATTTAACCCAATTAATGATGATAGGCCAATTTTTAACTTTGCTTTTAAGCCAGTGCATCCTCAAATATCATCCGTTGAGCAAATGTCGTGCCTAGCCCACGCATATTAAGAGTGATAACAGACCAAACATACATGGTTTTTAGTTCAGGCTTTACATATTTCAATTTAGGGTCTAAGATCCAATCTAAGAAGGCGGTATATTGTTATTAAACTATGAATTATAAGCTCAACTTAAGTTGTGCAGCTTTCTCATATCAGGATCTTCAAGCAGAGGAAAGTCGGACAGACATCCGTGATCAAGTTTAAAATCATAAGTTTCAACTCAATTTATTACAAGATTAACCATGCGAATCAAAAATCCAGTGCATGAACCATATCATGGACAGAGAAAGACAGCGGAGTTAAACATAGAAAACCACATCAAGGTTCAAAAGGACAAATACTTGCAGCTCTAGAGATTTATGAATGCATAGCTTCCAACTGTTCTGGATCAATGCTCTGCGGTATCCGTACGAATAGCTGACGGAAAAAACAATAGATACTTCGATCAGAATACAGCCAATACAAAGTTAAAATAGAACAAACTTGACATTAATTGCAGATTATTATAGACAGCTAATAGAAAAAGGCCATTTGCTCAAACACACACTAAGAACAAGCAACATGTATGTTTACATCCACCCCCCTCTTCAAAACAACTAAGAGGACCTAGTCGTAACTATCAAGTGCAACATTTTTGGCCACTAGATTTGCTTGATAAATATAAAAGCACATGCCGGCGATCTTATTACAACAAAGTAGAGACTAGTAGTCAGGGATGTCATGTGCCAATGCACATAGAATTTGGAACAAAACCACCATTGACAGAAGTTAGAAAACCACATCAACATAACTTATCAGTCAAAAAATGGACAAACAGATATATGGATCGTGTTAAGGGAAGGGAAGGTGTACTGGGCAGGGTTTTTCTTGCAATAATGAATCCGCTCTCCACAGCTGAAGCAGTCTCTTATGAGAAAGATATATTTTTTTTTATCTTTTACTTTTTCCTCCACCGTGAGAATTAGAGGGCATTTGTTTCGGACTTCTTTAACAGATTAAAAAAAATCACTTTTTCATAGAAGCTATTCACCGCAGCTGCTGCTCATAAGCTAGAAACTGCTTAAAAATAACCTGTTTGTAGCTTTTGAGTGAAAACTCATATAAATAGCTTCTATGAAAAGTCATTTTTTTTTCTTCTTTTCCGTTGAAGAAATCCAAAAACAAATGCACACTTAATTGAAATATGCAAAATTTGTAAGATTGATGCCCCAAGCCGCCAGTGGCCAATAAAACTTGTTTTTATCCTAATAATAACTTTGAAAGCAGCATAAGATACCATTGCCGAGGGTGAATTAGGGTTCGGCCAACATAGACAACATGACAGGAACCTAGAAATCCCTAATATTCGGATAATTTGGGAACAAGAGCATAGAAAGTGGAAATCAGAATCGCCGATTACGAAGAAATAAGAGGATTGCCGAAATTAAAAAAAAAAAAAAGTGTTCGACTGCGCATCGTGCGACGTTCCAATTCGTGAACAGATCGAATTAGATTCATCATTATTAATCAGAATCCGATTAATTATATAATTAAAAAAAAGAAAAACACACGAGGTTCGAGTAATGAGCAAGAGAATGGAAGAGAAGAGAGAAGAGAGGAGAGCATACTAGGTTTCTCGGGCTTGCCGTCGATCCACTTGGAGACGGAGAAATGGACCTTCTCGCGGGAGACGGCTTCGGCCTTGTAAGGCTCCTTGAGGCAGTTCCTGACGAGGTTGGCGCATATGTTTGAGTACGTTATGTACGTCATACCAGCTGCCCTCCAGAACGGCACCGCTCCACCTGCTGCACTCGCCATCTCTCTCTCTCTCTCTCTTTCGATTTCGACTGCTAATGCTATGCTTCTGCTGCTATTGCCGATTCTCTTTTCTCACTTCTCGCAATGTGTCCCTGCTATGCTACAGGACTGCTACAAAGTACAAACCTCAACCCCTGTCCAACCCATCATTCACTATGGACTATGGACTATCCTCCTTGTTCTCGTAGCCCATTGGGCATCCTTCCCTCGTTCTTGGACTCCTAGCCCATTGGGCTTCCTTCCCTCAGATATTTTTTTTGTTTCTACCAAAATTGGATGGACATGTGACAGAAAAGAGAAGTTGACCAAAAAACAAAAAGAGAGAGAGAGAGAGAACCCAATTCGGGCCCCATTAAAATATTGTTAGAGGATTCATGAGCGCAGATGCAGGTTAGTAGCCATTTGGTTTTTTAAGTATTGAGTTAGAGGTTCAAATTCTAACGGTGTATACGGAGAGAGTTTGATAGTTAGAGATTTATCTCCATATGAAAGCTTCCATCTTGAAGAGATTAGTCATTGTTATAAGCAATGGATACCTTTGACAACAAAAGGAAAAAAAAAATTGTTGGATAAGTTAGTTCATCAAGGGAAAAAACACACTTCTTAATCCCATAAGATTAAAAATATAGGCCAAATTAGTTTATTCTCAATATTTCGATGGACTTATTTGTCCTATTTGTGTACTATCAACGATTGAGTTGACCTACCTTTATAAATTATTAGTCATCAATTTGTCATATTTTAATCAATATGTCCCAAATTTTATTTTATGAAAGACTAAATTGAGAGTTTACTCTAAAATGAATATTCTAATACATGATAAATTGGGGGTGGTTCCACATTTATTTCTTAATGGATTTAATTTTCAGGTATTATCAATATAAAATTTTTTTACATATACATCTAGTTATCTATTGCAATGTCATTCGAAGTTTTTAACTCCTAAATAGTTGTGTTAAAAAGTCATAAATATAATGCTATGTGATTACTGATTAGTTAATAATGCAAAACACTTGGTGGAAATTTATTAAAATTAATTCCTTTCTTAATATATAAACTCTAACAATAAATGATCACAAAACTAATGAATATTTTTCCAAAATCATTTATAAAATTGTTACAAACCAAAAAGTAGGCTCAAATATCGAAATTTGACCGAAGTATCTAAGTCAAAAGTCTCAACCTTACTACCTCATTTAGTCAAACCTTAACCAATAAGTTACTCAGTGCACGTGGAATAGGTGGGGCCGATCTTCTTTCTAATCTGGATGTTGAGAGGCGAATCGTTTAGTAATCCTCAAAGCATAAACTGTGAACTCTGAGATTCTAGGTTTAGTTCAACAGGACAATTTAAATTCATGCATTATAAAAAGGGAAACCATAACCCTGGCTATGGTATGCATCATTCTTTACTGTTTAAAATCTTATAAGAATTCTTTGACTTGAGCGTTAGAAATCCTGAATTCTTACGGCCCACTAGAGCGATTGAGTTCGAGCAACAACGCCATGTCATCTCGTTTCGCCTAGGTAACTTTTATCTTGACTTAGCACTTACAAATAAAAACAAATAAGTAAAGACATATTTATCAATAATTTAAATTAAGATACATTATGATTTCAATTCACTAAATAACTAAAAAGTGAATAGACTTCTTGATGGAAAAAATATATATTATTATTTACTTATTTAAAGAATGATTTTCCTAGTAGATAATCTAAGTATTTGTGTACATATAATCCCTGACCCGGATCTTATTAATTGTATGTCCGCAACTTCAATGCATTTCCAACACCCGAAAACAATTCCACTACCTCCTTCAGCGCAATGTTGAAGGCCCATTCTCACATGGCCTGCTATTTTCTGTTGATAAAGGTTCAATTAATTAATGTCTAATCATGCCTATTGATCTTTCCTTCTTCACAAAAACTTTAATATTATTTTAGTATTGCCATTCATTAATGAGTGAAATTACACAATAAATTCACACCATACATATTATTATTATTGAATTTGATGAATGAGAATCACATATTACATTTAATAATGATAATATGAGTAATACGTATTTATTATACAATTTAATTATACACCAAATATTATTTTATATTAACGAGCACAGATTGTATCCAATCCAACCCATGGCACTAGTGGAAAGTTAAAACGAGTTTTTGTTTTGTCTATAGTTTTCAGTAGCTTGTTCACTAATCATGCCCACATGGATTACGTCTTCAACGTGGAGCTCATAACCCATCTTGGTAATTTCAATATTGGGTCTCTCCAAACTCCAATATAGAAAGAATGAAAGCAAGACAAAGAGAACAACCCCACGCTCATAAAAACACTTAAACACTTGTTGCTTCTGCCTACCTTTTTTTTGCTTTGCTTTACTGCATTGACATGAGAAATGCCGGGTTTTGTACTAATTTACTCATAGGATTCTAAAGTGGTGGATCTGACACAAACTCTATGTGAGTTTGTGAAACTTTCCTTGTTTTGCCGGTGGCTTCTAAAACTAGAGCTTCTCCAGTGTCGGCTCAAAGTTGTTGTTTTTTAACCTTTCTCAATAATGGGGTCATGCTCAAGTGCTAGTAAAACTTGAGTTTGTTAAGTGTGTTAAGTGTTTTTGGGGAAAATTGTCTCTTGTATGTACCTTCTTTTTTCTGTTAGTGCAAAGTTGAATGGCTCCAAGCATAGATTTTTCAAAGTGGTGGGTTAAGGACAGTTCAAGTTCAAGTTCAAGTTCAAGGAAAGGCAACAATGTTGTGGTGACTATGGAGAACCCCAATTACTCAGTGCTGGAAATAGATGGACCTGACTCTGCATTCCACCCTGTTGACAAAGGAAGAGGCAAGAATGCTAAGCAGTTCACATGGGTTTTGCTTCTCAAAGCTCATAGAGCTTTTGGTTGTGTTACTTGGCTTGGGAACTCTCTTTGGTCACTGCTTGGTGCTGTCAAGAAAAGGCTGTTTTTAGGGCAGGGAGTGTCTGTGGAGAGTGAAAAATCTGGCAAAGGGAAGTTTCTTTTCTTGATGATTCTCACATTCTTGGTGATGGCTTTGGCATTTTTGTCATTTGAAGTGGCTGCTCACTTCAAAGGGTGGCACTACTTCCAGGGCCACAATTTGCACATTCCTCAAACCTCGGAGATCAAAGGGTGGTTCCACAATGCTTATGTTCGGTGGTTGGAGTTCAGGGCTGACTATATTGCACCCCCAATTCAATCCCTTTCAAAATTCTGTATCGTTCTCTTCTTGATTCAGTCTGTGGACAGAATGCTGCTGTGTCTAGGCTGCTTCTGGATCAAACTCAAGAAGATTAAGCCAAGAATTGAAGGGGATGGTCCCCTCAAGGTTGGTGATTTGGAATTGGAAGGATCCAACTATGGATATCCTATGGTACTGGTTCAAATTCCTATGTGTAATGAGAAAGAGGTAACAGTCTTCTCCTCTTGTTACTATGTACTTATCACTTGCTGCATCTTCTATTAGAGGGGAAAAAACTGTCGGTGAAGTTAATACAAAACCAATCAATCATGAACTGGCTCTGTACTGGCAGTAAGACTTTGTTCTTGCTCTATGAGCGCCTAAGAACTTCTCAGGGTGATAATTTGCTCATCCTTGCGGCCTTAGTTTTTTAATTGTTGGTTTTGGCTTGGCAATCTTGAATTATGATGTCATCCAATTAACTATCTCAAAGGACATAATTATAGTAGTACTTGACTACATGATGCCACAGGGACTACTGTTTGGATTTTATGGATTATTACTCTTGCTATTGATGATCAGAATGATGATTTGGCATTAACTGCAGGTATATGAACAATCAATTTCTGCCGTCTGCCAACTTGATTGGCCAAAAGATCGGTTGCTGATTCAAGTTCTGGATGACTCTGATGATGAGGGGATACAATGGTTGATCAAGGCAGAAGTCTCTAAGTGGAGCCAGAAAGGTGTCAATATCATCTACTGTCATAGGATGTTTCGAACTGGCTACAAAGCAGGAAATCTCAAGTCTGCAATGAGCTGTGATTACGTGAAGGATTATGAGTTTGTTGCAATTTTTGATGCTGATTTCCAACCAAATCCAGATTTCCTTAAGCAAACTGTTCCATATTTTAAGGTGGCTTAATATATTTTACTTATTCTTCTGTATCAGTCTGTAGTTAGTCTATCCAATAGTTTCCCTTTCTCATTATCAAGTTTGCTTTGCAGGGAAATCCTGAGCTGGCATTGGTTCAGGCTAGGTGGGCTTTTGTGAACAAGGATGAGAATTTACTGACACGGCTCCAAAATATTAATTTGTGCTTCCACTTTGAGGTTGAACAGCAGGTTAATGGGGCCTTCCTTAACTTCTTCGGTTTTAATGGAACCGCTGGTGTTTGGAGAATAAAAGCACTTGAAGAATCTGGTGGCTGGCTTGAGCGGACCACTGTAGAAGACATGGATATAGCAGTCCGGGCCCATCTGAATGGTTGGAAATTTATCTTTCTAAATGATGTCAAGGTAACCTTTTTTACTTTTTCTTGTGTCTCCATCCACGTTAATTATGGCGTCGTCTCATCCATGTAACCTATCTCACCGACCTGACGCGAAGGGACATATTAGAGTGTAAAATCATTCATATGCTTCTACCCATCAGTTTAAACTTTTGGAAGAGATGGTTTCATGACATGGTATCAGAGCCTCTATGGCCAAGTGATTTAGAATTCGATCCTTGTTATCCCCACTTCTATAAAAAGTAATTAAGTCTCAAAGCCAAAAAAGGCATTCGCGTGAAGGAATATATTAGATATAAAACCATTAATGTGCCATAACCCAACAACTTGATCTTTTGGGAGAAATGGTTTCATGACAGTTGTTATTGTTGTTGACACGGCCTCATTCTAAGCTAATATCCTTAGCTGCTTACAAATTTACGTGCCTACAGCCATACAGTGAGAGTTCTAGTATATTTGGATTTGGAAAGTACGATGAACTTAAATTTACTAGAATAATTATCTGCAGTAATTTTGTGAGACGTGTTTTTTTGCTAAATTTTGGGATTAGATAGCAGTGAAAACTGTTGAGTTGGAATTAACCAAAAGAACACTTTTTTCAGGTGCTTTGTGAGCTTCCTGAGTCTTATGAAGCTTATAGAAAACAACAGCACAGATGGCACTCTGGTCCTATGCAGCTCTTTCGTTTGTGCCTTCCAACCATCATAACCTCTAAGGTAAAACTGTGTGTTTTTTTCTGTGTGTACTATCTGCTGCACTATTTTGGAGCATACCACAATTCAAACATGTTTCTGATGTCACATTGTTGCAGATTGCATTCTGGAAGAAAGCCAACCTGATATTTCTATTCTTTCTGCTTCGAAAGCTAATTCTCCCATTCTATTCTTTCACATTATTCTGCATCATTCTTCCTTTGACAATGTTTGTCCCTGAAGCTGAGCTTCCTATCTGGGTTATATGTTACATTCCTGTATTCATGTCATTCTTGAACATTCTTCCTGCCCCAAAATCCTTTCCCTTCCTTGTACCTTACCTGCTGTTTGAGAACACAATGTCAGTAACCAAGTTCAACGCCATGGTGTCGGGTTTGTTCCAGTTGGGAAGTTCATATGAATGGATTGTTACCAAAAAGGCTGGTCGGTCGTCAGAAACCGATCTGTTAGCCGCTGAAGAAAGGCAATCAAAGGCCATGAGTCTCCAACTTCACAGAGGGACCTCTGATAGTGGACTTTCTGAGCTTAACAAAATAAAGGAATGCCAAGAAACCGTTCCCAGAAACCCTGTAAAGAAAATGAACAAGATATACAAGAAGGAGCTTGCACTTGCATTCTTGCTGCTGACTGCTGCATTTAGGAGCCTGTTATCAGCACAAGGGATGCATTTTTATTACCTATTATTTCAAGGTGTGTCATTCCTCCTTGTAGGCCTAGATTTAATTGGCGAACAGATGAGTTAGGGGATCCAAAAACACTCTATGAACTCGGAGACATGCCTTGGCATGAGACTGGAGTGAGCCTTCTCCTCAACCAGAATTAAAATTACCCAAAAAACAGAAAATTAATTATAGAAAGCTAAATAATTGAAGAAGCCAGCCAATATGGATTGTTGCAAGACAGTTGGTTTTGGCAGTTATATGCAAGATGCCTGGATAATGGCTCAGGTAAAATGCTGAAAGCTACCATGAGTCAAATCATAAATAAGTTTGTTCTTGAAGTGCCTTCATAGAAATTTTCTGTTTTCTGTTTTTACTATTTTCCCGGGGTTTACTTCATTGCTCGTCTATTGATTGTTGTCCAAAGTGCAAGCAATTTTCTGTGATATAAGCTGATTCATTTTATCCCAGTATCAACCTGTTGCTCACATCACTTTTGGTTTGTTTGTATCTGTTGAATGACGGTTGATGTATTACAACTCCCAACAAAATTCTGTTCATTCTAGATGTTAAGATTAAAGATTTAGATGGTTGTGGTTCCAAATTTCACTTGCAAAATGTTATCCTGTTAAAGTTCTAGTAAAAGTTTACCTTAACTTGTTTATTTTTGTGACTTGCAAACAGTATAGAATGGTAAATAGAAGAAGTGTCGGCAGGCATTTTTAATGTGGACAATATTAGCATATTATATAGTATCACAAGGACAGAGAATTGGTTCACAAATATGGATTTTAGGCCATGGATTTGCAAAAGGACGAAGGATCGTGCTAGTGTCCCACATTTGGACCCATTTGTTTTTAATTCAACCTTTAGAGTTTAGACACAACCAAATATGTTTAAGGGTGTAGCTTCCCATGCCAATTGCTGTTCCATTAATGGTGGAGCACATGGATGCATTCCTCAAGCAAGTCTTGTGGGACCCTGCGGCCTCAACAAAGCGTCTTTCTTTATTTTTTTTTTTAAAAAACACTTGAGTCCTAAATCAATCATAACAGATACTCCTTTTTACCAAGGCGAGATGGGTCAATAAGGTACAGATTTTGGTCCCTTAATCAAATATCTCGGTTCGATCCTAAGCATGTAAGAAGTGTTTGTTAGGAGAATCCAATCCCCTTAAGGAACCTCTGTTAGGTAAGGTTGAACTAGTCGGTTTCTAGTAATATAGCTCATATATCAATAGCTGCATCGAAACTAAAAGAAAATAATCCTCTTTTCAACCTATTAGTTAGAGTTTATGACCAAATTTTACACAAATTTTAATGAACTAATATTTTCTCACATCAGAATTTTAAAATTGTCCTATGGGATTACATTCGTGTGTCTGCTTTACCAACCAACAATAAGTATGCTTTTACTTTATGGGGGATAGAAAAAAATTACATTTTTAATTTGTTTTCCCGCCGTTCCAGCTTACTCAGACTTTGCAAGTCAAAGAGACATATAAGCTTAAATGCAAGGCAAAAGAAAGATAAAAAGAGACCCTATTAAAATTAACACCATTTTTTCACCAGAAAACAATTACCCCATTTTTATTCAAATAAAGAATCCTTTGTCTCAGTTCAATGCTGTTGAAGATTAACAATAATTTTAAGTTTGTCTCCATTTACTAAAGCTACACGAGGCACTTGTTAACTTGATAGTGCTTCTACATCGTTAAAGATTGCAGTTTTGAATGTGGAAACGTAAGTATGACTATCAGGTGAAGGTGTATCCTATCCTTGAGGCTGAAGTGTGGGAGGATCCAGCTGTCAGATAAAGCCTTTATGATCGATCTCTCTCTCTCTCTCTCTCTCTCTCTAAAGGGCAATGTGTTCATGTATGTGAATGTACTTTGCTTTTGGCCCTACTTAACATTCTTTGATGCCAAATGTCACAAGAAACCAGTGAACAAAATTATCCTTGACAGGACATTCACCAGTAAGTTAACTCTACTTTTATCTTTCTGTTCTGTGCTGTTGGCTGTGTTCACCTTTCCCGCGGGAACCACGATTATCGTTGAAACCGTAGAAGGTTATGAAAATCGGACCGGACATCGAACCGATCAGGGTAAGGGTTCAGAGGTTCAACCGGAATATAATCGGTATATAATAAAACCTGTATTTATATAAATATATAAAAAATATAAAATAAAATATATGTCATAAATAACTAAAAATTAATTTAGTTATCAACAAAACTCATAGAATATAACCTAATTCATCTATTAATCAAAATAAACATTATCTATATAGATTAAATCTCTCAAGTTACTAATTCTCATACTAGAAAGGAAAAGAATTAGGAAAAAAAAGAGAAAAATGAGATTTTAGGCTTTTTTTTTTTTAAAAAACCCAAAAAAAATGCCATTTTGAACCTCTTTTTGCAAAAAAAAAAAAAAAATCAGTTTGCCCGGTTTTCTCGGTTCCCGGCCGGTTCAAACCGGTTTTTGACCTGTCCGATCTCCAGGTTTCTTGGCTAACCGGGCCAGGACGTGATGGGTTCAGGTTCAGCCCGGTCAAGCCCGATCCGGTCCGGTTTTCAGAACATTGAACCATACAGTAATTAACGGAGAGGGGGGGGAAGGAAGAAGAGTTAATGCTGTGTGTTAAAAAAGAAAAAGGAAAAGTGAGTTTCAAGTTTTCTAGCATGTATTGAAAACATAAAACTTATCTTTCCAATATAGAAGTTTTGCCTTTAGATTCATTAACCTGTGACCCATATAAATCCTTAAAATTATTCACTCAATCTTTTACTAAAAATAATGAGCATTTGAGATTTCTTAAGAGGTATGTCTCTTTTAACATTGATTTTTTCATATTTCGAATTTGAAATCGAAAGTCGAAACCACTGGTCAAGGGGAATAACTAATGAGTATCTGTCATTTCAATCAACAATGTGTTGACATATGTTAAAATGAGTCGAAAACCAATTTATTTCTTTTAAACTATGGTTCGGGCTCTCCCGAGGTCAAACCAAACACAAATTAAATCTAGTGAGAATGAACTTGTCATTTTGTGACTGGGATTTGAGTGGAACAGTCAGCTATACTAAACGGAACCTTAGATGTTACAGGTCTAACCTGCAATCCTTTGTACACTTCCTCAAACGTAACATCACAAATGGCCCCTATTGCCATCAGCAGTATCCTTCTCCCTAACTCCAAGTATATCCCATTACGTTTGAAATGCAAAGACTCTTCACCGACAAATCTCTCCAATGACCCCCAAAATTTAAAATATAAATAAATAAATCAAAGACAACAAAAAGAAAAAGACATCTCACCCATACCCACTGTATCTGTGACAGATTCATGTGGATCACGTATCACACTAATAAAGGTTTTTTCCTACGAATTTTAAAGCATGCAATTATTATCTCCTATATTATAATGCATATATCGGTTTATTTCAATTATAAGCCCCAATGGACTGCAAAGTATGCCGTAAATAAGTTTACTGTGGTCTGTAACTACAGCGTTATTGTTGAGGGAAAAAAAAAATTGCAAGTTGCTCCTATTGAGCATAACATGTGAGGCTGAACATGATTTTAACAAAAAGACAAACAGCACTTTAGGTTGAACGACCATTGCATAGAATAGAGACTAGAACACTGTATACTAATGTCAGTATAATATAAAAGATATAAGTTGTAAGGACTACGTGAACTGAAATAAGTTAAATTAAATGTGATAGAAATATTACATTTGGAGTCAAATTTTGATGTACAAGTCACTGGGATTGATCTAATGATGAGAAATTTGGATAGAAAGCATAAAGTTCTAAATTTAAACCTCAGTGTAAACAATATAATTTTTAAAGTACAAAAAACAAATTTGATATTTGATGTACAAATAATATATCTTTTTCAGAATTCAACTAAAACATTTAATGTCTACAAAGTACAAACAATCTAGAGTTTGAATGAGTAAATAAAACATTGCTAAGCAGAGCACTGTGATAGTCAATCTCATTTCTCCATGTTTTACTACCTACAATGTAACATCTTGTCGAGTGCTATTCTCTTAACTAGCTAATAGCTATACACTCAGTTCGTCTATACCAGTAAACATGGGATGGAGTTATATTTCCCTCATTTATTATGCCTTTGAAACTTCACACACTATCACTTGGTATTATACATGGATGTGTGCTCAAGTGTTAATAGAACACACTTTCAACTTGATCTAAGGAGGCCGAATAACTTTCTTCATTGATCTTCTTATAATGATCTGTAATCCTTCACCATTAAAATTTCACCACATAATTTTTGTGGTACTTGCTCCAACTTTGCTCCTTCTTGCCATGCTTGCCCTACAGAAACCCCTGGTCCTAGATGGCGAACATATATAACAACTTGATCGTTGAAAGGATAAGGATGTTTAACTGCCAAATCAAAAGACAATTGAAACTAAATAAAATTGGGGTATGCCAGGACTTTAAACAAGAACATCACCACCCAGCTTGCTATGTGGTGTATCACAGAAAAAGAAACCCATGAAGAGATAAAAAGGATCGTCAAAAGAAGAGTGATGCAAGAATCTACTATGCTCACATCCTTCACAGAAGTTTTTGGGTTAAATTTTTAACAGCTAAAAGCCGATATAATTCTTTCAAACTTTATACATCATTGAGTCCACAAATATGATGGTGACCATTGGCTCCACAAACATGATGGTGACTTCAGAAGTAAGGTAATTATAGGATAATAATAAGATACAATAGCAATAGACCTGCCTGGATTTACAATGAAGATTATGGTAATTACCCCTAATAGATATAAATACCTCGAACAATACTACATATTTAACTTACAGTTGAAAATACCAAGATTTGCATGCTCTGTGAAAGAAAAAAATAGCCCCTACCTGGTCTTGGGAAGCCTTGTGGAGATTCCTTGATATCAAATAGTCCATCCCCAAATTCATATGCTAAATCACAAGGCTGCTCAGATGGCATAACTTCCTTAAGTTCTCTCACCGCAAAATACAAAGGAGTGAATGAGTCAGCAAATGAAGCCAAAATTGATCCACCTGGGGTTTTGTGAAATTCAAAAGGCATGTTAATAGTAAGGACAAACAAGTTTATGCTTGGAACAGTGAATGCAGCCATAACCCATAAAAAATAAAAAGGGCAACCTGATGCCTAGTACTATAGTTGTATACTGATTATTGAAGCATTAGAAGTTAGAACTGAGAAGTCATGATTTAGAGAAGTGAAGAGTGACTATACAAGCTCAATAAATCTTGTATATGAGAAAATTATAACTTTCTTTTACTCCTTTCCTTGAGTGTGTGTGAGTGTTGCTAAATCTAGAAGTATCTATTTTTCCAATATTTTGAATCAACATGAACAATTGACACACCACATCTATTATGGCTGACAAGTGACTGCAAATTTAAGCTGTTAACTTATGACAAGAAATTTGGAGGAATTTGCAGTGATTCATGGTAGTATTCAAGTCAAGCAATTATATTTTTATGTTTTCATTTTCTTTTCTTTACCCGACATGCTACTGCATGTGATAGGACATCAGAGTGACATTCAATGATCAGACAAACAATGTGGAGACATAAGGAGCAATAGGGTTTAAGATGGATAGGCATACTTCAATAAAATGAGTAATTCAGCGCTGCCAAAAATTCAGAAACTTACCAATGAGTCGTCCATAGGCCTTCCCATCTGTGCAAGAAAATATAGCCTTAAAAAGTAGCAAAAAAGTCAAGCAGTGTCTTCAAATAAACTTTACAACAGCAAAAAGAAAAAAGGATTCATTAAAAAAAAGGTGAGTTTACCTTTCTGTAGGAATTTATCCAAGAAATCGGCATTGGTCCTATCAAACAAAGTTCATTATTGATAACCTCAGCTTCTAAACTTTAAGACAGGCTAAAAATGAAAGAAGAATTACAAACAAAACCATGATAAATTTTTCAACCCAAAAAGAGACATTGAGGTACAATACCAGCAGAAGTTTTGGAAGAGGAAGCTATAAAAGAAGGCAGGCCAAAGTTGCAGAGGAAGAAACAGTTCCTAGCTCAACTAAAGGATTTTATAATTCAAGTCAAGTCAAATTAAAATTTTTTTTGCTATAATGGTTCATGAACTAGAGAGAGGATTTGATCGCTTTGATTCAAGTCTACATGGTATTACACAACAAACTAGCCCTATATTGCTTGTCCTTTCATGTGGACAGCCTCTTCATATTCATTTCCATTTTGCTCATTCTGATGTCTGAACAGCATGAAGTAGCATGGAACAAAATGCATTATTATTTAACTTAACTGTGACTAATACTAACAACAACAATAAATCAATTCACCTCACTAACCTCCACTTGTTCGGCAGTTATAATATTCAAGCATGGCACCATCTTTGTTGGAGTTGGACAACAATGTAGATGCACTTTTCTTTACTAGTTTGGAATCCTCATATCGAGTACCAGCTATGTGCCAAGCAATTGATATGAGTCTGCAAAAATCTCCCAAAGATATATTCCCACATTTAGATAAGATCAGTCTAGAATATAAATTTCAGTTTGGCATGTATTACTATTTCCCAAAAGGAACGAGAAAAATACCTAGGTTTTAACAATAACAGCAGTCTATGACGCCTTTCCTCAGGAATATCTTCAATTTTTTTCCTGAACTTACAGATGAAGTGAGAGAGAGAGAGAGAGAGAGGGCAATTTCTCCAGATTTTAAACAGTCACTGTTACAAACCTATAATTACAACATCACTAAACCAAGAACCTAGTTAAGATACACTCCCTCATGCTATGCAGAGTAGATGAACACACAAGAGGTTAATGGTATAAGACGAACCATTACGAATGATGTGGTTTATTGGTAGATAATTAGCACATTTTTCCATTTTCTTGCTGCTTATGCTTTTATCCAACTAGTGATTGGTCATTAACGTGTTTTTGGCAACATTTCATACTCATTTCATTCGTACCAAACAGCAACATTCAGATGAATAAAGCTATACAAATAAATACCTTCCCTACATGCTACATAAGCAAACTGGCATTATGGAATCACAAATTAAGTCACATCCACGATGTAATAAACAATGAAGCCATTGGTACAACTGAACAGAAAGGCATGTTCCCTTTTCACGTCCGAATTGCCAGAATTATCGGCTATTGCTTTCCCTTTATCTACAAAAGAAACCTTGTGGTGTATAACAGTATAATTGAAGCTGCTGCCCCTACACCCCCCCCCCCCCCCCAAAAAAAAAAAAAGGAAAAAAAGGGTGGTTACCTTCCAAATTTTGCTTTCCATTAAGAAGTCAGAACAAAGAAATGAACTGTTTCTTTCAGAGTAGTGACCAAACAAACAAATCCTAAGATAAATTATGTTGACCTCTCCTGGGATTATGCAATTTTACACGATACCCCTCAATATGTCACCCTTACACTTAAACTCCTTATAGGGTTACTCAGTGTACCACACTGCCAAGTTCCAACAATAAAAGGTGTTTGGTGCACATTTATGTAAAAGTTCAGTGTATAAATCGACCGTGTGTAATATTGCCTAACAGATGTCAATATAATTTACCACGTGTTTGGTTAAGGAGTAAAAAATTAGGTGAAAATTTTCATGGATGAGCCCTCTCTATAAAATTACACATGGGGAACAGCTCATCCATGAAAATTTCCACCCTATTTTTACCCACTAACCAAACACACCCTAAATCCAATAACTGGTCACATAACCAAGCAATCAACAAATTCCATCTTCATTCAGTGTGAAGAAAAAGAAAAGCAGTGAGTGACTGACCAAAGATAAGCAGCAGGGTTGTAAGAAGCAGGGTCCAAAGGGATCAAGTCCTTGGGAGGATCAAGAAACGTGACAACATCCTGTTCATCCAAGTATGCCCTTTTCCCACTCGGAAGGATTTCAAAGGGCTTATCATCCCAAGGCAACGCATGAACTTCACTACTTCTACTTCTCCTTCCAGACACAGCTCCCAAACCTGAAGTATACAGTTACAACAACAGAAAAAGAATCCGACTTTGAACTTGGCTTTGTTTGGGCAATTAATAAATACTAAGTGGCATTTTCAGGTGCCGTGTTTACTCACTCACCTCTGAACTGTGGAAAACGCGGATGCAGCTGAAGAAAACTCGTTTTGCGGGAAGAGGAAGGAAGAGTTGAATGGTCGTGTTGCGGCTGCACGCGCCACCGCCGAGCTGGTGCTGCTACTGTTAGTGTCGCTGCTACTGCCACCTCCATTGGTGCAGCCAAGTCGCAGTTCGCTGAGAAAGAGACTGAGAAAGTAAACGGTGCGTATTGTCAAACTCGCACGAAACGTGGTGTCGTTTAAGTTAAAAAAAAAAAATACACAAGAAACATGCACCAAACTTATTTTATTTTAATAGCCCATGTTTTTGTCTGAAATTAGTTGTGAGTGATGCGAGATACAATCACAAGCTTAACTTTAAAATAATAATAATAACAATAATAACAAGGTTGTGTCTAGACTAAGTAATGTGAGACTAAATTACTCATATGAAACTAAACAATTGGAACTAATAAAACTAGCAAATAATTATTTTATCTTCTTTATTATTCACATACTCTGCACCAGTCCCTTCCACTTAAGAAAAAATCGACCTCGAGTTGCTTGGATTGAATGAGTATGATATCATATTTGTTGGATTCAATGGGTACAAATCTCCCACACTCAATGTCTTAGACATATCTACTACATTTGATATCCCTACAACATAAAATATCATCATTTCTCTTCTTCGACTCTTCAGTTTCTTTCTCTATAGTCTGTCCCTGCTTTGCAACTAAAGCATGGATATCCCTTGACTCATTTAGATCTTTTTTAAGTGGGTAGTCATTTGACTTGTGTCTAGATTGATTGCACTTGAAGCACTTCCCCAGCATCAATTTTGCGTATGAATTGAAGGTCTTTGATGCCTCCTTTGCATATGAGACTTTTTGCTTCCCTCCTACATTTTCCTCCCTATTTCGCTCAACATGGGTAGAGGTTTCACTAACATTCTTGCCTTGATTAGTAGTTGTTTGACAAGAATCGCCTCCATAGTTGCTGCAGGAGTAATCAACTAGACCCTAATCTTCCAAAATCAACTCAGCCCTTGAGGGCATATTCTTTGCCTCAGCTAACGTCCACAACATCTGAATGCCAATTATGTCTTTGATTGTTATTTCAATCCTTCAAGTTGTCTTGCCACTTGGTGTGCTTCAGTATCTAGCCAATCATTCCTCTGTGCCAACCTCATGAACTCTGTAGTGTACTCACGAATAGTTTTTTGACCTTGTTGACACCTTTGGTATCATTGGAACATGATCTGCTCATAATCTGGAG
This sequence comes from Dalbergia cultrata, assembly GCA_031216105.1. Taxonomy (NCBI): domain Eukaryota; kingdom Viridiplantae; phylum Streptophyta; class Magnoliopsida; order Fabales; family Fabaceae; genus Dalbergia; species Dalbergia cultrata. The sequence continues at coordinate 65,388,675 of CM062346.1, forward strand.
ATAGGAAAGCAGTGATCAACAATTGCCTTATTCTTCCCTAAGTTCTCATTAGTGCTCTTCTTTCTTGTCATCTTCTGGATTGTAGTCTCTCCCACCAAGCTGACACTCCTCCTTTTAGTCTACAAGCCACTAGTTTGACTTTTTGCTATTCAAGTACATCCATGTATTCAAAGAATCTATCTACATCTGCAATCCAATCCATAATTTCTTCTATGTTGAATTGCCATGATAAATAGGGATATCTACGTTTAGCCTATATGCATGATGATCTCTATCATGATCACGTCTCCTAGGCCTTAGATTTCCTCATAGCTCCTCTTTGTACTCTGTGGCTTCCTCTGGATCTTCAAAGTACGCCTTATGCTTAGCTCCATATGCAGGACTAGGCTTGCCATTGGGCCGTATGCAGGCGATCTCATCCTAAGTGTTAAGCATGCTTGACTTGGAGCAATTTTGAGATGGGTGATCTCCTATGAAGTTTTCCTAGGAAGCGTGTGAGTGAGGATAAAGCATGTTGAAAAGACTCGTGTTGGTTTGTGGGGATAGTCGTTAATGCATAAAGCAGCATGGGCTGTTACAAATGGTATCAGAGCCATGCCTCTCCCAGTACAATGTGGTTCAGGGATGAACCAAGCGGAAGCTGGTGGACATGTAACGCCCGATGACAAGGGCAGGGAGTGATCGCCAGTGCAAAGTAGGCACGGACAAGGAGCGACTCCTCACAAAGCCTTCTAAGCAGAGGGGTACATGAATGAACCGATTACACACTCGAATGAGAGGGATCTTAAGACTGTATAGATATGGGACTATACAATTGAGGATGACTTATATGGATTAATTTGTACAATCTATACCAATAAGATGCATTTTCGTTTCGGTAGCCATCATTAAAGAACTCCATGGTTAAGCGTACTTGACTTGGAGAAATTTTGGGATGGGTAACCTCCTGGAAAGTTTTCCCAAGAAGTGTGTGAATGGGAACAAAGCATGCTGAAAAGACCAGTGTTGGTTCGTAGGGATAATCGTCAATCCATAAAGCAGCATGAGCTATTACACCAAACACACCTCCCATCATCAACCCACTCTCCGTTTTCACTTAGGCCAAGAGCATCCAACCGAGTGATTAGATTGTTGAAATGTCCTTCCAATCGTTCAAATTGCCCCTCATCCTGATTGAGTTGTTGCTACAAAGTCCTCAATGCTAACCTTTCATTCAATGGAGTCTCATACCTTTGATCATCATTAAGAGGGCGACTGCCACCTTTGCCTACTAGCCAGTGAACCTTGCTTTGATTACCATAAAAATAAACCATAAAATTTTAACTAAGCAAAGTCCGTACACGGTAGGATCCCATACACAGTGTAAACTTGCATGAAATAGAAAATAAATCTCTAATATAATTATATTACTCTTCCCAAATATGATTTGTGTACATACCAAAGTCCCTTATTTGTATAGAAAGAGACCTTTTTACATTTTCTAAACTAAGCAATATGGAACTAAATTACTCATATGAAACTAAACAATGTAGGACTAGTAATTTAAGAGAAATAAAACTAATAAACAAGTATTTTGTTTTCTTTGTGATTCACAGTTCCGCATCAAAGGACCTTGAAGCCTTGGGGGTGCAAATCTCAAGACTTCCCATAGAACGTTACGAAGAAAAGGAATTTTGATTGTTTGTGTATTTGAAATATAGCAAAGGAACACATGTATATAGATGTTGTGAAACAAAATGACTGCTAGACATATTTATTGGTAGAGAAACATTCATTAACACTAGTCATACCCTCGGTAGTAGACATATCCATTGGCATTAGTCATACCCCTTGGCATTATACATACATGTTCCCACTAATCTTAACAACCATATTTATTTTGGAAACTATCCGGTTCCTCCAACACTGACAATATATGATTGATTGTGTGTAAAATTTTTTTACGTTTCCAATATATACAAATTAAAGTTCATAGAATTAATTTTTTATTTTCATAAAAAAAATGAGATTAATTAGTTTACGTGGACGATGTAAACCCATTTTACATTGTCAACCAAATAAAACTTGACATATCGTTGAATTGGTGAGAAAAAATTTGGGCACAATAACTAAAATTATAGTGACGTGTCATGTTCTAATTAGTTGGCAATTGTACAATGAGTTTATGCTATCAGTGGGTACAAATCAATCTCTTAAAAACAAAAATAAAATTTGCAGCCCTATATCCAGAAACAAAAATGACTCGGGATTGTGCCCAAAAAATAAAATAATAACCATAGCATTACCCATAAACGACATATTTTAGCGGAGCGTATCAAAGTCATATGTTGTTTCGTTTTGGTTCCATTCTCATCGCCAATACAGAACATCATTACATCAACATTATCAATCTACCTTCTATACTCTGTGATCTGACTGAGACTGACTGAAACTGAAACAAATGCTTCTTCAGAATCCGACTCGGCACTTCGCTGCTGCTGCTGCACCTTGGTTCACACCCTCACCCAAACCAAACCCCAAAAAGACCCATTTGCAGTTGAGTACCTTCTCTTCGTTCAAGGCTCCAAGATGCTCACTTTCGTCGGTTTCAGAAGCAGCAGCCCCTTCGGAATTGAGGAGCGAGAACAAGAAGCCTTTGCCTTCGGAAGTTTCTAGAACCATAATGGAGCTGGCAACTGTGGGAACACTCTCTGCGTTGACACGAGAGGGTTCCCCATTGGGTGTTGGCGTGAGGTTCGCTGTTGACCCTGAAGAAGGCACCCCTTTGTTCTGCTTGAACCCTACAGTACCCTTCTCTCCTCAAACCCCTTCTTCCCTCCATGTTCAGGTGCTATGATAATGATACTCTGCTTCCAGTTCTGTTTGTTAGTTACATTGTGTTTTCAATGTTTTTTTGTTTGATAGAAAAGAAATTTCTTGAATGTTTTTTCATTGATGGGATGGAATTACTAGAAATGGACCAAAAGGGCAGGGAAAGAATGGAATAAAGTTACCGTTTATTTTCCTCTCTCTTTTTGCTTGATTGAGAACAGAATGGAACCTTAGTTTGAATTTGCTTCTATTTTTTTTAATAGAAAATTGATCTTTTTCATATAAAAAATTACTTTTCTTATAAGCTTTTATTCAAAATCTAAAAATTGCGTAAAATAATCTATTTTTAGCCTTTGAATAGAAGCTTGTATGAAATTATGAATAGCTTATATGAAAAGTGATTTTTTTTTTTTAATTTCTGTCTGAAAAAACCTGAAACAAACGCACTGGATATGTGAGAAAACAAGTTAGTTGGAGGAATGTTGTATTCAAGGTATTCATTTCAGTTTGTGTTGCTCAGTTAAACCAGTCTGGGTTGCGCACTCCTCAGTGTACACTTCAAGGCACCCTTACCAAACCACAAGATGCAAATGCAATCAAGGTCTGTCTTCTTTTCCATCTTTTAGGAAGCATTTCGTTTTTGGAAAAAAAAAAATGTCTTCAAGTTTTTTATATCCATTCTATCCAATTCTCAAATGAAGTAACGAGAAGTGAACACTTTTTGTTGAAATGAATATAAACTCTTGTATTTTTGAGAAAGAAATATATTTACTTGATTTGAGAATTCGATAAAATAGATACAAAGAAAGTGACAAAACTTTGTATTGTTACAGGAATATATTATGTTCAAGTACTTAAATCTCTAGTCATCGTTGTTTAACATTCACTGCCATTGTGCAGCGCTTTGTTTCTTTGTGGAGGAAGAGGTTTGGAGAAGAAGTTGATCAAGATCTTATGTACATTGTTACTGTAGATAGGGTTCTGCAGTTGGAAGACTTCCAGGAGGTGTGTAAGCTTTTTCCTCTTTTTGTTTTTCATCTATCACAGTTATTTTCTTAGTTGTGCTGGACTGGTAGGTTTGTTTTTGTCACATGAACACTTGTCGTGGATATTGCGAGTTAGGTTATAATATAATGCCAAAAACTGTTCCCATGTGTTCTAGGATGGTGAATGGATCAGCTCTTTAGATTACAAAAATGCGCAACCCGATCCTTTACGTGAGTTTGCAGAAAAGTTAGTCGATGATATTAACACCAACAATATGGAAGATATTACTCGCTTCTGCAATATATATGTTGATTTGGATTTTCAGGTTTGCTCCTAAACTATATCTGTTTTACTTTCACACTGCAATTTGCTCCCATGGATCATATATAGTTTTGATTTGAATTTGAGACTTCCCATGCTCCCACTTATTAGGACGACCCTTGCCCCTAAAACAACAAGGCCTTACATAGAAACTACTGTGCTTTTTGCCTCTTCCTTGCATGCAATCAACAGCAACACTTCATCCTTTTAGTTTTGAATCTATTGACTTAAATATTTCACCTGATGCACCTATTTGAGATTTGATTTATTTTTTCTTGCCCTGTTGTGACTGCAATTATGTAACATGTATGGAAATGGCTTGCTTTATATGTGATCAAGTGACATTGCTAAACAGGATCCTAAGTTCAAAACGTGATTGGTGATCACTAAATTAGTTCTCTTAACTTTCAATGCATGTGATTTCTCATTGAAGGTCTTAGAAGCAAAGATGATATGGGTCGATCGCTTGGGCTTCGACATGCGCTTGTCCTCCACTCAGAATGGCATATTTGAGGTCCGCATTCCTTTCCCTAGAGAAGTCACTGATGAAAAAGGTGCAAAGTCAACATTTAATTGTATGTCACAATTGGCTTGGGAGGTTGAAAGAAACTTCCATCTTCCAGATTTTCAGCAGGTTAAACAATTGAAGCACATTAAGTCCTGATGCTTAAGTTGCATTTTGTTTGTGTAACCAATTTACCAATACTCCAATCTTCAGCAAATATGCATCATTGTTGAGGCTTTGTAATTTTTTTAAAGTATATGGAAAATGTCTGTTGTATTTGTACTTCATGATGATTTATATAGGGCTTGATGTTGAGATCATAGTGGATCCTGAGCTTGGTTTTAGTTCTTTGAATGGATTGAGAGTATATTAAATTTCCTTTCCTGATCTAAAAGAGAAAAAAAAAAAACTGTTAATGGGTGTTTTATGCACTTCTGAGGTGAGTTGTAGCAAAAACAGAAATAATCCTATCCATTTCGCACATTATCCATTTTGTGTTTCAGACTCTGGCATATAAGCAATTCAATTTTTGTTATTTGGAATTTTAAAGCTTGAAGATAAAAGGAAAGAAATATTGAGGAAGGAAACTACCGATCTTAATATTATCATAAATTTACCATTCTGCACTCATTTAATTATAGCTGACTGTTGCAGTTATAAATTTTACTTTAATACATTAACAAATATTTCATTTAATATATCCTTTTTTGGGTGGATTTCATTCAGTATATGTTTAATATCACTAATTACAAATATTAGCCCAAGTTAGGGGTTAAATTTCTAGATATGTTAAAACTAAAATTCAGTAATGTTTGTTGGCTCGCGTTGAAGTAAAATTAAATTTCTAGTTATGTTAAAATTTCTACTTAATCTGTTTTGAGTTTGAGCCATTTGTATAAAAAATACAAGTAAACAAAAATAGGAAATCTCCTATAGTACTGGCTTCCTGCTTCCATTATAATTTGAATAAGAAAAGTTTCATACGCCAGTGGATGTGGGAATATTTGTGGTTGGACCGAAAAAAAGAAGAGAATATGGCATTGGTATGGAGACTAGAAAAAGAGCTTAGATAATTTGGCATGTTCTGAGCAAGGATTGATAACCATGTGGCCTTGATGCTAATTTTCAATTATACTTTGTTAGTTGGTTGTTACAGATCATTGCATTATTCGTCCCATTAAGGCCTACATGCCAATATTTGTATCATTACTCTTTTAAACATATTATGCATAGTACATTCACATTGATTTTGAGAAGTAAAAGTAGAATGGCTTACACAATTATTTAGCAGCTAGAGTGAAGCGAAGTCTATTGCTCACTTCTTTTATTTTCCTAGTCCAGTCTGCATGTTTGATGCTCATGCTCCTTTCCTTCCTCAGCTTAACCGTAGGCTGAAACATAGACCAGATCCTGTTCTCCAAACTCTGTGCTGTATTATATTTAACATGCTTTGCAACCTTGGCTTCATTTTCAATAGACAAATTGTAATTCTTCAAGTGGGCCCTATATATTGGTATCATTCCTTCCGCCAAATGCTTGCATATATTTTCCCTCAAAATCTCATCAGAGATGACCCAATTGGATTCCTTCTTGTACCTTTCATCAAAAGCTACATTAAAGGCATTTAGTTTGTCAAACAAATCTTGGCTGGTCACTCTCCCAGTTGAGGGTGAAAGGAAGTCTTTTTGAACTACAAGAATGTCACGACCCAACCCAGCTACGACTCCGATGAGAACATTTTCCCTAGCCACTTTAATACACAATATTTTATAGAAAAAAATGGATGAGTCTCTCTGCTTCTGACATTTCCCAAATACAATATAACTCGCAACATTTTCAATTAAAATTCCAAAATGGGCATCAAGCATTCTCGAATCGCGCCTTCCAAAGATATAACAACATTTAACGTAGTTCAAAACATAATATCAATTTAAGTTTACAAATCATTTACATAACATAATCTATATGGCTAAGTCATAAATTCTCAATCATATCATAATATAAGTCCGAGAACCCTGCCTGTGACATATGGAGCAACTAATAGACTAGACAACATAAAACTCTAACATAAAGGCCTTCTCAAGAAGGCTCACCAACTTGAAACGCACTTATGGCTGAGCCGGAGGAATAGAACTAGAACCAAGACCAAGACTGTGATTCTGAAAAAAAAAATGGATAACAACAGGGTGAGTTTTGCAACTCAGCGAGAGATAGGATATCCGTAGTTTACTAAATACAATCTTAAAACAATATAAACATAATAATGTACATATACTCATAAAACATATATATATAGCTATAACATGAGATATCTTGAAAACATAACTTTACATAATCACATAATTCCAAGTATAATGGGGAGATTATCCTAAGTAGAACAATAACAAGTCCAGACATGACTCAAGGTCATGTGTGGGTTAGCACCACACCTGCTAACTGGAGTTGGCCCGTAGCCATACAAGTCCGTAGACCACAAAAGTCATGTGCGGGTTAGCACCTCACCGCTAACCGAGTTGGCCCGTAGCCATATACAAGTCCGCATAGCAGACTATGTGTGGGTTAGCACCACTCCCGCTAATCGGGATTTCTCACTTGCACCGAGGCTAACGTCCCTGCCGTTAACTACAGGTTCTAACTATGGAATTTCCCCAAATTACTCTAAATCATGCATATTCCACTTCTACGATATTTTACAACATAAAAACCATCCTCATGTATAATATGCATAATAGACATAAAATAACTCAATTTTAGTAATTAACATAATATGCTATAAAAATATAATATTTGTTGCAATTCAACTAAAAGTATTTAAATAAGCATAATAATCATATTATGGCATCCAAATACAGATTTTTCATTTTAAACATAAAGCCTCATTTTCACTAAATAATTATTTTCTTCTATGTCAATATACTTTCAGCTCTTCATATAATTTTATATTGTTTATCATGCATAAAGTAACCTACAGATACACTATCTACTCACAAATACTGGTTCAAAGAACCGAAGAACAACGCCTTTGATGCCACCAACTCAAGTATTGTCGTCCGATTGCTCTATCGCTCTAGGAATAAGACAATATGAATATTTGTGAGCTAACTACACTATCAATTAACATCAATTTACGCTAATTCACTAAAAACCCCAAATTCAAGGGTTCTAAAAACCTAAATTAATCCTAAAAATTTAGAAATTTCAATAATTTAAATGGAGTATGGTAGAAGCTTACTTACCCCTTTGAGACTAGAATTGATGAAGAAATTCACTTCAATACCTTCCTAATCTTCAATTCTCTCTAATGGAGTTAGAGAGAAAAATTGGGTAAAGGAGAGGAAAATAGAGAGAAAATGATGGAGAGGAAGAGGAGATGATGATGATGGAGGTGGTGGTGGTATTTATTGAAGAACAAAGCAAAGGGGAGGAAGAAGAATGGAAGAAAGTGAGAGGGAAGGAAAGAAATGTGAAGAAGAAGAAGAGAGGGAGAGTGTTACGGGAGAGAATGAGGGAAGGGAAGAGGAAGAGAGAATAAAAGAAAAGAGAGAAAACTATGGTGGTCTATACCACTTAAGGTGTATGGCGGTCCTCACTCAAATATTTTTTTTTTTTTTTTTTTTCGGTCATCACAAAGAATTGGTAGAAGCTTTCCCCAGCTATTCTTCAAATAAAGTGCTGCATAATAGTCCTTGTATTGTTCATGTGCTCTTAACCAAGAATCTCCCATCAGATCCCCAAGCATGGTACCCCTCAAATTATAGAAGTGACAGTGATTATTCATCATGAAAAGGTAGGACAAAGTGATGTCTTCATAGGCCTTTGACCAACCATCCAGATTAACTGCAACTTCCTTAATTGTGTCATATATTTGGGTGAAGACAATACCCTCTTCATATGTTTCATTTCTCCAGCTAAGATGTATTTCCAGAACCTTTGTCAAATGTGGCCTATACGTGTCGCTGAGCAGCTGATTGCAGTAATCAGTTACAAAGCTCACCAGCTTAGGGACACTGCCATCTGGGGGAGGAGAACTTGGCCTTTGCAGCTTCACTTGTGCTGGGAGTTGCCAGAATATCTCACATGCACCATTGACAACTTTGTTGATGAGATCCTTTGTCACAGTTCTAATTTCTTTGCAAGCTTTCCCGCTGAAAAGCTGGTTGAATTGTAGTCGTAGGCCATCCAAGACTCTGAATATGTCCAGTAGGTTCAACAACTTGAAGGGGTCATTTTTACTCTCAGAAACAATCCTTCCAAATTGAATGAAGGAAAGGATTCCTGATTCAATTGCAATCTTTGCAAAACACTCCATCCATGCTTCTGGACCAATTTTCTCAAAGACACCGATGGAGACCCTATACTCAATCTCAAGCAGGTGCTTCACAACCAACTCCAAATCAATGCTCCATTGGTCTATGTAACTTTCTATACCCCTAACATCCTCAAACTTTGCAGTCGGAATCTCAAGGTAACTCAAATCTAAAGTCTTCAAACTTCTTCGAGCATTCATACCACGAACTTCAACATATATAGATTTACACTTGTCTAGCCTGTTGTTAGCATGTAATCTCTCAATGATGACCTGCAACTTCCCTGTTAGAGAACCTGGCAAAGCTTGTGTTGCAATGTGTGATGCTAATGAAACCAAAGGAAGGGGCACAGAGTTTGCCGTCAGAAGCCTGTGGAGCTCAATCTCTAGTTTGTCTAAGGCAGCACTGAAAAAGCCTCCATCAAGGCGCGTGTTCTCTTCCAAGGCCTGCAATTCTTGTAATACTCTCAAAGATTTCTTCACTTGCAATAGGTAAAGCTCATTGGTGATTGCTGTGTCTTGTAAGGAGTCAAAGACACCCTGCAACCAGCCGCCTGCTAACCTGCAATTATCGGTGAGAAGCTTCAACGCCTCTTCGAGCTTCTTCGCATCTGAGACATAACTGCATAGATCACAACTGGGGTCTCTCAAGAGAGAATGCTCCAACTGATCAACAGATTCAAAAACCTTGAGGACTGCGGCAGCAGAACATAGAACACTGTGTATACTGTTGCCAATGTCAATAAATGAGCTTTTTCGCATTGAGATGGGTCTAAATGCAGCTTGCAAGGCTTGAAATCTCTGGTTAAGGAGCTCCAATCTTGATCCTGATTCATCTAATGCAGAAGCAATAGCACTTGATGTTTCCAAGCTAGTTGACAAGCACTTTCTGGCAGCTTCAAGATTCTTTTTGCTTTCCATCTTAAAGTACTGGAAATCAAAAGCTATTCTCAAAATGATTACTAGTTTGGCTTTTAGATTGCATTATGATTTTTCACATTTAGACATGAAGTTGGGTCTATGGAAAAAAGATAATCTTTGTTGGTTTCTTCTGTATATCCCCATTCACTTTCTTTCACCAAACTCAACAAACAAAGTGAAAGGGAGCAGCAAACTTCACTTGCAAAGCAAACACCCCAGAAACCCTCAACAACCAGGCGGTAGAACTTCCTTGAATTCTGGTAAAATTAGCACAACTAACTTTCTTGCTGAAGTTGAAGACCAAAACATGCTAGTCTTGTTTCAATTACCTCAACAATCTGCCAACCAAATAAATACATTGAGAATCTCGTTTTCTGAGAGATTAAAGTAATGTAAAATCAGTCTTCTGCTTACATGGGGTGCTTTTGGGTGGGATTGGGGAAAAAGAAAAGAAAAATGGCAGTAATTTAATACGAAGGAAAAAAAATAGTTAGTTTAATTTTGAATAAAATAAAGCACTACTCTCTCCGAGAAGGAAATGAAAAGGAAGAAAATGTTACGTATGGACATAGAATTGTAATTTTTCATTTCACACGCACACTCATTTGACTAAATGGACTCCGTTTAAAGACTTGCATGGTTTATTTGTAACTATTAATAACCGTAATTTTCTTTCATTTTTTTATTGTTTTCACAAACCGTAGAAGGCACATTCTCCCCCACTTTTATTCCTTTTGATACAATCATACCCAAACAATTGAAAAACGCTGTTCTATCTTCCTATTTCCTTACCGTTTGTTCCCAATCAATGAAACGGGAACAAAACACAGGGGACAGATACTCCCAAGGATTGGGGCGTGCAGATTTGAGCCTTGATAAGCAATAAATAGCATTAAGCTCTATCTAGACGAACCTTCACATAGGACCCAGTGAAACAGCTTCTTTCATATTTCCCCAAAATGATCACGAGAGATAATGATAAGATAACAAATCATGATAAAAAAAAAACGAAGTTTTAAAATATAGGGGGCCACAAGGACGGGGAACCTTCAATGTCAAATTTATGATTTACTAATGACTGCGAAACCACTAATCTCTCATTCGTTCATGTAGTATCTACCATATCATTTTTTTTCTCTTCATTTTCTTTTTTTTTCTTTTTTGCTTAATCTCTTGTTGGCTTCTACAATCCTCATTGCATGACCCTTCTCTAACCCCGTTTTTGTTTCTTCTTCATTCATCGCTCCACAGTGTGCGTGTTTGTGTGCCTTGATCAGTGCTTTTTTTTTCTCTCTCTCTCTCTCTCTCCGTTCAGAACAAGCTGAACAAACATGGCGGCTAACAAGAGTATCAGCCTCGAGGAAATCAAGAGCGAGACTTTTGATTTGGTATACATACCCCCACCTACCCTTTTTCATTTTTCTCTCTCTTTTTTTTTTCCTGCTGTTTTCCCTGGAAATTCTGCTACTGTACTGTGTTTGGCTGCTTCAACAGCAAAATCTCAAAAAAGTTAATTTTATTTTTAAAATTTGTTTTCCCATTCATGTCTCCTTCAAAAGTTGAGAGATTTCTTAACGATCGATTCTCAGTTCGTTTGATGAATCGAATCATATGTTTCTCTTTGGTGTTCCGGGTAGGACTGGTCTAACAAAATTGAATGAATATATATATATATATATATAATATTTGGCGTACAATTAAATTGCATAATAAATGCACACTACATATCTTATTGCTATTGGATGTGATGTGTGATCTTACTTATTCATCAAATCTAATAATCTAATAGTGATAAGATATATGGTGTATATTTGTTATATAATTTAATTATACACCTATCATCACTCTAGATGTGTGTGTTATTATTATTTTTCTTTGTTTTCATTTAATTTTCTACATGACAGCGTTTTGATTCCACACTCAACCTCAGAGAGCGATAAACAACACTCACCAATTATCATTAAAGCGAACCCTAGCCCCACGGATCTGGTTATTATAGAGCTGCGCAGTTTGGTGTTAGTCGCAATGATCTCACGCACGAAAACAACCACATCCGTCGCAGAAGGAAGCCACATTGACATCTGTTGGGCTGATTTAAACAAAAAAACCGTAGCCCATTTAAACAAAACACTGGGCTGAGTTGTTGGGCTTTTGTTGTTTTGGGCCAGCTAAGGGCTCTTCATTTTTTCCTATCTTTTCTCCCTTGTATTGGTTGGATTGGGCTTTGCCGGTTTCACTGAAAGATTTTAATAAATATTTGGCTTAAATAATTTTTCGAAAGACCAAAATAAAAAAAAAAAACTGAAAACATATATGTGTTAAAATAATATTACCCTTAAGCTTAAATATTATTCTTGAGAATAGAACAAGAATGGTCATCTGAAAGAATAAAGCAATATGGATCGCTAACTATTTTAGGGTCAAGTTGTATATCACAATATTCTCGTAAGCTTTCTAATATTTTTCAATAATTAAATAACCCCTTTCTTTATACATGAGTTAAATGGTTCTTTTTAATAATTTTTATTATTCAAAATTATATGGTATTACTTACTAGACGCTAAGTTTTACAATGTGAAACATGGGGAAAAAGGGGCAAGTAGCATCAGAGATAAAGGCATAAAAAGCAAAACAGACAGTTAATTGATAAGCGTCAAGATTACATAACCAATGGGCAATGGCTGCTAGATGAGTTATTGCTTGTATCAGAAGAATTTTAACCAGTACTAAAATATGATTATACTATGCTTTCCATGTGTCCAACTAAAACAGTAAAATAAAGTTGCGAAAAAATTTAGTTATGTAATACTAAATACTTTACATCAACTTTATCAACCAGATTTCAAATGAAATGTGTGCATTTATTGGACGATGAACGCTTGAAAAATCCAGTTAAGGGTGACTCGGTGTATGAAGCTAGCATTTTGATTTTGTGGGGTACGAGGAGATTGGTTTTATGCGGCCTTATCCCATTTTGTGAAAAAGGCTGTTTCCAATATTTTGGACCCATGACCTCTAAATCATAAAGTAGAAACCTTAGGTTGTGCCGAGGCTCACCCTCTCATGAGAAAAACCCAATATCAAATGTTTTCTCTTTTTAAATAATAATGAAAGGCCCGCGATTGTTTTGAGAAAATCCGTGTAGACTAGTAGACATTGCAGAAGCGGGAGTTAAAGTAAAATAATTGATATATAGCGAACCATCCCCAGCATAGAACTTTAAAAGTAGAGTGCCATTGAAGCCCGGAATCTGTGTAACAAGGGCACTTTCAGGTACTGATTGAGGTAGCACAAAGCTCAGGAAAATGTGAAGTAAGACTAAACTTTTCCCAGCTAGAACAAAACCCCCAAGGCCAAGGCAAGCAACGTATCAGATGCCAAGTTAGTAACACAAGTTAAGCCTTCAAGGCACAGCTTGCAGGCTGCAAAACATGAGCATAATAATGGCTGATATAAAGCAATAACATTACTGGTTTTAGCCTTAGAAACAGTCACAGTTTAAAAGAAGAAAAGGAAAGAAAAAGAAGCAAGCCACCTATAGAACAGAACACCCAAAAAGGTTTCTAGTATGAAGAAGTACTGCAATGCCGTCAAAAGCAAACTTGTTAGTAACATGAATCATATATGCCATTCTGGTGGTCAACAACTGACACTCAACGGGAAGTTTATGATCACGTGGGATAAAAAGAAACCAATACCTGGAAAATTAATTTCTGTTCAGATTTGTAGTGGGACAGCAGTTGATCCGGGTAAGTACACTTTCCACACACAAGACAGTTCATTGTTTTTTTGTTTTAAGTGTAAGGGTGTGTTTGGTCAAGAGGTAGACATAGATGTAAAGTTTTATGGATGACTTTCATGTGTAATTTTACTTATAAAACTTATTTATGAAAATTTTTTCCCTTATTTTTATCCCCAATTAACTTGTCTAGTATGAGATAAAATTAAGGTAAAATATTTTATCAATAAGTTTTATGTGTACTTCTAGTATTTTTTTTTTCCAACTATAAGAGTGTGTTTGGTTAGAAGTAAAAATGGGAGTAAGTTTACATAAATAAACTTCATGAATAAAAATGAGAGTAAGTTTACATATATTAACTTCATGAATACAAACACACCCCAAATGTTCGAATTTGCATGGTTTAATGCTAGTACGCTACTGTATGATGCTTTTTAAGAGGTTAACAAATTGTTATGTTTTCAACATTGTATTGAATTGGACAGATACAGGGAAAGGGAAGTTAAGTGAGAAAGCATGTCTGAAACATGGAGGGAGCAAGAAACATAACCATGATGTACAAACCATGACATATAAAATTAGGATATATGTTGAGCCACATTTTGGAACTCCAAGAGCTTTTGTGATTGGAAATCAATATAAGAAGGAATTCTTCCTTCAATCTGCATCCATTGAGACTTCCAACAAACAGATAATCCAATTTGACTGCAATTCTTGGATATTTCCAACCAAGGAGACCAAATCTGATCGACTCTTCTTCTCAAATTCTGTAAGTCTCATACTAACAGTTTTTGAAGAGTAAATTATACAGACCTCGTAGAGGTTAAATGATGCTACACACAATACTCCTTACACCCCCTACAGGGCACTCTGTTATATTTACACGATACTTAGTGTTATATTCCATAAAATATAAGAGTGTCGGATGTAATATCACCTAAACCTCATGGACTGTTAATGTATATTTCTGTAAATCAAATGATATCATATATAATATCACCTAAACTTAAAGGGAGAGGCAAGGGCAATTTTCTTTTTGGAAATGTTTTTGCTGCATTAAATTGCTTGACTGTGTTGTATGACAGTGCTATCTTCCAAGTCAAACGCCTAGAGCTCTTGTGGAACTAAGAAACGAAGAGCTTGAAAGATTGAGGGGTAATGGAATGGGAGAAAGGATGAAATGGGACCGAATCTATGACTATGACCGTTATAATGACCTTGCAGATCCTGATAAAGGTCCAGAATATCTTAGACCAGTCTTGGGTGGGTCTTGGTTATATCCATATCCTCGCAGGGTAAGGACAGGTCGAACTCCTAGTACAGCAGGTACTTAATTTACTTTCCACTCAATTTCAGTTTAAGGTAGCAGTCTCAATTGGCATGAACCATTAGAATTGCAGCAGAAAATATCATTTATGACTAGAAAAATGTTATTTGAATATTTTTTGCATGAGACACTGAGTCGACTAACGTACCATCTACTATTAGATAAGGTGAGGACCCCATTCAAGTAGGGTCCATATCTCATCTAATGGTAAATAGTATATGATTTGACATGGTATTTCATGCTACATATGTATAAATAACATAACTCATTGATATTCAACCTATGTAAGAAACTAAGAATATAGTCACGGAAGGAGGGAAGGGAAGACCAGGGGTTGCTATTGTCTCCCTAGTTTAAGTTTTGTTTCATTATTAATTAAAAGAAAAAGAAATATCCATGTTATGTATACAAATATGTGATGATAGATAATTTATACATCTCCGCGTAATGTGTATGTATATAAATATTTGATATATAATTTATCTTGACAATAGATATCTTTATATAATTTGTTTTTTGCTATTTCACATGGTATGCTTCTACATCATATCTGCAAGATAATCTCCTACATTTTTCAGACAGCACTGTTGACTTGTTTTACATATGTCTTCATGTAAAACTTTAGGTCGATCACTAGAGAGCCGGCCAAGGAATTTTGACATATATGTTCCTTCAGATGAGAGATTCAGCCCCTATAAATTGAAGGAGCTCAAATCAAATTGTATCCATGCTATGGCACATTTTCTGCCAGAATCATCACTTCAGCAAAACCCCACAAGCTTCGAATCATTCGAAGAGATACTTGACTTGTTCTCTAGCAATAGAACCCAAATCACTGAGGGATGGATCAGAGAGAACTTAAAGGAAATGGTTCCAGTTGAGCACATAAAGGAAATAACTAGTGCAATTAAGAAAAACAATCTGGAACGTCCCATACCTCAAATCATATCTGGTAACAGAGATATACTAAGTGATGCAAAATGATATCGTGACGTTGTTTTCTGAGGCGTGTTTTGTATTTCAGAAAATGAATGGGCTTGGGAAGACGACATGGAGTTTGGGCGACAAATGCTTGCGGGAACTCATCCAGTCAAAATCCAATGCTTAAAGGTAGATGCAGTTTCAAGGTTATACTCTCCAGCAAAAATAACTTGCCACAAGTCAGATTATTCCCATTACAAAAGCAAGAAGAATAAATGAGGACCTAAAACATGAAATGAATGTTGATTCCTAGGACTCAAACTTGAGAATTCATTATCTGTACATCACCAGGAAGACGAAACTGGAACTAATTCATCATCAGTTTTCTATTTTTTTGGGTCGAAATCATTAGTTTTCTCAACTTTCATGAAGTTTTTTTTTTTATATAATTACATGGCTAACTAGTTTTAATTCTGGTTTAGCATATTGGCCTTAGGTCATAACTACAGCCACATAAAAAGTCCAGTAATTGTTAGCTCTATAGTTGTATGATAAAAAATTTTATGCATTGCAAACTCGCATTTCTGGCTGAATCATTGTTGGTTTCAACTCACCTTTCAGACATTCCCATCCGACAGTTCAATAAGGAAATCAATCATAGAACAGAAGCTTGAAGGATGGTCTCTTCCTCAGGCAAGTAACAACAGTCTTGAACCTTTGACATTATTTTCGTTATTATGTTTTCACTTATAATATAATTACAAATATGTTACATTATATTTGTTACATTTTATATTTTCAAATTTTTGTAAAGGAAATTATGAAAACACTTTCTAATAGTTTTCAGCATTTTCTTAGTTTTGAAATAATTTAATTTTCACATACTGTTAGTGTGAAAAAAATGACAGAGGCATATGCTTGGAAAAGGGGAGTCATATTATCTTTTACACAATGTACTATTTGTTTATGTTGATGACCAAGTAATAAAAAATAGTGGTGAGCATAGCATTTTTGCTATGATGACCTTCCTCAAAGTTTCGGCATAACAACAAACTTAGAACTTTCGTAATGCATGTTGTTAGTTATGGTACTTAATACAGTTTATACTTTACGGTTATCTTTCTTCAAGCAGTATAATCCGGCCCGCAATGGAGATCTATTTCTTTTTTTTCCCCTTCAACTTTCCTCATAAAATTGTGCCAGGCACTTGAAGATGGAAGAATATTCATGCTTGACCACCGTGACTATCTCTACCGATTTTTGAGCAAAATAAACACGAATGGGGTCTGTGCCTATGCATCCAGGACACTACTGTTCTTAAGGTGTGATGGCATGCTTAAGCCAATGGCAATAGAACTTAGCTTGCCAGACTCATTTCTAGGAATTGAAATCCCTAGAGTTTTTCTTCCAGCAAGACAGGGAACAGAAGCAGCACTTTGGCAGCTTGCTAAAGCTCATGTTTTAGCTAATGACACCGTTTACCATCAACTGATCAGCCATTGGTGAGCTAAGATGTTATGCAACATCACAATTTTACTTGACAAAAGTCCTTTTATTTTTCCCAGTTCTGTTGTCTTAATCAAAGGTGTTTGTTAATTTAGAGGAGGCAACTATACTAGAAAGGATAATGATTTATAGCGAACTTGTTCATTGCATTACACATAAGAGCAAATGCTAGTAGCCAATGAATATTTCTTGAGTTTGTTACAGAAAGTTGGCTACTTAATTTAATTAAAGATCTCTTACTATGTGAAAACATGGATCCTTCAAGCTCTAAATACATTTTTTTATCAAAAAAAAAAGAAGAAATAACTATGAAGAAATTAAGCAATTGAGAGGCTAAACCAAAAATAGAAGGAAATGGGACAATTAGAAACAGATAATTAGCAGCTCACGCTCAATCCATTACAATATTTTTTGTGCATGTCAAATGTTAAGACATGAAAAATTTTGCAGGTTACACACCCATGCAGTTGTTGAACCATTTATCATTGCCACCAAAAGACGGCTAAGTGTTATGCATCCAATCCATCGGATATTGAATCCTCATTTCAAAGACACGATGCACATAAACGCCTTAGCACGACTTATCCTTGTAAACTCAGGAGGAATTATGGAGACAACATTATTGTCTGGTGAAATATCAATGCTATTATCTTCAGAGCTTTATAAAGAATGGAGATTTGATGAACAAGGACTTCCTGCTGATCTACTCAAACGGTACATTAGAAACTACGTGATGTTAATATAGACTCTCACCCTGAATTCTGAATGTGCCAACATATTCACTCGTGATTATATGGGTTTGGTTAACTAGTGCCCTTAGAACACTAGTTAAGGAATCAAGAAATGGAAAATTTTGATTGAAGAAAGTATGATTTTGAACTTCCAACTTTCTATTCTTCATTCGGTGCCCCTAGCAAAACTCTTTTATAATATATACATATTGGTAATTTTAAATGATAACTATGTTTACATGTATTGGATTCGCCATGTGCTAAAGTTTATGCTACCTTACCATCACTGTTAGAAACTACCCTTCATTCACAATGTTTATACTTTCATGGCATCTTTAACTCCTTTCGAGTTACCATGACATGGGGGAAAAATTGATCTGGCAGGGGCATGGCTGTAATAGATCCAGATGTAAACAACCCAACTGGGATTCAGCTTGTCTTGATGGATTATCCCTATGCCATTGATGGCCTTGAAATATGGGTTGCCATAAAAAAATGGGTCAATGACTTCTGCTCATTCTTCTACGAAGATGATGAGGCCATCAAGGCTGATGTTGAACTCCAGGCTTGGTGGACGGAAATTAGAACTCTAGGCCATGGTGACAAGAACAGTGAGACATGGTGGTACCAAATGACCACACTCTCAAGCCTTGTAGAAGCACTAACAACCCTCATATGGATTGCTTCTGCCCAGCATGCATCCATAAACTATGGACAATATGCTTACAATGGTTACCCTCCAAATAGGCCCACACGATGCAGGAAGTTTGTTCCATTAGAAGGGACAACTGAGTTTGGTGAGTTCCTCAAGGACCCTGATAAGTTTTTCCTCAAGATGTTACCTAACAGGTTTGAGATGTGTCTTGCTGTGGCATTGGTTGACGTACTCTCAAGGCACACTTCTGATGAAGTGTACTTAGGTTGCCAAACATCACCTGGTTGGATAGACATTGAATTGATTCAGAATAGGTTTGCAGAGTTTGAGGAAGAACTAAAGGAGATTCAGACAAGGATCTTGGAAAGGAATAGAGATCCCAAGCTTAAGAATAGGCGTGGACCAGCAAAACTCGATTACACTCTCTTATACCCTGATATATCTAGTTCAAGAACAGGAATCACAGGCAGAGGGATACCAAATAGCATATCAATTTAAGTTGTACATAATTTGTTTATGCACACCATTAGTGCGTTTGGTAAGAAAAATGTTCTTTGTATACAATTATTTGAGTGTCCATTGATCACTGGAAATTTATGTGCAAATAAGTGAAAAATTCACGTAATGAGTGAGAAATCAAGTGATAATGTTATCAGTTATCACTACCACTCACCTGATTTCTAAATTATGCATAAAAATTCTCCATTTGCACATAAATCCCATGTGATCAATATATACTTATCCTGAGACATGTAGTTCTTGGTCAAGAACAGGAATCACAGCGAGAGGGATACCCAATAGCATATTGATTTAAGTTGTATGTAATTCATTTGTGTGTACTAATTGAGCCTTTGGTAACTGTTCCTGATCCTTTTTCATAAATTAGTTTAAAGCATGATTAACGGATAATTAATCATGATGATAGTGGCAAAGAAAACAGATCCTAATATGAGCCTCTCAAGGTAATGGGTACACGGGATGAAACCCATTACGGTGTGACCTTGAAAGGTTGATAATAGGATCTAGGGAACTACCTCTACTGTGGCTTGGTAAGCTTTGGGGTTTTGTTACCCTTGCCCATGAATTTGGGCCTACAAGGGGCAGCCCAAAAAGGTGTGAAGAAGCCTTTCTCTCAGTCCACCAACAAAGACACCGTGTCCAGCAGAGAGGGAAAAAGAGAGCGAGAAAGAGAGTCCATTTATGGTGAGCAACGAAACTTTCCTTAGCCTTACTATGTTTCAAAACTAGCCAAATATAGCATGCACCATAACCACCCAGCTGAAGCCTTTAGGGAGCAATCCACCAAAAGCTAGGCTAGCGCATCCACTAAAAGGTGCCATCTTGTCTAGCTGTACACTTCACCTTTTCACATCATTTCACCTGCTGTTCACGTTACTGTTCATGCCACCTTTCGCGTACTATTCACGCTACTGTTCCATTACACATAGCTGTGCAACTCCCTTTTCTTAGGAAAAAAGCTATGAGACTGAGCTCGAGGGCGTGAACCCAGAGGCAGCCCCATCTTAAAAGAGGGAGCTCACTCCCAATGCCAGGGGGGACAAGATCCATCCACCTCATAAGCCTGTAACCCCTTTTTTTACCAGAACAACCTAGAGCGTAACCCTCGAACTCACAGCAATGCCCTTCAGAGCCATACATGGAAGGGCGACCCTAAACACATCCTTGTTCTAAAACAAGATTGATTCACCTTAGAAACCTGTAACCCATCTCCAAAAGTGCAACCTGTAACTCGGACTTAGACACACCACGGGAAACCCATCCTGGGCACAACCTATAACTGACACATAGAGTTCCTTTCCTCCTAACACTAACCGACGCCCTCCTAGAGTACTCCCTCTTCCAACGGCTCACACACACTGTTAGACAACCACAAGGACACAAGAACCAACCTGTAACTCATAGGGCCTACCCACCTGTAACGGAATATCACCCCCCTCACATAGTGAAACCTGAAACCAGTAAAGGGTGACCGGAAATATGCCCTCAATCTGAAATACCAAGTGGAACCAAAGAGAGAGAGACACTGACACGGCGTCCTGACACAAAAGGAAGAGGAAAGGCTTCCATTCATCCATCACCACCTCCGAGGACTGACATTACCCATTCTCTGCCTGAGCCACATGGGAGGGAGTTCCCAACTCTGCTATTTTCTTCCCATTTCCTCACAAGCTCACGAATCCAAGGATTAAGGTACTGTTTCACCTCTTTAATCCATCTCCAAAACTCTGGTCTGAAACAAATGACGACTCCACTGGGGAGGATCGGTGAGAGTACAGCAGAACAAGTTCGTGAAAATGGACAACCATTGACCATTTTTGGGATGCTGCCTTTTAAACCGAAGGTGGAGATAAGCACATGACGCCCTCGTCATGGGTGAGACAACCCAATGAAGAGAATGAAGGAGGAAAGGAAAATGGAATCTAAGATGAAGGAACAGAATCAGAGCGTTCCGTACACACGACTTTAAACAATAGTCAAAGCACGAAGCTAAGCAGGGAAGAGATCTCACCTTCATTGTTGGATCCAAGCCTCAAGATGTTGGAGACATTGCTGAAGGCAGAGGGGATTGTGTTCCATGAAGAAGAGTGATCTAACGGCTGAAAACGATCATGGCGGTAGGATGAAGGCATCTTCGGCTCTCCGTCAATCATTATCATGTGGTACGGTTTCGTTTAAAAAAAAAAAAGAAGAAGTGTGGGTTCGGGTCAGAAAGGGATCAAGGGCCCTTGTTGGTGGAGCACTATAAAGCAAGATTATCTTGCGAAGCAGGGGATAATAACCACGTGAGGAAAGATACAGGGTGCTCATGCGGTGACCCCTCGACGGTAACTCTCAGGCGGTGATTACTAAATGGCATCTCTCAGGCGGTGACCCCTTGGCGGTGACCATCAGGCGGTGACCCCTCAGTGTCAACCGTCAAGCAATGACCCTCAAGCGGTGACCCCTTGGCGGTAACCCTTCAGGCGGTGACTCCTCGACGACATCTCTTAGGTGGTGACCCATCGGCGGTAACTTCTAAGCTAGACCCCTATGCGGAGAATCTGATGATGGTTCAACCATTATCCCTAGGCGGAAAAACCTGAAGTGAGAACCCTTTGGCGGAGACTCCTAGACGGAATTTATGGTCGAGCACCCTATCATGGCAAGACGCCCAGTCAATTATGGGGCAAACTTGTCAGTGAGAAGGCTTGTGAAGCATTACCAAGATCCGATATCCTACCCCAAAATGCTAAGTACACATAACCCCTGATATCGTGCAACACCATATCCGAGATCTGACCTCGAGCAACAATATATCCAAGATCCGACCTCATGCAATGCCATATCCGAGATCTGGCCTCAACATTGAACCGTACGGCTAAATTAGGGATTAGGAACCCATGCCCACAACGTTCCAAAGTGCGCAAATTGCCGGTGTTCCACAAGCTTAAGTTTTATGACTGCATGAAATATCTATGTATTATGGCATGCTCAAAAAAATTAAAAAGAGTTCGGAATTTGGGATTTGAAGGTGAGTCCTTTATCCCCCGAGAAGCAGCAAGGTTCGAACACAGGTTATCCGAGTTCCGAGACACGAAGGCAAGCGGCACACTTAGGCGGTATTTAGTATCTGAACCACTAAACTCGAAGGTGCAAAAGTAATCTAAGAAAAGGCGAGTCCAAACTCGAACAAGCATCCTCCAACTTCCGAGATATGTAGCTGTTCAATAAGTCATGATCTCGATATGCTTTTGAATTAAATAAACATTATCATGGAACTACTACAAGATATTAATCCGAAGAAAATGGCAAGCATTGGTTTGGACCCATGACCCCCGAGTTCCGAACTGTGCAACATGCTAATGAGCTAGCAAGTCTCTCAAGTTTCGATCTATTGTATGCTATCAACACCAGCTGATACTCAAATCCGCAAATGGAATGAGAAGAGAAGAATCTATTCTCAAGTGACCACAGATCCACATGCCCACACTACGAGTTTAGTTCCCAACCCTCGGCAGATCTTGGAGCAAGAAGGAAGGCAGGCTTAGAAGAACTCACGTAAATGAATCCAAAGGCAAGCAAATCAACGAACCTAATGAATCCCGAAAAAGGAAGATGGTGCAAGATCATAACGCCGTTATCCAAACACGAGTTTACAAAGCAAGTAACCAGCATCGGGCGTCCTTGATATTTTCTGAAACCAGGAAAGTCACGAGACTCACGAATCCCAGGTACATCAAAGACGCCATGCTTAATATTTCATCTCGATTTGTGCAAATATCAAATATGTTAGAGATAACAAGTTTAGTGATATGCATGCACTTATTATCCATCTGATGACGCTCTATAGTACATGACCTATGATTTTCATGAACAAATGACTAGCATGGCATGCTACAGAAACATGAAACTTGATCATGCAACAAAATGATAACCGAATACAGTTATGCATCATGACATAAATGAAATAGAGAAATGTATGGACACCTCCTCGGAAAACACTGCATTATGCCTGAATAAGTTCATCTGCTAATGATGAATGCATGTTTGAATGAACCATGTGTTGTGCTGTAAAGAAATGTTATGACATGACAGATAAATGACCTAAATATAGTCATATGCTACGGTCAAAGCATGTTCTTGTGTATGCTCTATTATATAAGCACCAGGAATCCAACACTAGGCTAGACAACATTGTGACTCATTGAATGAGAAACCAGGATACAATTAATGAACGGATGGTATTGTGAAAATATCACAAGATGGCCATGTACAGGAGCCATATCACAAGATGGTGTCTTGAAAGGATGATGCAAGATCATGATGTCATAACCTAAATGTTTTCTGATTAACAAGTAATTAAGGTTGAGCGTCCTTGATGTTTAAAACGGTTAGGATTTAAAATTTACAAGACGCCAGTACCTTTCCTTGCATAAGTACTGTTTTAATGCTTAAGATTCTGAAAAAAGGACACGAGGTTCTTGTCCTTCCCCTACTCAAGTACTATTTCAAGGCTTAAGATTCTGGACTAAATCTGAAAAAAAAGGGACACCAGGTTCTTGTCCTTTTATGTGTTGCTTAAGTGATTCGGTATTCGAGGAAGTCCAGGGCACAAGGGACGACCTTGGAGCACACTTAATGCCTGTTTGCCCTGCTATACTAGTGACTTCCAGTTTAACAAATTGGGACTATAGTAAAAAATTTGTTGAAGGAGGCCTAGTGATGAGTCCCAACGTATGAGATACCGATATGCTAATGGTCTAGGGGCATGAGACCTACAGGGCGTACTCATACGGTCCCCTTCCTTCAAAGGTACTAGGAACGGAGCACGAAGGATAAAACAATTCATGGTTACAAGATGCAAAGTAATGTGCATATAAACCATATCCTTCAAAAGGTGCTAGGAACGGAGAACGAAGGATAGAACATTTTCGCTTAAATGTCTCGGTATTTAAGGGCGTCCTGGGCACAAGGGATGGCCTTAAAACACACTTAATGCATTTTGCCCTGTGATACTAGCAACCTCTAGTTTGACAATTGGGAACAAGAAATTAGTCAAAGGAGGCCTAGTGATATGTCCTAACATGTGAAATACAAAAGTGCTAATGGTCCACGGGCATAGGACCTAAAGGGCGTATTCACATGGTCCCCTTCCTTCATAGGTGCTAGGATCGGAGCACGAAGGATAAAACAAATCATGGTTGCAAGATGCGAAGTAATGCGCATATAAACCATACCCTTCACCAGTGCTAGGAGTGGAGCACGAAAGCTAAATTAAGACAGTTTCCTTCCTTCACAGCTAGAGTGCCATGAACAGAAGCACAAAGGATAAAACAAGACAGCTAGAGTGCCATGAACAGGAGCACGAAAGACAAATCAAGACAAGCTCCTTCCTTCACAGCTAGAGTGCCATGCACAGGAGCACGAAAAAAAAAAGTTTCCTTCCTTTTGTTGCTCAATAAAATACATGGAGGATGAACCAGAGAAAGGCCCCTCTCTTCTAGAAGTGAATAAGCTTCAGGTTCAATGAACAAATAGGGAAGATATGCCCTACCACGAGTTAAGCAGCACACACGCATTATGTTCAAAAAGAGTAAAATTACAAGACGTCGAGACGAATGCTCAGGGCTCACAAGTTTCTCCTAAAGCATGTACTGTATGCTCAAAAAATGGGGGGAGAAGGATGACATAAGACTGTGATCTTACTACGTGAATGTTGCATGACATTCTCAAAAATCACATGCAAAGAATCAATAAAGAAGCAGAGTCACAAAGACGCCGAGTCGCGTACAGGGAGCCTACACAAGTAAAATAGAGCAAGAAACAGCTCAAGGAAATTGAAGAAAAAGCATACAAGGCACAAAACCGTGATGCAAAGATCAATTCCAACAAGCAAGAAAAGCAAGTAGATCAAAACAAGTCAAGGAGGCTTAAAGTGCCAGTGTCTAATGTACATTGGGATTGTCCTAAGTACAACAAAAAGCAAAAAGCATGGCGGTTTACATAATCATGATGGGATTCAAGAGCACAAGCAAAAAGAAGTCAACAAGTAACTACATTTTGAAAGGGGTATTCAGAACACGTTGAGATTCCTCTGCAGCTTTCTTTCGAGCAGATATCGCAGCAAGTTCAACAGTCTTTACTTCGAGCTGAATATTAACAGTTGAAAGACGCCCCTTAAGCTGAGAAGCTTCTTTCTGAAGCTCCTTGATGAGATCAGAACATTAAGCTTCTTCAGATGACAATCTTGTTAAGTCCTCAAAAGCATTGACAGGACGCCGAAGTGTCTCGGACGCCTCTTCTAGCCATGAACCGCTGAAGCCAAAAGCATGGAGGGTTTGCAGATGAGATTTCACTATTTCCCTGTGGTCCTTCAAGAGTTCCAATAATGTATGAGAAGCAAAAAATTGATATATGCTCAGAAAGGCCCTATAGGCCATCTGCCTGAAAAGCAAAGGTTTGGAGGAAGGAAGCGTGAACCCCGAGTGAGAAGATGAAAATTTCTCCAACAAGGTTGCATCATATGTGGAAAGCAAAGAGAAGTCCTCTAGGATAGTAGCTGCACACGAGAGCAGAAAATGTAAGTCAGGCAGAAGACAAGCAGAAAAAAAAAACAAAAAGAAAAAATGAAGAACATGCCAAACAAATTCAAGCTTTCAGCTGACAAGCAAAAAAAAAAAAAAAAAAAAGGAAGACGCACCTTGAAGGGTGGTAGGCTGATCAGCGACTCCAATAACAAGAGGGATCAAAGAAGTCACCATGGCTGTAACAGCACCCATTGTAGCAGATTGGTCCTCAAGATCTGGAGCACAGCCTACAAAGAAGACAATATAAGGCCCAAGAAAACCTAATCTAAGATGACAAGGCGATGGCAAACATTGAAAATATAGCAGTGGTAGCATTATACCTTTAGTGTTTCCAGCATTCAAGATAGGAACCTCGCTATCTATGAAAGAAGGACTTGGCAATGAGTCACTCCGTGCTGAATTAACACCCAATAAAGCATCATGCGAGACACCCTGAATAACATCTACACCAGATCGGTTTGTGGTGGTCGCAATGCCTCCAAAAGAAGATAAATCACGGGAAGGAGAATGAAATCGTACCATGGCTGAGAAATTGAGATAAGGAATGAGGCCACGATCCACGATAATTGAATGTCCTGCTAAGAGCATCGTGGGACCTCGTGAGCTAGAAGTTGTTGTCGTGATGTTGAAGGAAACATTCTCCTCAAGGGGGCTTCGAAGTAGTCTTGATCCTGTACTTGCCACTTCACAAGGAGAGGAACTTGCATTATGCTCTGTGTTTTTGTTAGGCATCCGTGCAAGTTGCTGCTCATTTTCCATTAATCCCAGTGTCACTACTATGTGCCTGAACGAATCATCCTGGTCCTTGGAGGAAGTGCTAGAACTTGTGGGTTCAAACCTGGCCTCTTCTTCACTTGATGTATCTTCTAAGTCAATAGTAACAGGAGCTGTATACTCACCCCAAGATCCCTAGATTGGAGGCGTGCTGATCTATGAAGGGGACCAGAGGGGGCAGTAGCGGGCGATGGTTGCTTCACCTTTGAGGAAGGTCTTGGGGAGGTCTTTGAGGCTTTAGTCTTCATTTTCTTGCTAAGGGAAGAATCTGTCAAAATGTCAAGAGCAAGTCTGTTTTGAAGGGCTTTCTGAGCAGAAGTCAACTTCTTTTTCTGCACGTGGCTAGCTGGATTCCCCGTGGCTGAACAAATGATAAATAAGTCAAAAGTATGAATAGTCATTTGCAAGGAAGCTAAACACTGAGATAAAGGGAAAAACGAGATCAACGCTAGAAAAAGAATATATCGGGCCTCTTTACTTGAGGAGTTGAATAATATGGATCTTTCACTACCACAATAATTTGAGGAAGAGCGGCATCGCTTTTCTCAAGCTCAAACTTTTGAAGCGAAGCCTTGAGAACATAATGATAAGAATGATAACCTTGTGTAGCCCTGCCAACACGGTTCAAGGGAATCACTTTGCCAAGGTCAAATGGAGAAGCAGGATGCGAAATGAGGACAATCTTAGAAGCTTCCTTTATGGGAACAAAGGGCCATTCCACATTACAAGGGGGCTGATCCCATCCAAGTTGACAAATTACTCTATCAGGACGGTATATATAAGGCCAAAGCACGCCACCACAGCAAGAAGAAGGGTCTGTTATAATGAAACCTGGGAGGAAGCCTGGAGCAGAGCACAAGTTCCAGAAATCCCATACTCCTTCGGTTCCTTTGATCACATCATTGCAGGTGCTTCGCATAGATTCATGATAAATGGTATGCAGACCATTTACCCCGGCAAAGTGCAATGAAACATAAGGGCGGAAGCAAAAAGCATCCTCTTTATCTATTACTTCTGTTAGCAATTGCCTGGGGCATCCTGTGGACCATCCCCAAACTTGAGGTTCCAGTGGGACCTCCTCATCTTGAGCAACTTCAGGGACACCGCGGACAGGGCCATATGCAGGAAAGTGCTCAAATAGGAAGTAAATCAAGAAGGGATCATGCACAAAGCAGTTCATGGGGAAACGACCAAAAAGAATTCTGAGTTGTTCTTGCAATTGGTCTAACCTAGCATAAACACCACCCAAGAACAAGGGGGCTAAAGGCAACCTCTTTCCTTCAGCTAATAAAGCAGCACACATGAATGTACCAGGGCTAATAGAACCATCTGGTGGACCCACAAACACATATATACTCAACCAAAATGCTATGAAAGCGGCACGCCTCAACGGTTGCGGGGTAGCATGAGGAAATTCAAAAGAGGAATCTCTAGAAGGAAAATCCCCATAGAAGTATCTCAGACAATTTGCAAAGGTATACTTCAATTGACGAGACCTTTCCTTACCTTGACTGGTTCGAGCATGTGGAGAAGCAACTCCCCCTTCTTGTTGAGACTGAGCTTTCCTTTTCGCCAAAAGGCTACGCGAGTAACGTGCAGCAGCAGCATTGCTATTCTTAAGGCGCACCACCATGTCTATAATGCGACGCTCTGGTTCATAGCTAATGAGATCCAAATCACCAAAGATTGGTAATTTCAGCAACACGACAACATCTTCCAGGGTAGGGGAAAACTCCCCCCAAGCTGTAACGAATGAGTGAATCAAGGAGCTCCACCGCTGCATTAAGGTCTTGAGATCATCAGGACGCCGCAAGACTAGTTTCTTAGTCACCCAAATTGCATTCACGATGCCCACATTCTGTAACACCCTTGTAAATGCAAGATCTTTAGTGAAGATATGATCTACCCACAATGCCCAAACCTTGTTGGCTGAAGTAGGGGTGGTAAAAGTCACCGGGATCCACGGAACTCCTGCCAAAGAAGATGAGAGCGGAGGAGAGTGTGACTAGGCGCAGCTGGTTTTCCGGGATCAAGCGAGAATGTGCTTCTCAGATAAAGAGACTGGCATTGCCATGGTGAGGTTTTCATTGAAAGCATCACCAGAAGAGGGCAGAAGATCGAAGCCCCTTTCAGGATATGGAGGGTTCTCTGCCCAATGACGCCCTTTAGTGGGTGGCGGATCAGCACGAGGATGCGGAAGAGACTCCCATGCACTGATTATAGTTGACTTCGGAAGCTGACCAGGAATGACCTTTGTCTCTGACGATGATCCCTCGGACTCTGATGAAGACCTTGTTATAAAATGGAGTCGAGGAGAAGCAGCCGTAGCGGACCATTCGGAAACAAGGAAAAGATTTCTGAAAGAACTAGGGTGTGCGTGAATAGTGCTGCAATGAAGAAGGTGAAAATGAAACCCTTACATGAGATTTCCCCTGTATATACAAGAAGGAGCAAAGAGAGTAAGTGGCCTAGGAATACCCGCTAGCTACCCACTCACGGTTACGGAAGAGTGGTACAAGATAACCCCTGGTCAATGTAACGTGCTGATACACACCCTATGGACGCCTCAAGGCCCACAGTGTGCAAGGGGGCTATTGTTCCTGATCCTTTTTCATAAATTAGTTTAAAGCATGATTAACGGATAATTAATCATGATGATAGTGGCAAAGAAAATAGATCCTAATATGAGCCTCTCAATGTAATGGATACACGGGATAAAGCCCATTACGGTGTGACCTTGAAAGGTTGATAATAGGATCTAGGGAACTACCTCTACTGTGGCTTGGTAGGCTTTGGGGTTTTGTTACCCCTGCCCATGAATTTGGGCCTACAAGGGGCAGCCCAAGGAGGTGTGAAGAAGCCTTTCTCTCAGTCCACCAACAAAGACGCCGTGTCCAACAGAGAGGGAAAAAGAGAGCGAGAAAGAGAGTCCATTTATGGCGAGTAACCAAACTTTCCTTAACCTTACTATGTTGCAAAACTAGCCAAATATAGCATGCACCGTAACCACCCAGCTGAAGCCTTTAGGGAGCTATCCACCAAAAGCTAGGCTAGTGCATCCACTAAAAAGGTGCCATCTTGTCTAGCTGTACACTTGTCACCTTTTTCACATCATTTCACCCGTTCACGCCTTATTCACGCCCACCTTTCGCATCGTTTCACGCTCGCTCCATTACACATAGCTGTGTAACTCCCTTTTCTTAGCAAAAAAGCTATAAGACGGAGCTCGAGGGCGTGAACCCAGAGGCAGCCCCATCTTAAAAGAGGGAGCTCACTCCCAATGCCAGGGGGGACAAGATCTATCCACCTCATAAGCTCAGAACCTTTTTACTGTAACAACCTAGACAGTAACCCTCGAACTTCCGCTTTCAACAATGCCCGCTTAGCCATACATGGAAGGGCGACCCTAAACACACCCTTGTTCTAAAACAAGATTGATTCACCTTAGAAACCCGTAACCCATCTCCAAAAGTGCAACCTGTAACTCGGACTTAGACACAACACGGGAAACCCATCCAGGGTACAACCTATAACTGACACACAGAGTTCCTTTCCTCCTAACACTAACCGACGCCCTTCTAGAGTACTCCCTCTTCCAACGGCTCACACACACTGTTAGACAACCACAAGGACACAAGAACCAACCTGTAACTCATAGGGTCTACCCACCTGTAACGGAATATCACCCCCCTCACATAGTGAAACCTGAAACTAGTAAAGGGCGACCGAAAATTCGCCCTCAGTCTGAAATATGGAGTGGAACCAAGAGAGAGAGACTCTGACACGGCGTCCTGACACAGAAGGAAGAGGAAAGACTTCTATTCATCCATCACCACCTTTGAGGGCTGACATTAATCGTTCTCCGCCTGAGCCACATGGGAGGGAGTTCCCAACTCTGCTATTTTCTCACCATTTCCTCACAAGCTCACAAATCCAAGGATTAAGGTACTGTTTCACCTCTTTAATCCATCTCCAAAACTCTGGTCCGAAACAGTAACATAGGTCAATGTAACACAAAGAGATGTTGAAGGATTATGGAATAATAAGAAACCAATTCACACAAAATGAATTTACTAACAACTGTGCTGTGTACTGACATATTTTGCCCTTTTTCTTTTTAGTTCATCCCACTATATAACAAATCTTAAGGATGCAACCATTTTACTAACATTTAATTACCATGTTATATCGTGGTTTACATCATTTGGTTATATTATTATTAAAAGTTCAAATATTTCTCGCGAAAGTTAGATTGATATTTTATATAGTAATTTAAATATGTTTTTAATCCCCCTAAGGTGATTTTGGTTTTAATCCTTTAAAAAAATTTCCTTTGTTTTTAGTCACTCATTTTTCAAACTTTTTTTTTTCTATTTTAGTCCTTACTGTTAATTCAATTGTTGACATGGCATCTGAAATTTACAAGCGACAGATGGTACAATTAAATGACATGACATCATAATAAAATGATAATTGATTTTAAGTAAAAAATCAGAAAAGCAAATCAAAATTGAAGTAGAAATTAAAGGGCAAAAATAATCCCAATTAACGATCATACCACAATTACCCCGATCTAGATTCGTATGAACCCTAGCTAAAAATCTCAAGAGCCCTTTTGTTTCATACCCAGGAGTTCATCAGTCTCCATCACCCTGACTTCAGAAATCAGACCACAAGACGGCATAACCTGCTTCTTTCTTTTGATAAAAGAGGATGCTATAAAGAACCACTTTAATGTGTTGTATGCTCTCTTCTATTTAATATCTTTAATTTTGATTATAATGATTTAGGGGGGGAAAATAGAACATTCTACAGTTGCAAACAAATTCCTTAACCTTCCTCTTAGAATTTGGCAGCCGTGGGATGCTCCACAGCGCCAATGTTAAGGTGTAATGTTTTTGGTGAAATTTGGGGATGAGTTATACGTTATGCTATTTTTTTCTGGAGAAAAAAAATTGGGATAACTTACA
This sequence comes from Dalbergia cultrata, assembly GCA_031216105.1. Lineage (NCBI taxonomy): Eukaryota > Viridiplantae > Streptophyta > Magnoliopsida > Fabales > Fabaceae > Dalbergia > Dalbergia cultrata. Next base: position 65,420,237 of record CM062346.1, read on the forward strand.
GAGGTATAATATTGATATTGAGCCACATATGAAGGGTTATAACCCTTTAATTTTAGAAAAGTAAAGAAGAAATCGCCTCCTAAAAAATGCCACATACCATGTGTAATTCTATTTTGATTTGTTTTTTCTGATTTTAAATTTGAAGTTAATATATTTTATTAAATTGCTACATCATTATTTTTGAATTATTTATTGAAGTAAAAATTTCATGTCATTCGATTCTGCCACTTGTAACTTAGTTGATATTTTATTTGCCATGTCAGCAACCAATTTAGCAGTATGGACTAAAATCAAAATATTTGAAAAATGAGGGATTAAAAACAAAGTAAAATTTTTTAAAGATTAAAACCAAAATCACTTATATTTGGAGGGATTAAAAACATATTTAAATCTTTTTTTTTTTTGTGATTGAAATGAGGACTTCATAAACTAATTATATTAATATTTAATTTCCAAATAATGTTTAAAGTTACATTGGAGTGTCTCTATAATTTTAAATGCTGACAAAACATTTCTAATAGAGGGATTTAGTGTTCCTTTTTGTGACATGCGACAGAAGGACTTTAAAATGCTAAGGAATTAATTTATCTCCTGCGTATTTGGGGTTTTTGTCTAATATAATTCTTAAAAATATTATTAGTTACATCTACTGGTTTCAAGATATATACGTAGAAGAAATTGAAAGATGGCCATTTCTAATCAATCCAAATCACAAACAATGAAACAGAAGAAACATGGCTTACAATTAACTCAAAGTTCCTCAAGTAAAATGGCTATTGTTTATTAATAAATTTGCATCTATTTTCAAAGTACGAAATAAAATCATAAAATTTAAGCCTCCAAAATACTTACCAAGCATCTAAATAGTGACATGAATCAAAATGGGGGAAAAAAGTGTATTAATATAGTGATAAATTAGGGAGGCAACTATAGAATACAGATATGGCATTTCATCTTCATACACTTATTTACATGCCTTGGTACACGTTTAAGGCCATAAGCAAAGCAGCAGTACTCTACTAATCTCTCTCTCTCTCATATTGGCAATCCAGCCAGAAAGCGTTTATATAAATCCAATGCCTCTCTTGGTTTATATTCTGGAACAGTATGTCCAGCTCCCTGTACCAATGTAATTAATCAATTAGTATCAAAACGAAACGAATCTAAGGTAATTTACTACAAAATATTTATAGACACACCTTTACGGTAAGAAATGTAAGATTCTTGTCATATCCTTGGGTAAACCTGCAATCAATAAAGACAATTAACTCACTATCTTATCTAGTCAAGATTGGTCTTCCATGTGAAATACATTTCTGGGGGATATTTTGATAGCAGGTTGCAATCTTGAAACCAAGACTCCTAGTGGGCTTGCAGGACAAATAAGAGGAAAAGATACATGTATTCATAGCTACAATTCTACAAAATGTGCCCTAGCAGCATGCATCATAAATCCTATTGAATCTGTCCGGTGTAGATAAGAATGGATTCTCTTATATATGTGAAAATATTGCGTAGCTTGGTCACATGTTGATTTTTACCATTGATTAAGAAGGTGGGGCCAAATATGGGACCCACAAGAAAATATGATCAAGGGTGAACATCAACACACAACCAAATTATGTGAAATTTTCATATGAGATGATTTGTTCTCATCAGTTAGTTTGTCATTTACAGCTGTACAGAGTTAGCTAGAAAAGTTTGTTGAGTAGTTTATCTGAGACTGACACATGATCAGTGTAAATAAACACTCGCTCCGTCAACAAGACATTCAGATCACTCATTTCATCACTTCTCTCCTCCTAATTACAAAATTTTAATTAAAAAAAAAAAGGTTGTTCCATCTAACTGGTTAAAGTATTTGAGATAGATAGGAGGGAAATGTATGTACCCAGCAACTTGACCATTGGATGACCAAGGCCTCCATTCGTCAACAATTTTGTATCCAAGTGATCTCGTCCACGCTTCACTCCCAGTAAATGGAACACACATATCGTGATCGCCACTGCCAAGAACATGAAAGTTTTCTAATCAATTAACACCCAAACAGAAGAAGCAACACCTAAAGCAATTAGCATAGACAACAGTATCTAAAGCATTACGATTGCCTGGCAAAGAACTTGAGATATACTTTCTGATAGTAATTAGCAGGGAATTTTGTGGTACTGCTTTCCATAGAAAACTCCCAGAGGGGCATTGGAGGAGTAAATACCCACAGGGAAGTAGGAAGTGATACGTTATCAGGTTAAGAAAGTACTAACTTGCAGTGTCCTTATGTAGCCGTAGTCACAGAATATTATAATTAGCAACAGTATAATGTAAACATATAGCCTTTGTGACATGTATCCTTCCCTAGTTTTCTGTATACTCATTTACTTCCTACTTTCTCAACATGAAATACCAGGAAGGAAAATGTTGAATTATATGGAAGAAATAAACAAAACTATTAGTAGATTACATTCCAGAGAGGCAAAGTGATCTATGAGTATTAGTTACAGGAATTTAACATGTAATATGCTGAATTTGCAATGCCTTACGTTGATAAGCAATTCTGCAAATTCTTATCTTTCAAAAGCAACGGTAATGCAAATTTTTAGAAGAGGAAACAACTTCAATTGAAGAGATTCTTGTGTCGACACACTAAACTGTGAGAAGCACGTTCAATGGTAGCCAACCAAGCCCTTAAATACCCTCCAACCGTGCAGTTTTCTAATGGCGATGAAATTCAAAACGTGAAAGCATCTAACAAAGTACTGCTCTTAAAACATGGCATACGCCTAAAATGTAAAAGCCAAAGAGAGCAAAACATGGAGCATTCATAAAGCATGGAAAGTAAGTTAGAAGCACATTCTTTCAAAGCTGTCTATCAAATAAATAATTAATTTCACACTTCTTGTAGCTATATCAAGGGTCCATTTGTTTGCGCTGTTTTAAAGAAAAAGTATTTTTATGACTAAAAAAATGTATAAGAGAATTTAAAATATTAGATATGTTTTGGTCTTTTGGAAGGAAAAGGGGAAAAAAAAAGAAAAAAAAAGCAATTGTAGTGCTTTCTCAAAAGCTAGAAAGTAGTTCTTGGAGAGACGAAAAAACTCTAAAGCTATATCATAAAAGTGCTGATTTCAAAACTCAAACAAATGCACCCTAAAACATATCCATGTATTGTATTTGCTTCTTCAGTAGCCACTAAGAAGATTAAGACAATTGCATGAAAAAAAAGGTAGATCCTGCCTTCTCAGTAAAATGAAAGGTTAAAACTATTCAACTTTTCTTTCTCGTATTCCATTCAATCAAACAGAACAATTAATTGCACCTAATGCTAAATGTTTAGTAATGGAATAGTTTTGGCTACCATAAATGTAAAAATGCTTTAAGTTGGTATTTCACCTATATATAAGTGCTCGGTATCCTCTGGAAGTTAGGTTCTTGTGGTACTTGATCATGCTCCCAGCATCATGGTTGAAAAAAATTTGGCCCGTGCACAGCACCCAACTACTGACCAAACTTTCCTATTTCATCAGAAATATCACACTTTTAGTTCATTCATATCAACAGTGCGGTATATCTTGTTAGAAACCTCACCTCTGCAGTGTGAATTGCTTTCCTGACCGCTTCATTGTTCAACCATAAGTTCGCAACGCTATCATCCTGAATATAATATTAGATCTTGTTACTAGTTAAGCATCTGATGAACAGACAATACAGCAATAGCAACTATATGGATGATCGCAATCATATCATGTTTAAAGAACCCTAGCATTATTTGCTTGAAGCAAACATGATACAAAATGAAGGAGAGAAAAAAAAAAAATGTTGTTCCCTTCAACCGGGGAATATTTCTCACAAAATCTTGTTCTTCTAAACTGAATTAAAACAAATGGAAGGATCAAAGCAAAAAGAAAAAAATAAATCGTGGTCCACGAACTAGGCTTTGATGCTAGTAAGTGATGAACTAGAACTTAAAACCCCTTTAACAACATTATTAGAAACCAATGCTTAGTTTGTGAAGGACAAATTTTGTCCATTGAAGTCTAGCATATTATAGTGAGATGTCAATGGATCTAGTTTTTTAGCTCATATCTGAGCACCAACATTGAAGAACAAGCACTATTTCAAGTATATAGCATTTAGGACCACATCCTCTATTTCAAGACTGTTTTCATTTTTATAATTTAGCTATCAGATTATCTTGTTTTATTACAGATGATAGTTCTTTTTATTTAGTAATAAAGAGTTAGTAGTTCTAAGGTGTACAAGTGTAGACATTAGTTTGTTCACCAATCAAACAATGAAAATCAATTGGAAGCCAGTTAGTGGATATTAAATGGTGAAGGCAGATACTACTAAAGCAACCTACAGTGCATGGAACAGTAGCGCTATTGGTCAGTTGTGGCCAAGTCGGTACAATCCCTTCTCTCACAGGTGCTCTTAGGGGCCAAGCACGACCAAACATTCGTTTCCTCACAGGAAGAGGTCTCTCAGTTTCACCCAACTTCCGGAAGCTAGATGGCAGCCTAATATAGGATTCTGTAGTAGTCTCCCCTTCCTCTGTGCCATGATAGCATGGTTCTAGAATGTTGTATATGTTTATCTCATCAATGTCCTAAAATAGCAAGAATCATCAATGAGCGCCAAATTCATCTTAATTCAATTCCTGCAAGTACTGTTCAATAGTTAAACTTAAATCACCTCATCAACTTTTGCAAGCTTACTAGTGCAATTCTCACTGAGTGGATTATAAAAATTCCCGTTGCACTCAGTAACAACCTCCTGCAGCAAGTACCATCAATTATATGTAACATATTTAAAAGACAACAAATCCATCGTAAGATTTCAAAAGTGACTGCCAATGCAAAAACAAAATAGCAATTTCCAAACTTGCTCTTAAATAATGCCAAGGAAAATTTATACTAGAGAACAGCAATGGTTATATGATACATCAAGAGTAAAAAGGTCACCTCATGCTAACATTAAGTTTGAAATAAAATCAGTTATTTCAAATCAAGTTAGAATAAAACCAATCCTCTCTATTGGTCAATCATCAAAGAAGAATTAAATTTGTCTGAAAATGCACATAATGCAGCTAAGAGAAATTATTTTTACACATTTCTTTTAAAAGAGCACATGCAATTAGTTTAATGGTCTATTAAGATGATAAAACAATTATGAGTCACAGCCTCATTGGGTAACCTTCCTTAAAGGGGGTTATTTTCACCTGGAAGAGATCATCAGAGATAAGACCCATCCCATGTGCAAATGGTACGAGAGCATTGCCATCAAATTCGTCATCTGCGACGCCATTTCCAACCATGTAACCCTGCACACAATGACTTCAGCTAGCAGCCACTGGCTTGAAAAGATAAATTGATCACTTAAAGGTAAAAAGACCTTGAAATTCAGCTTGGGCTTTGCATCAGCATCAATTCCTGTGGTAGATCAAGAAAGTGCACTTTACTTGTGATTCTAACACATTTATTCAACACTTTGAGCACACAAATTATTACCTTTCGCTACTGTATAAGCAAGAGTTGGAACATAAACTCCAGCATATGACTCTCCGGCAATGAAGAATGGGTTGGGAAGGAACTCAGGGTATAGTTCAAACCACTGGTTTGATTTGAAAAAGGACAGATACGTCAGAAATTTGGGAAGAAATATTCTTATTGATTCAAACATTTTACGTCAAAATTACAGAGTTGTTTCCTTAACCACCTTAAGGAGAAAGGCATGTGAATCAGAGGCAGTCTTTAGGTCTCCAGTGTTGTAATCAGTTTGATTCTTAGAGTATGAAAACCCCACACCAGCAGGAGAATCCAAATATATAATATTGGAAACCTATAATGCAAAACAGAATCATATGTAAACTGATCACAAGAAGACACTAAGACAGAGATACAATCAATAATTGACGAATTACACAGATAATCAACTCAAGAACATCACAATGGGAAGAAATCATACTTCCTTATCTCTAGAGACAAAAAGTCCTTTTCTAGTTTTAGTAGAGCTTAAAAAGTTCATACCTTCGACCAGCTGTATGGATTGAGGTGCAGTTTGGGCAGGCTTTCATTGGTCTTTGCAGCTTCAAAATTAAAAGGACCTGAAACACATGGTCAATAGCTCAGTGATTGATAAATTAATTACTATTGAACTGTTGAAGGATTGTACTCAGCATAGTAAGCCATTAACAAAGGACTTTTAGATTCACTCATCATGTCACTAAAAACTACTGTAGTGTTCAAAAGTCTACATTCCAGATAACAATGCATATACATTCAAATGATTCACTTAATTGATAAGCATTGTGATTGCATAACCAAATGATTCCAGATAACTAACTGAATTATTGCTTCCCATTATATCAGAAGAAACAATTCAGTACTAAAATAGTGAGCTGATTACACTATGGTTTTCAGAACATGAAACATCAGAGGTTAAACACAGCACATATCCATGTGTTCAACTAAGACAGTGAAATAAACTTGTTACAAAATTTAACCACGCAAACTTTACATCAATGTTACCAAATAGATTTCAGATGAAATGCATACATTTATTTGAGAACAAAACCTGCTTAGAAACATTTAATATTACACATACACCACTGAAGTCAATAACCAAACACAGAACAAACTTGCCTCAAATCTCAATCATGATTCGTTAAGAATACAAGCTATCATTCCTTTAACGTCATGAACACAAGAAAAGGGGGGCAAAAAAAGCAGCATCCACTGCTAGGACAGCAATATTAATGACCAAAAGAAATGAATTTTGTATTAATGAAAAAATAAAATGAAATGAGAATAATTTGAATACACTGTATCATTATAAATTATTGTACAGAGTCAATCAATCTTATCTCATATATAATTTGTCATTGTAAATACCAGAAGAGTCGAGCTCTTTTAATGACATGACTATATGCAATTAGATGATTATGTAAAGAAAATTATGCTGAGAATGTGTCAAAATAAAATCCAAAGGAAAATGGAAAATGCATAAAATAAGCCTAATCAGTAGCAACTCATTGATTCATTCAAAGAAATTGCACTAAAATGAAAAAGGGGGAAGTGTACAAAAAAAAAAAAAAAAAGAGTGAATAGTGAGTTACCATGCTCATAGATGAAACCATCAAAGCTAGAGCAGCCTGGCCCACCGTTAAGCCACAGAACCACTGGGTCCTCTAACGGTTTTCCTTCAGACACAACAAAATAGTAATACAAGTTCCTCCCATGACTTTCATCCACTGTCACATACCTTCAATACCCCAAAAAACAAACATGGCCACAGAATCAAAAAGAAAAACATTGCAGTTCTTCTACTGGCCAACTAGTCATCGCTTCCAAAACCCAGTACTAAAATTAAAAGATAAAAAATAAGAGTTTAATATGGTGCAATAACCGTTCAAATAATTCCATTTTTGTAACCTTTCGGGTAGTGGATACGAAAATCACTTGGATGTGTTTAGTTTCGGTATTCATTTTCTGTACCTTCGGTTTTCATAATTGTCTAAATAAAATAGTAAAAAACTGGAAACAGAGATTGAAAACAGAATTTTATTGTTTTCACTGTCCTCAGTATTGAAACACCGAGAACAGAAAAAGACAAAAATGGAAGCAACAACCAAACATGCCCTTATATTTGGTGACAGGGCAATTTATGACCAGATAACTGTATAAAAATCTGTTATACTATCAATGCATCAACTTCGAAATTAAATCCTAAATATAAAGTCCACAGCTTGTTGTGACAAAATCTGTGTAGATATTGCTGAAGTATGAGTTAAAATTAAATAAAAAATAGAAAGAAAAAAAAGTATTGATTTATGGAGATAGTGTACCCAGCATAGTGTTTAGAAGGCAAAGTGCCACTGAAGCCAGGAACCTGTGTAACAAGTGCGCTTTCAGGTGCTGATTGGGTTATCACAAAGCACAGCAAAAAGTGAAGTGAGACCAGACAGATAATGCTGCATGTCTTGGCCATGCTGTTTTAGAAGTACAGACAAGTGAATATAGGAAGAGAGAAGAAACGAGCACTTGCCAAGAGCAAGCATATGATGCTCAATTTATAGAGACAAAAGGAGTATTGAAAAGAATATATTAAAGACCTCTTATTTTTAAGTCTAGATTCTCTATTATTAATTATTTAATCAAACTATTAAATACAAATTATAATTATCTAAGCTAATAATAGAAGATTATGAATTTAAAAATTTAAATCTCATTTTTTAATTTGCCCTTAAAACAGTAGTGATGGTTTCTAAGACACTCTTTTTGGCAAGTTGCAAAACTTTGGTTTGCCTTAAAAGCCAAGGGTTGTTAAGAGGGACACAAGGAACAGGAGAGAGAAACAGAGAGAAGAGAAAGAACCCAATGGATCTCATTATTGCTTAACTGCACTGAGAAGAAAGAGGTAAAGTGTTTTTTGGCCTTTTGGACTGGACTTGGAGTATAAAATATCTAAAGCATTAGGGAAGTGATTGAGTGACAGGGACAAAATGAGTGCTCGATGAAGGTCCAACGGTTGAGAGACACATGCTCGTTGGAGTCATCTTGAAGTGCTACTAGATATAAAAAAACAAAAAACAATATTATACAATAGTCAGATTATCCATGCTTTCTTTGTAAAAAGAATAAAAAGGAGCATCCATGCTTTCCATGAGTCACAAAAGTCAAACTGGGTAAAAAAGATGAATTTAAATTTTATGCTTATATTGTTAATTAATAAAATTTATTGAAGTGATAAATCATAAGTTATAATTATTCACCATGATTTATTATTTTAGTAAATTTCTATTTACATGTAATGTAAGATTATTTTGCATAGCTAGTGTATAAAAATTAAATAGATTAATTTTGAAACATTGTAAATGTATAAAAAATTTACATAATTGTTCAATTATATATGTTTATTACGTATAAAATTTGGCACCAATCAATATTGGTAAAAATATCGTAATATTTTTTCATATAAACAAAAATTGTAATACTAAACGATGGATTCATTTGCTAATGAGAGTGGGTATAATTGGTTAAGGTCTGTCTCATATTTCCATAAGGACGTAGGTTTGGATCCAGTGAATGATATGAGAATCTCATTAACAAAGTGATATATAACCTCTTTTGAAAATTCTCAAAAAAGTTGAGAGGTCTTTTATGACTCTAGCCAGATACCAACATTTATCCCACCTGAACTTTGATGAAAAAGGGGGAAAAACACAACAGAATCATTAATGTTTAGAGTGGTCCAACAATTTGACCGCTACTTCCATACTAAAGTTGACAACACTCAATCAATTTCCAAACCCAATAGTTTCACAACCAAGATTATGAGACTTAAGAGATATTTCTTGTACAATATAATATGACAACAATTTTATATTATATGTATAAATGTAGAAGAAGATAAAACAAGTAGAATGAGGCCAGCAAAATAAAAAATATTAGAATAGGAAAGAAAAATAATAATGATATAAGTTTACTATAATATTTTATTGTAAACTAAACATTTTTCAAAATTAAACTAGTCAAACAACAGGTCGCAATATTAATTCAAGATTTAGCACATTATTTCTAGTTAAATCATAGTTAAATTAGATTAAAATTAAAGGGTTTCCCCAATACCTTTATAAAATTAATGGATACTTGTAAAATATAATTATTTGTGATCAAAATCATGTCATGTGTCCCACTAGTTTAATTTATTAAAATAACAGAAAACAAATACTCAATCACAGTCATTAAAAGAAAGAAGAGTACCCAAACAAAAACCCATAAATATATACATATATATATATATATATTTAAAGTTGTATATATATTAATTATTGTATTTATATATTTTATATACTATTAAGTAGAATTTAATTCCTACGCACTCATAATATAATTTTTTTTTTACATTGTTATCTAACTAAATCATCTTATTTGCATTAGTAAATGTGACGTTTAACCACTGTTATTGATATGATAATATATAATTAAATAATAATGTATAGAAATTAAAATATAATATTATATATATATATATTTGCATACCAAATAAATTTAAATATAAAATAATCCAACAAAATTAAATAAATAAATATTAATCTCTAAAATATAATACGAGTATCAAAATTTGTGGTTTTTTCCTTCCCGGACCTTTCTTCTTTCCCTTTTCTTGTTCGAAAGACCAAATACCAATCAACTGTGTCAAATGTCAAACAATACTAATCTGACGGACTTTTCAATTTTTTAATAACTCAACTTTTAACTGACTTTTGAATTCTCAACTTCTATTCCTCGTCTGATCGCAACTCGCAAGTATTCTCAGCTTTTATGGCTCGTCTAATAAGTCCGATCCAATTTTCATAACCATATTCCTATTACAGAGCTTGTTTAACATTGCATCAAAGTAGGGAGATAGAAATAATGCGACAATTCAACAAACCCCAGTTCTTCACATACCTACCTTCACAATAAGAAGCAAGTAGGTCGAATTCCTCACTAAAAAAAAGAGAACAAATGGTGTAGTCCAAGCTAATCATGGAACACATAAAATTTAGCACAAAATATATGCAGGTCTAATAATACCACAGGCTACAAATGTATGAAATGGATATTCAGAATTCAAAAGACTCAATGTATTTAAGCTTATCAAAGCAGCCATCATGGAAAGATACCACCAAAACTAGGATGAAGATTAAGCTTCACCATATATAAAGAAAGCACCCTATGAAGTGGCAGCTTGCTTGGCAGCACTAGAAAGCTTGGATCTCCTCTTTGCCAAACTCTCGCTGCGGCGTTCCCTCTGCTCCTTCAACCTGGAGGCAAGAAGCTTCTGATACTCAGCTGCTTCGGATTTGGCCTTTGCAATTCTCTTTTTCTTCTCAGCAATCCTTGCCCGCTTCCTTTGCAGTGTCAAAGGAGTGACCAGTCGTTGAATCTTTGGAGCTTTGCTAACCTTTTTCCCTGTAATCATAAATCCGTCACTCAGACTATAATTCATAAGAAATTTTGTCCTCATCCACCCAGTTAAATTGGATGTCTCCAGAGGCATCATCACAAATTCTGTGTTAGATAGCTCCTCAATGCAAATGGGTTCCAGTCGTCAATCCAATATATGCAATGTTGTGGTTTTCAAATCTGATTAAGTGGACAGAATACTATTTCTTAACAGCATATTAAAGAGATAAGTTTTCCCAGCATGTCCATTTTTTAAAGAACATGTCCTCATAGTGTTAATGTGTGAATACAGCACACAAGACCATATTAAGAATGCATGTATGCCCCATTTGAACAAATAAAATTGAGGACTAAATAAGTACAGCAGCTGCAGACAGGTTACAAATAATGAATGGACTATATTCTGACTATGAAAACCTTTTCCTGCTTCCAATGACAAAACTATCAAATTGGCAATGCAACATAGAATGAAAAGAGAGCATTTACTAGAACAAGACACTTTACCAGATTTTGTTGTGAAGGTACGACGGTATGTGTTGACATATTTCCTCACATCATCTTCCTTAGACAGGTTGAACAGCTTTCGAATTTTGGATGCTCTCTTTGGACCTCTCATTCTAGGCTTCTCAACATCAGTCAAGCCTGGCAAATCATTGTCACCCTTCTTGACAATTACCAAGTTCAGAACAGAGAGGTCTGGGCTGACAATGCACCCACGGACAGACTTCCTCCTCCGCTCTCCATTGCGCCTGCCATACCCACGGAAACAAGGAGTTCCTGTTCACACAATCAACACAAACAAAATCATATTCCTCTAGACCAGCTTGTGTAAGAAATCTTCTATCCTTTTGCAAAGAGGTAGGGAATAATGCCTAGAATCATCATAGCACAAAGAGACAAACATCTGCTAGAAACAAACACACACACACACACACTATAAATTATTATTAATCATTATAAAGAATCAGACAATCCATATTCTTAAACAAAGAGAGAGGGCAGACATTGTGAACAGCAACCACAAAATTTACAAGGCTACTGCTAAAGGCGGAGCAAAGGACAAGGAAGAATGATACAGAAGATGCCTAGATGTATTTGTCAGGGATAATACTTCAGCCCAGGCCTGTTTGAGGAAGGCCCACAGATAGTTTATACTGGAATGAAGGGAAAGTGCAGAATGGACGGGAATGATGAGCAAGCCACAACAGTACACAGTGATTCTGCATGATCAGCTTAAAATGATTGTGGGAGGAGGGGAAATGGGTATTGGAAATTATTGGTGTCATTTCAACGTTGTTTACTGGAACAAACTGGCTTTCATAGGAATACAGGAGAATTCTCCAGCTTATTTCTATTTTCAGATTTTCATGTCTTTCTGTTAGTATATCCACTGTGAGTACATCTTTGACTTCTCTAAGTTTCCTCATTAAGAGAGGGGCAATACACAACAGCTTTCTTCATGTTTAAATAAACCAAAATAAATGAAGCTTTATGATAATCCTACCTCTGTGGAGCAAGAGACGGACACGACCAGGGGTTAGCACTCCCTGCTTCATTGGGAATCCTTGTTTGTCACAACCACCGGTGATTTTGAAGACATATCCTTTGAACTCCTGATGGTAGCAGAATTGCAAAGTTCAGCAAATAAAGTATTAATGTTCCTCTGAAAAGAGGAGATAAAAAAAATAAAGAACAGGGATTTCCATAAAGGTTTCCAGGTAAAGGGCATACCTCACCCAGAGCATCTCCGCTGACCTCGTGTGAGATCCTCTTGTCCCAAAATGCTCGTCTGCAATTTCAAGTAGAGCATTACAATTGGAAAAACAAGCCACATAGCTCAATAATTAACATCTAAAATAAAAGCAACTAGGTTGAACAACAGGAAAATACTATCATATCGTTGGAAAAATAATACTGGCAACACTTGGGGAGATAGTGGTACTAGAGACGGAAATGGAGATAGAATGACTAATTTTAGCCAGCAGATTATTATACAAAAAAAAAAATCTAGAACATTTACACAGTTCCGCATGCATGCAGAGATAAAGAAACCAGCAATTTCACAAATCTCAGAACTTATAAAAAGAAGTTCGTTGAGCTACATACAAATGGAAAGAGTGATAGGACCCACAAGAAGAAATCAAAGAAATGAAGAAGTATGTAGTATTATGCACACCCTTGAGCTGAGATCAGTGTGATTTTCAGCCAAGGAAGAAGAGAGAAACAATATAGCAAATGCAAGAAATGAGAAGAGCCTCTCGACACTATAGCGGTCCAACTCTCCTAATGCCAAGCCAATATTCTGCCTACCCTTCTCTCTTGTCCCTTGCATACATATAATCCCCCCTCATAACAGAATCACCTAGTAATTCCCTTCCCCACTATCCTATTGCTGACTCAGCAGGTAGGTAGTAGTTACAGTGTGTGCCTCTCATCATCTCTCCTCTCACAAGCCCAACTATTACAATTTACCCAACAATTACAATTTAGGCCCTAATACAATTCAGTTACCTAACAATGCTTTCCCCCTAAACTTCCACCTTGTCCTCAAGGTGGGACTCATCACTTCAGTCATAGATTCTGCAGGGCTCAACAATGAGCAAAGGGTCAGGCCAGCTGTTGCAGCTTTAGGAGCCTCCCCAACAAAAGAAGACCCAAGGAACAATTGAGATTGATCCATATGCAGCAATGCAGTTACCCCAGGATTCGGGGAACTAGATGAACCATCTCCTAATCTCACATGTGGGAAATTGAACAATGAAGGGTTGCAAAGAACTTGGCATATAAAAGTGTCTGTTAATGTGAGAAGCAAAACCATATTACTGAAAATAAAAACTCCTCCCTCCAGGGTCCCAAATCTTGAAGAACAAAATTCAGAGAGATGAAGACAAGAGATACAAGCCTATGTTCACTTGGGATATTACTCATTCACGGAACCTATCACATATGAAAACTCACTTCTAATAAACGCAAAACTTAACAACTTGATAGCTGAAACTACAACTGAAACGCGGCGCTTAACATGAAGAAACATAACACAGAGACGCACTAAAACATTGGGACCAAGCAAAGGTAACCAAAAAAAAAAAAGAAAAAATACAAAACAGAAATTAAGAAATAGCAACACGAGCTTAATTTCCATACACTAACAGTGTAAAACAATTTTGGACTGCCAACCAATAGAATAACTACCTGCCATGATTCCGCATCTTCTTGAATTTCTATTGGCCGAAAGTGTAAAATTATTTTAGACAGTGCATAGATTAATTAAACCCTAGGAACATTAAAACAAAAAAAAAAGCGCATAAATTATTACAGTTTCTGGTCGTCATCGATCTCGAGCTTCTTCTGGCAGCCAGTTGTGGGATTTGCAATATTGAACTGCAAATTTAAAAATGAAAAAAAAAAAAAGAAAATTGAGGCACCAACATAAAGAGAAAAACCAACATATCGAAGCATGCACAATAATTTGGGTCTCAGAATAAATAAATAAATAGATAAAACCTTCATTTTTGTGAGCTCCTGCTCCTGCTACCGTCGCGGTGGATGCCTTTCTAATAGCTTAGAAACTGAGGACGTGCTCACCAAAAGAAGACTTAGTAGGGTTTTACTCACAACTGCAGCTGTTGGACTTGGGCCCCTCAAATGGGCTCGATGAGCCCAACTTAAAACTCTCACTACATTCACTCATGATCAAGAAAAAGAAAAACTTGCTACCGGACCCAAAATTGGAGAGGCAAGTCAAAATTTAACACATCTCGCTTTTAATTGTCCAACCTGCGTTAAGCTACTATATTTTACCAAGTTTTAGGATGAATTTACCAAAAATACCGTCTCCCACACACTCCTCTTCTGTAGTTCTCCCTCCCATTTCCTCATTTTTTGTAAATCAAAATTTCCTATCAATTTTAGCGTCCCATTCCAACACGCGTAAAAACAAAATGAAACAATCTAACACAGGATTATGTAACAGTAATGTCCCTAAAGCCGGAAACACCTAGGAAATAACAAACTTCATACAAGAAGAAATGGTTTATTATGTACTTGTGACAAAATATCATACTTTATTAAGCTAAAGGTTCAATCTATACCTAAATCGAGTTAGCTCACTAAGCAGGAGATGAGTTTGAGCTTGCATTTTAAGCTCGATTATTAATAAGCCCAAGCTTGAATCGAGCTCAATGTTAACCACTTGATGATGGATTTTATCCAATTCGGCTCACTTTCAACCCCATTTATTTTAGTCTTTGAAATTATTAATAAATCAATGGTTTAGTTCGTAAAGTGGTAAAATATGACCCAAGTTATTTCTTTTTGTTGGAATTTAATCTAAAGTCTTATATCGAAAAGAGTTGAAGCCTTGTATGAGATTTGAGCTATAAATAGAACCTTTAGTTATTTAGTTTAAATATTCTTCAAGAGTGAAAGTGACCCATTATATGGGTAGTTTTTAGGAACTGTTGATGTGATAAAAAGACTTATAAGGATAATTTACAATAAAAATTGCATATAGTGAAAGATTTTAAATTGATTTATGAAGTTATGGACATAAGCAATGAAGCCAAACCACTTAAAAATTTGTGTGTACATTTATTTTTTTAATTTATTTTGCTTCTGCTACCCAACTAGTGGTATCAAAGCCAATTCTTTGGGTTAATTGACCTTGGTCTTGTATTGGAAAAGAAGGGTAGCTTTTTGGATCTATAGGGCCCCTTTTATCAAAAGTCTTCCAAATGATATGGAGGTGAGGCTATGTGTTTTGTGAGCAATGACAGTTTAAGTGATGATAGTTTGTGTCGAAAATCTTCTTAGCAATGTGAAGGTTAAGCAGTGTGCTTCGTGTGTAATAGTGGTAGTGGTACAAGTGAATAGAGTGTGTATGACTTTTGTTTACATCGTTAAATACTCGAAAAATATGAGTTTTTACAAGCTTTTGGTAGGACTTTGGATTAAGGAAAGAATTTGTTAGAATTTAATCCAAAATCCCACATCGAAAAAAAGTTGAATTCTTGTGTTAGGTTCGGACATAAATAGAGCCTTTGGTTGCTTGGTTTATATATATCCAAAAGTAAAAGTGGCCCATTACATCAGTAGTTTTTTTTAGTTGTCCATGTGAAGAAGAAATTTATAAAGATAGTTTGTAAGTTTAGCCTTTTAAAAGTTATAAATAGTAAAAGATTTTGAATTAATTTGTGAAATCGTGGATGTAAACAATAAAAGTTGAATCATGTTAAATTTTGTGTTTTTTTTTTTTCATTTGGTATTTCTTTTGTTTTCGCTCCCAATTCTGCGTCTTATTTTGAGGGATTAATTGAAATCATTTTATGCACAAACCTGAATCACATTATATAATTTCAGTACTAAATCGTTAAATTTTTTAATTTCAACGCATGCACAACTTCCAATTCCAGAATGAACATTTGCTGACTTTTCTAACATGATAACTCTTGGGCTTACCCACAAGTTTCAGGTAAGTCACTACATTTGTTGATTTAGTTCATCAGTTTATTTCATATCTTATGCGTTACACGCTTTTATAAGCATTAAATATTTGGCCGAAGGAAGATCGAGCTACAAGTACACTGACGCAAGGGCAAATTTCACAATACACATAAGATAATACAGCAAGATCTAGCACTAACTGCTATTCTTACCAACTAATTAATTTAGAGAATATTGAATACTAATTTGTGAGGGGCATGGTGGAATTTGCACTTCAACAACACCTTCAAGCATCTGTGTCACATTTCTCATGGTTGGTCTAAGAGCCGGATCCTCTTGAACACACCAAATGGCAATCATGACCAGCTTCTCCAACTTCTTCTTGTCATCCAATGCCTCCTTGTCATTCTCAACCAATGCATCAAGAGCACCTTCTATATAGCAATCATAAGCCCAATCAGTTAGGATTGCTTTCTCTTCATCTTCTGGCTCCATGTCCACATTTCGTCTGCAACAAATGATCTCAAGCAGCACCACCCCATAACTATACACATCAACTTTAGCAGTGATTGGCATATTTTTGAACCATTCAAGTGCAACATACCCTTTTGTTCCCCTTATGGCAGTATTGGTTCTGCTTTGATTCATGTTCAGGAGTTTGGCCAATCCAAAGTCAGAAATCCTTGCATTGTAGTGATCGTCAAGGAGTATGTTCTGAGGCTTTATGTCGCAGTGTATGATTTGGGTGTTGCACTCTTCATGCAAATATAAGAGCCCTCTAGCAACCCCAATTGCAATATGCAGCCTCAGTTTCCAACTCGGTTTATTCTCCTCACTGAAAAGAAGGCCTGCCAAAGTGCCATTGCTCATGTACTCGTAAACCAGCAACCTTTCTCCTTCATCCTCACAGAATCCGAATATACGAACCAAGTTCTTGTGATGTGTGAGGCCAATGACATTCAACTCATTCTTGAACTCCTTCTCAACCTCTTGCAAGAGAAAATTGTTCAACTTTTTCACTGCCACGCGTGTTGTGGAACCTAAGCTTATGACTCCTTCATAGACAATAGCAAAAGCTCCCCTTCCTGCCTCTTTCTCGAAACCATTGGTAGCTTCTTCAAGCTCCTTGTAAGTGAAACTACGCAAATTGGTTTCCACAACATGATCATTTTTGCAGACTCTAGTCACTCTACTAAGCTTCTTGTACTTAAGAACAAAACAAGTGCTCAGGCAAATTGCCCCAATCAAAATGAGATTGAGGAAAGCAGAACCACCCAAAAGCACAGAACCAACCAAACTCAAAGTTTTCCTGTTCTTGTTCACAATTGTTGGAGGAAGTGGAACAGACTGGGAGGAATTGTCTTTCCTCACTTTCATGAAGGCCTTGGCACCATTCAGTGTGTGATCAACCCTGCCATTTGAGAGTGGCAATTTCTTCTTCCAGCAGCTGTCACCTAATCTGAAAATGGCAACAGAACACAAGCAATCTTCCATACAAGACTGCCTGCATTGTTCTTCAGTGAAAGGCTTTTGAAGCACAGAATCTGAGAAAGGCCAATCAGTGTCTATCAAGACCTCAAATTCATAAAGATCTTTCATGTTGCTAATTTCATCTTCTTCACAGCCCTGAACAAAATCTGCCTTGCAACTGCCATATGGGTCATTAGGATCAAGAAGGGAGTACCATTTTGGGCACTGACAAGTTGGCCTCTTATCACCTTTCAAGGTACAAATGCTATTGTAACCACAAATGCCACTACCTGCATTAACATTGTGAACACAGATATTATCTGGAAGAGACCAAACTGGGGTCCAACCTGTACTCCCAGATGAACTCTTTGGATGTTGATAGAGTGTGAGCACCCCATCAAAATTAAGAATTGCTCTAAGATAAAACTGTGAGGTGGAGACTCCACTCTCATTTGACAAGTCGTATTTCTCATTGTTCTCTCTCAAAACATACACTTCTCCTGATCTGTCAAAGACCAGTTGAGTTCCAGGACTTGATGTATTGGATTCAGTAGTTTCACTTGCATAATAGTTTTCATTGACATAGCCAGATGGCAAATTTATAGAATGCATAACTAGATTACCATCATTTTGAAGTAAGAGCTCAAACCTTCCCAAGTTGAAATTAGACTCCATAAGCCTAGAAGAAAGCTTTTCACCCTTGGTCAGAATCTGAGAAGGCAACAGTGTGTCTCTATAATCATTGAATGTCTCCCAAACGCTGCCAAAGCTACCATCCTTAAGCACAAAGTTGCCAGTGTCATTGAGCACACCTTGAGCAACACTTCCACTAATGCCTGTAATGTTCCATAACTCCTCACCATTAGGAGCAGTGAGCACTAGTCCTTCATCAGAAGAGAGGACCACTTTTGAGCCCTTTGGTGCTGGAGGGCTGTCTTTATTGACATGATACCAGACTATGGTCTTCTCTGGAATCTTGGCATACCAAATAGAAAGCAAGAAGAGGTCAGTGTTATTAAGTTGGAGAAAACCAAAGGCAAAGTCACCAGAAGGTGAAACCAACCATGTGGAGTTGCTAGTTTCTGCATAAAGAGTATCACCAACAGTTATGATGCTTCTGGTTTGGGCTAGAACACAAAAGGGTAGCAGAATCAGTGAGGAGATGAGAGAGGGAAGGAGATGGGAAGCCATGGCTAGAATCAACTTGGTTCAGACGTTTGGTAAGATGACGTTATTGTTGGTATTAACCATGCACAAGGATCTTTCCTTTCTTTTGATGTTTGCCTAGCATTTGTACAAACAAGTCGTTCTCTCAATTTTATTTTATTTTTTTGATAAATCCGTTCTCTCAATTTAATTCTTATGCTTGACTTCGTCAACCCACGGACTATAAAGTGTATTAAACCAATCAGATGGAGGATAGTGCGTGGATTAGTCATGAGCTCTGGAGCACACGACACAAGGGATTACTCATGGCAGATTAATACGGGATATGATATGGATATAGACATGAACATAGACACAAAAACACATTAAAATTAAAAAATTAGAAGATATAGATATAATATATATATATATATATATAAATAAAAATTTAATGAAAATATATATTATTTATATAAATTTTACTTATATTTTATTTTTTTATAAATTTAAAAAGTTATGTATTATTTTTTTATATTAAAATAAAATATATATGTTTTAAATTAAATATATATAAATTTATGCTATTAGTATGTTATTCGCGTGTTATATAAAATTCAAAATGGAATCCTATGTGATACGTAAACACGACATCTCCGTGGTGTACAGGTCATGACAAAAGGTAATTTGTGGGTACAAATTATTATTGGTTCTTGTAATTGTATTTTTATATCAAATTTATTGTGTTTACTTTATTAGTCATTAATATTGTTACTGTGGCTTGGAAGTGGGTTCCAAATAAAGACTTTTCATCTTTGAAAGTGTAATTTGTGGCTGTGCAAGAGTGCAAAGACATTAATTAAATCTTTTACAAAAATTAGTGGGATTTCATTATTATCTAAAATTTAATCTCAGGTGAGGTTGTAAAACATTATCGAAACTGTAGAGTACGGTAGCCTATACCAATTAAAATAGGAAAAGTTACCTAATTTACTGCCGAAAAATAACCCTTCCTGATTTTTAATTCGGGAAATATACTATTTGTATCATTATTTTTTAAAATTTTATTGTCGTTACAGAAGTATAGTAGATTTTATTTTCATCCAAATTTTACATACTTACGCTTGAAGTAACATATCCTTTCCCGTATAACAGATGATATGATCACATAAATACGAACCATCACTATGCTTTTATTTGCCTATTTTATCCTACTGTCCTGGTTCATTCGTGAGAATGGATTCAGTTTCTTCGTTTGTTTTTATTCCAATGTAAGTGATAATGGATTCAATTGATGGCCTTCATCACTTAACATTTATCTTGAGTACACGTTCTTTGAATTTTCTCTTCCAATACAGGACCGGCATTCCCGTACAGTCAAGCTACGCCCCAAACGGGATGGTGATGGCGAGAGATACCTTTATTTAATTGATATTTTTTAAGATTTAAATATGTTTTTAATGGTTGTGAATTTTTGTTTTTATCATGGAAAATTTTCTTCTTGGTTTCGGTTTAAATACTTCTAAAACTATTTGGTATAGTAAACACTAAAATTGGTCACTGACAATTTCCTTGATGAATAAATTGATCCTAACAATTGTAAATATCCGAATTGGTCCCTCACATATGAGCTCTACCTTCTCCCAGCCAAGTATTGACAGGTCGATTATGTACTTATATTGTCCTATTTTAACAAATGTGATGGGTCAATTTGAGTATTTACAATTGTTAGGGATCAATTTATTCATCAAATAAATTATCAGGGACTAACCTGAGTGTTTACTCTAGTTTATTATTAATCCGTCTATGTTAAATGTGAGTAGGTTAACATAAGACTATGTCATCTAATCCTAAATAATTGTCAGTAGTCATACATGATATATCATGATCTTATGAATCAAAATCCTATCATATAATGAGTTATTAGGAGAAGTCTAATCAATCAATCAATATATTTATATAAAACACAATTTATCCAAATAAGGAAATCCAATATGGCAATCCCTCCTTCATTCATCCGTAATTGAATTTGATTATTAAAATAAAGTGAATTATTTAATTAATATATATTTGATTAAAAGAAAGTCACATAGATTATCCAAATTGATCTCATTCGTAAAATAATTATTATCTAAAATTAATATAGGATTCACATATATAAATATATGATCCATAGATATATTTGATATTTTTTTCTACTAATATTAATTCTCTAATATTATGTTTTAGTCGTATCATTCTTATAAATTTGATATAATTTCCAATAGTGAAATTAATTTCATGAATCTGATATAATTTCCAATTTTTATGAACCAAAATTGGACAACTAATATCAATTAATATCAATTGTTCTGGACAACTAATATCAATTGTTCTATATATCATTCTTATTCACAATTAATTTTTCAATCTTATTTAATACTAACTTTTAATATTCCGGTCGCTTGATATGTTATATTAATATGATATCAAATTTCAATTTATATCCTAAAAATTAAGATTATAATTATTATTATATTCCAATTTCCATTATTTTAATAGTTGAAATATGATCCAAATCTCAATTATATATATTTATAAGGAAAATACTATGTGACAATTCCTCCTTAACTCATTTTTCTGTCCAAAATTTTAATTACTTTCATTTACCATTTTATTTTTTTTATATTCTTGATTATTTATTTTAAAGAAAAGTAATATAAGATTCAAATCTCATATAATTTTATTCTTAATTTATATATAATTGAAAGTAAGATCCTTACAATATAAATTAATTCAATTTACAATGTAAGAATAAATAAATATATTTTGATTGCTTTTATTCTTAATTTTAATTGTACTTAATATTTCTATTTTTACGATATATGAATATCACATTTCAAATTTTTATTTGGATTTCAATATTTAAACTTAATACATATAAAGCTAAAACATATAAAATTAATCTCACCACATTTTTTGTATTATTTATTTTAAGAAAAATTAATATATGATTCAAATCTCAATTAATATATGATCTTAATATATCATTGGTTAGAAACATCTTTATATTCTTTTTCATTTTAATTCTTAAATGCTTATCTAATCTGTATTGTTAATTTTTAATAATTATCATACTAATTAATATTATTACATTTTTCAATTTTCATTTAATTTTAATTGATTTGATGCACTTAATTTTTTTGATAGATTTGATGTACTTAACATATATACATATTTGATCATTGCATATAAATTGTAGCATTGGTAACACATCCTATCTACACATACATATTTGTATTATTTCCTTTGTTTTTTTCTCTTCATTATGGTTTTTCCTATTGATTTAATGTTTTGATTTGTTTTTATTTCTTTCATATTTAGGTGATGTGTATCGAGTTGTTTGGAGCTATTTGATGAAACCATTGTGGTATATTCATCAATCATTTATTTTGATTTTTGATTTTTACTTTTTATATAGTTGTTATATATATAATTCAATAGAATCAAATTTAGAATGATTTGTTAGTAAATTTTTCTTTGGTTCAACTTTACCTCTTTTCTTTTGTAGTAGTATTAAGGTTCTCTAATTGTATTGTTAGTAATTTTATTCAAAATATTTTTTTTATTTGATTTGAATCTTACTATTCTTCATTCATCAAGTTTTTATTTTGTTTTCTTTTTTAATATTTTAATTTATACAACTTCCGTAGCTTCAAATGATTTTGATTTTTGGATTAATTGTTTCTTTCAGTATATGTTTTTCTGAATTTATTCATTTTTACTTTTGATGTATTCTGTTTTAGGATTTAATACTATATTGATTTGGATTTGAAATTAATCAGTGATAGTATGCTGTTTTAAATAAGTTTTAAAAATTATATTATTGAAATTTAATGTTATTTAAAATTGTATCATATTTCCATTTTTAAACATTTTCTTAATATTATATTCATCCTTAATATTACCATACTAATTATTTTAAATGATTCTTAATCTTCAATATTATACTCTTTTTTTTTACAAAATTAGAATATCATATCCACATTTTAAATAAAAAATTCAAAACATTTCTTTATAATCTTATATGCTAGGTTGATTTAATAATGAAATTAGTTGTTAATATTACTTTGATTCTAAATAATTTTTGTTTTATTTGATTTTAAAAGGATCAAATCAATTAAACAATTATCTATTTTTAATTATGATTTCAACTATTTTAATTAAATCTTCACTTATTTTTTTATCATATCAATCAATAATTTATAAATTTATAAATATTCACATTAAATATTAAATTTTTTCATTTTAGTCAAATAATTTTTAATTATTAAATCATATCCATCTTTTGCAATATTAAAAAATCATATCTCCATTAATTATATTTTTTCATATTAATTTAATTCTTAAATATTTCTCTTTCTTGATTTTCAATAAATGATTTCTAATAATTACTATGTAAACTAAAGATATTCTATATATATCTCATATCTTAAATATCAATCTCGATATCAATTTTAATCTTCAAATTTAATATATAATTTAATTTTTAAATAAAAAATTATTGATATTTACATCCATGTCAATTTGTTATTATCATGTTATTTAATACTGATATTTTGATATTATTCTTAATTGATATTATTTTAATCTAATATTGATTATAATATCATGTGTGAGAGATTTAATTACAAATGATAATTCCTTTCAATCAATTACAAATGGTAAATGGTTATAGAGTAAAATATTTTTATCATAAACATAAAAATAATTCATTTGCTTAGTATACAAAATATATCTATTATTTATAATAAATACAAAAATTATACTAATAATCTTAGCATCAATTGAAATTAAATATACATACAATTTCACTGATTTTGTCATTTTTTAATAACAAAAAGATAATAACATTTTTTTTCTAACTCAAACAATCTACAACACAAGTAATGATGAATATATCTTTCATGGGTAATGAAAACATATGAATTGCACACGTAACAATTAGTGTACCATATATATACCAAATTCATATATTACATGAGTTCTAACAAAAATATACATTATATGGGTAATAATTTAGTTACAACCTGATTAATATCGATTTATGCTAAATTAAAGTTAGTCCTAAATTATAAAAAAATAGATACACCCACATATTGATATATAAACATAAAATTTTGCTTAATTATTTATCTTAAAAATAAAACATATTTATCTTAGAAAAAGGTCATGATAAATTATTTTCATAATAAATTATACAAAATTAATATATTATAATTCAGTTCAATTTTATAATATATCTTTAATCAATTTTTTTAAAGTTTATAAACATAAAGTCTCATGCATTGCACGAGTAAAACACTAGTAAATTATTAGGTAAGAGTTTTAACACATAAGATTATGATATGTCATGTAGGATTACCGGTTGCAATGTATGATTTGATGACATGACTTTCTATGTTAATATTATATGATATATTTTTATTCATTGTCTAGTATCGGTAATAATTGTACAAATTTATCCATTATAATGTTTATACATGTAATATCTCATTTCAATACTATTTGGAAAGATTAAAAGAAGACCTTTAACTTTGCTTTCAGGATCAAATTATATAGTTCTCAAAGATGTCAAGTAAAAAATGGATCAGAAATGGAACTCTATGTTGAAGTTGTCCACATAATCTTTACTCAGTATATTGCCAATACCTTGAGCTACAAATGTCCAATTGACATGATTTTGGTGGTATTAGAAAACCAACTCAATGCTCTACAATAGTTACTTTTATGTTCACTAAGAGTGGAAACAAGTCAAATCACACCTTGCTATTAACCATGTTAGGCTAGTAACTAGAACACTAGCCTGAATCTAGTATGTTATCTAGCAACTTGTTAGACACTGTCATGCCCGTCAAGTCACTTTTTTTCATTTTTTAAATATGTGTATATATGTATATTGTTATAGATTATATAGACTTGAAGATTATTAATTTTTGTGATCATTTAACAAAAACAAAATAAGCCTTAAAATACCTAATTAATGGTATGCCTAATGCAAATAAATATTCCTGACTGCATGTGAAATTGTATACAAAAATATGCATGTAAAGTAATAAGAAGTTCTGGTCAGATAACAATATTTAGTTTAGATGATGCAATTCCAGATTATTGTGCGTCCACGTGACACTAACTTTTTACCATAAACCAAGTATGTGCGCTAATGTTACTTATTAGTCCAAGTGTTTCATTTTATTAATTAGTGTAAAAAGAAATAGTGAAACACTTGGACTTGGACAAAAAAAAAATGTAAGTGTTTCATTATTTTTTTTTACATTAATTAATAAAATGAATTATAACTTCTACGAAGAAAATGGCAAAAGTGCAATCTAAAGAAAGGCAATGGCTTACAACATTGTCACCGTCACACGCGACACGATGAATGTTGAAAATAAGTGAAAATATTGGGTCTGACTCTTCATTCGCTTTGAGTTAGTGCTTCTGGTTTTGGAAATTGAAAATATATGGAAGACAAATGGCTATCAATATATATGGTTTACAAACAAACGTCTCATGAATTCTTGTATGAGGTTTGGGCTCTAAATTGAGCCATTGATTGCTTGGTTTAGATATATCGAAAATGGGAGTGATCTATTGTATAAGTAGTTATTATGAGCTGTTTATATGATAATAAGATTTGT
This sequence comes from Dalbergia cultrata, assembly GCA_031216105.1. NCBI lineage: Eukaryota > Viridiplantae > Streptophyta > Magnoliopsida > Fabales > Fabaceae > Dalbergia > Dalbergia cultrata. The sequence goes on from CM062346.1 coordinate 65,445,918, forward strand.
AATTTTAGTGGTTCAAAAGTTGCATGTGCTGTTTATGTGATAAAATGATTTGTAAAAATGGTTTATAATTTTAGTTGTTCAAAATTGTAAATAGTTAAGGATTTTCTTGGGCTTATCCACATGTTTCGGGTAAGTCACTACATTTGTAGATTTTCATGTCTAACGCACTGCATACTTTTATAAGCATTAAATATTTGGCCGAAGGAAGATCGAGCTACAAGTACACAGACACAAGGGCAATTTTCACAAATACACATAAGATAATACAGCAAGATCTAGCACTAACTGCTATTCTTACCAACTAATTAATTTAGAGAATATTGAATACTAATTTGTGAGGGGCATGGTGGAATTTGCACTTCAGCAACACCTTCAAGCATCTGTGTCACATTTCTCATGGTTGGTCTAAGAGCCGGATCCTCTTGAACACACCAAATGGCAATCATGACCAGCTTCTCCAAGTTCTTCTTGTCATCCAATGCCTGCTTGTCATTCTCAACCAATGCATCAAGTGCACCATCTATGTAGCAATCATAAGCCCAATCAGTTAGGATTGCTTTCTCTTCATCTTCTGGCTCCATTTCCACATTTCTTCTGCAACAAATGATCTCAAGCAGCAACACCCCATAACTATACACATCAACTTTAGCAGTGATTGGCATATTTTTGAACCATTCAAGTGCAACATACCCTTTTGTTCCCCTTATGGCAGTATTGGTTTTGCTTTGATTCATGTTCAGGAGTTTGGCCAATCCAAAGTCAGAAATCCTTGCATTGTAGTGATCGTCAAGGAGTATGTTCTGAGGCTTTATGTCGCAGTGTATGATTTGGGTGTTGCACTCTTCATGCAAATATAAGAGCCCTCTAGCAACCCCAATTGCAATATGCAGCCTCAGTTTCCAACTCGGTTTATTCTCCTCACTGAAAAGAAGGCCTGCCAAAGTGCCATTGCTCATGTACTCGTAAACCAGCAACCTTTCTCCTTCATCCTCACAGAATCCGAATATACGAACCAAGTTCTTGTGATGTGTGAGGCCAATGACATTCAACTCATTCTTGAACTCCTTCTCAACCTCTTGCAAGAGAAAATTGTTCAACTTTTTCACTGCCACGCGAGTTGCGGAACCTATGCTTATGACTCCTTCATAGACAATAGCAAAAGCTCCCCTTCCTGCCTCTTTCTCGAACCCATTGGTAGCTTCTTCAAGCTCCTTGTAAGTGAAACTACGCAAATTGGTTTCCACAACATGATCATTTTTGCAGACTCTAGTCACTTTACTAAGCTTCTTGTACTTAAGAACAAAACCAGTGCTCAAGCAAATTGCCCCAATCAAAATGAGATTGAGGAAAGCAGAACCACCCAAAAGCAAAGAACCAGCCAAACTCAAAGTTTTCCTGTTCTTGTTCACAATTGTTGGAGGAAGTGGAACAAACTGGGAGGAATTGTCTTTCCTTACTTTCATGAAGGCCTTGGCACCATTTAGGCCGGTATCATATTTGCCATTTGAAAGTGGCAACTTCTTCTTCCAGCAGCTGTCACCTAACCTGAAAATGGCAACAGAACACAAGCAATCTTCCATACAAGACTGCTTGCATTGTTCTTCAGTAAAAGGCCTTTGAAGCACAGAATCTGAAAGAGGCCAATCAGTGTCTATCAAAACCTCAAAATCGTAGAGATCTTTACTGTTACCAAGTTCATCTTCTTCACATCCCTGAACAAAATCTTGTTTGCAGCTTCCATATGGGTTATTAGGATCAAGTAAGGAGTACCTATTTGGGCACTGACAAGTTGGCCTCTTGTCATCTCTCAATTTGCAGATGCTATTGTATCCACAAACACCACTGTCATATTGAACCATATAACTACAAATATTATCTGGAATGGACCACACTGGGCTCCAACCTTCACTACCAGATGAATCCTGTGGATGTTCATAAACGGTGAACACCCCATCAAAATTAAGGGTTGCTCTAAGATAAGATTGTGTACTAGAGGGTCTACTCCCATCTGACAAGTTAAATTTTCCATTGTTCTTCCTCAGAACATACACTTCTCCTGATCTGTCAAAGACCAGTTGAGTTCCAGGACTTGATGTATTGGATTCAGTAGTTTCACTTGTATAATAGTTTTCACTGTTGACATAGCCAGATGGCAAATTTATAGAATGCATAACTAGATTACCATCATCTTGAAGTAAGAGCTCAAACCTTCCCATGCTGAAATTGGACCCCATAAGCCTAGAAGAAAGCTTTCCACCCTTTGTCAGAATCTGAGAGGGCAACAGTGTGTCTCTTTGATCATTGAATGTCTCCCAAACACTGCCAAAGCTACCATCCTTAAGCACAAAGTTGCCGGTGTCATTGAGCACACCTTGAGTAACACTTGCACTAATGCCTGTAGTCTTCCATAACTGGTCACCATTAGGAGCAGTGAGCACCAGCCCTTCATCAGAAGAGAGGACTACTTTTGAGCCCTTTGGTGCTGGAGGGCTGTCTTTATTGACATGATACCAGACTATGGTCTTGTCTGGAATCTTGGCATACCAAATAGAAAGCAAGAATAGGTCAGTGTTATTAAGTTGGAGAAAACCAAAGGCAAAGTCACCAGAAGGTGAAACCAACCATGTGGAGTTGCTAGTTTCCGCATAAAGAGTATCACCAATGGTTATGTTGCTTCTGGTTTGGGCTAGGACACAAAAGGGTAGCAGAATTAGTGAGGAGATGACAAAGGGAAGAAGATGGGAAGCCATGGCTAGAATCAACTTGGCTCATACGTTTAGGTAGGAAGATGATATTATTGTTGGTATTGATCATGCACAAGGATCTTTCCTTTCTTTTTTTTGTTTGCTTAGCATTTGTGCAGACAAGTCTTTCTCTTCATTTAATTCCTATGTTTTACTTCGTCAACTCACGGACTATGAAGCGTACTAAACCAATCAGATGAAGGATAGTGCGTGGATGCGTCATGACAAAAGGTAATTTGTGTATACAAATTATTGGTTCTTGTATTTGTTTTTTTATATCAAATTTCTTGCGTTTAATTTATTAGTCATTTCTCTGACCAAGAATACTGTTACCGTGGCTTGGAAGTGGGTTCCAAACAAATTAAAAGACTTTGTCATCTTTGAAAGTGTAATCTATGGCTATGCAAGAGTGCAAATCTTTTCCAAAAATTAGTGACATTTCATTATTATCTAAAATTTAATCTCAGGTGAGGTTGTAAAACATTATCCAAACTGTAGAGTAGGGTAGCCTATACCAGTTAAAATAGGAAAAGTTACATAATTTACTGCCGAAAAATAACCCTTCCTGATTATTAATGCGAAAAATATACTATTTGTATAATTATTTTTAAAATTTTGTTGTCGTTACAGAAGCATAGTAGATTTTGTTGTCATCCAAATTTTAAATACTTACGCTTGAAATAACATATCCTTTCCCATATAACATAAAATATGATCACATAAATACGAGCCATCACTTTGGTTTTATTTCCCTATTTTATCCTAAATGGATTCAATTTCTCGTTTTTTTTCCCATGTAAGTGATAATAGATTCAGTCGATGACACTCATCACTTAACATTAGTGTTGAGTACACATTCTTTGAATTTTCTCTTCTGATACAGGAGCGGCATTCCTGTACAATCAAACTACACCCCTAACGTGACGGTGATGGCGAGAGAGACCTTTATTTAATTTACATTTATTAAGATTTAAATATGTTTTTAATAGTCATAAATTTTTATTTCTATCATTGAAAATTTTCTTTTTGGTTTCAGTTTAAATACTTCTAAAACTGTTTGGTTTTAGTTTATTATTAATCTATCTATTTTAAATGTGAGTAGGTTATCATAAGATTGTGTTATCTAATCCTAAATAATTGTGTAATTCTATGTGACACATCGTGATCTTACAAATCAAAATCTTATCATAAAATGAGTTATTAGAAGAAGTCTAATAAATTATTAGGTGGGAGTTTTAACACATAATATTATTATATGCCATGTAAAATTATCGATTATCATATATGATTCGATGACATGACTTTTCATATTGATATTATAATGTATATTTATATTTATTGTTTATTATTGGTAATAATTATATAAATTTATCCATTATAATGTTTATACATGTAATATCCCATTTCAATATGTTTTGGAAAGAATAAAGAAGGCCTTTAACTTTGCTTTCAGAATCAAATTATAGTTCTCAAAGATGTTAGGTGAAAATTGGATCAGAAATGCAACTCTATGTTGAAGTTGCCCACCTAACCTTTGCTTGGTATATTGCCAATACTTTAATCTACAAATGTCCAATTCATATGATTTTGGTGGTGTTGAAAAGTTAGCTCAATGCATAGGAATAGAAACAAGTCAGGTCAAATCTTGCTCTAAACAGGTTAGGCTTGTTACTAGAATATTGACCTGAATTTGGCCTGTTACCTAACAACTTGTCAGGTATTATCATGCTCGTCAATATATATATATATATATATTGTTATGCAGATTATCTATTATCATAAATTATATAGATTTAAACATTATTAATTTTTGTGATCATTTAACAAAAGCAAAATAAGCCTTAAAATACCTAATTGTATTAAAAAATATGCATGTAAAAGTAAAAAGAAGCTCTGACTGGATAACGATGTTTAGTTTAGATGATGCAATTCTAGATTATTGTTTGTCCATGTGACATTAACTTTTTACCATAAAGCAAATATGCGGCCTAATGTTACTTACCGGTTCTAGTGTTTCACTATTTCTCTTTACATTACTTAATCAAATGAATTATAACTTCTACGAATAAAAAGGCAAAACTGTAATATAAAGAAAGGCAATGTCTTACAACATTGTCACCGTCACAAGCTACCCAATGAATGTTGAGAATAAGTACAAATATTGGGTTCGATTCTTCATTCCTTGAAAGCTTTGAGTTAGTGCTTCTAGTTACGGAAATTGAAAACACATGGAAGACAAAACTGCTATTAATATGGTTTACAAATAAATGTTCACAAATTGTAACCACCGAAGCGTGGCAGAGATATTTTGAGAGGATTCAGTTACTTGGAAAATAATCTTTATATTTACAGATTTATCCTTGTTCAGTTAATTGTCGAGGACATTAAAAAATGACACTAATAGAGGAGGGTGGTATCTTAGGAATAAAAATTGAGGAGTGATACATAACCATAATCACTTTTACACCGTATATTTATACTAAGTTAAAAGTTATAAATCAATATGTAAAAAGTTATAAACTAATATGATTGATTTATAATTTTTTATATACTGATTTAAAATTTTTAATTTGATCTAAGTATACAGTATAAATATGGTTGTTTAGCATTTCTCATTAAAAATTGGACACCAAAAACAGTGAAGAGGAAGAATCCCATTATTAATGTAGTAGATATTAGTGTTAATGTTAATCCATATAAAAATTCAAAATACCGGAGGGAAGAATAGAAAAGAAGAACTTCCTTAAGATCTCGAGCCTGCACTACACTGACGCTTCTATAAGTTGCTTTTCCCACTCTCCTCTTCATCGTATAATAATAATAATAAGAAGAAGAAGCTCTCTTTTTTCGCTTTACAATAATTACCCGTTATATTATAGCAATAGCAGCAGAAGAAGATGGTGCAGTGTCTCCCTCGTTCATCCTCCTCATTCCTCCTTCAATCTGCATAACAATTTACAATTTTGCTGTAAATTGCTCTCTCTCTCTATCCGTTGTTGTGTTAATAAAAATACAGAAAATATTGGGGGGCATTTTAGAAACCGGTTCAGAACCCTATTCTATTCTCTTCCTCTTATTTTTTTTTCACAATTTTCTGATTCGTGACCAAAGAATAGATCACTTTCCTCTCTTTTTTTTTTTGTAACCAATTTCATCACTGTCTTCTTTCTTCACTCATCTCTATGGTTCTACCCTCCGATCTGGAATTCAACATGAACCAAACAAGCCTCGAGTTTGAAAAACCAATTGGGTATTACGGTGCTGCAGTTCAAGTACGTTTTTATTTTTGTTTTTTATTTTCTGTTATTGATTGCTTTCAATTTGATTGTTTAATGAGTTAGTCGAATTTCTGGTACACTATGAAGCAGCATTACTGTTCGATGCCATCCTCACTCGTTAAAAAAATTTTTAAAAAAAAGGACTTAAATTGCAATGGTTCGTTCGTAGACATAATTAAGAGAGTGAGTAACACTTTTGTTGATATGTCAATACATGATTGGATGTGTGTGTAAAATTATTTTATGTATTTAGGGTAAACTCTTTTATTTTTAGGTAGTCCGTTGCTTGGTTTTAGTTGTCTCTTGGTATGTGATTGCTGCTAAGTAACTTAAACAGGAAATCTTATTTATTTATTTATTTTTTTTGGGGGGATCATCATGGTGCTAGGAATGCAGCAAAAACAAAAAAAAAAGAATAAGTGATTTTTGATGTGTCAAGGCATAGACATTCTTAAAGTCTTCTTATTTTTTTGTGGTATTTAAGACTGCTAGCAAAGCTATTAAGAGAGAATAATCAAAGGATTTGTTGTGTTGTGCACTTGTGCTTTTATTTGATGTGTAGTTGGATTAGATTATTTTTTAAGCACTGAAAAAAATCATATGGTAATAATGATGCCATCTTGTATGATTGCATGAGTTGTTCAGATATTAGTTTGTTGTTCTCCTGAAATGTAGGAGCTTATCGTTATTGATGATGTGCTCTGGGCCATGGTTGGGGTTGAAGGACGTTACATCTTAATCAAAAGAGTTCGTGGAAAGATGGATGATGTTACTTTCCAGGTTGACCCATCAATGGATTTGGCACTGCAGGTGAGATTTAGCGTAATCCTTGCTACAATAATTTTTGAGATGCCATTAGTTTTCAATTTGGCATTAGAGGTCTTAAATCTCCACATTTTGCTCTATGTTGATAATTATGATAGGCATATTTAGGTTGCAAACCTAGCTAAACAGGAAATGGAAATGCTTTTTATGTAAAGATGTACAGTATCCTAACCTACTGCTCTGCATCAAAGTGAAAAGTTACTACCATCTAGATTTTTTCTCCATTGTTTGATGAGGCTCTTGTTTCAATTTTGTAAACTTTTGTAATGCAATATGAAGCATCTAGCTTATAATCCAAGTCTCCCAATGCTTTATATTGAAATAGTGGATACCGTTCTTTGGCAATAGTCCAGATAAATGTAATTGATTTATTGTTTATATTTTTGGCCACCATATTATTTTTAACTTTTAAGTTGTTGTCCACAACTGCAAGTGCAGCCACAATATTGCAGTTTTGGAGGTATCTGCACTTGCAACAAAGATAGAGAGTGGGAAGCTAATGGGGAATGAAAAATTGTCCTATGCTATACCAGTATAACTTTAGATTATGGAAAATATAATAATGGCATACAATGATACAATGGTTCAACAGTTTCAGGGCTCATAACCATTAGTGTCTCTGCTTTTTTGTTGTTGCAGGAACTGGCAAAACGGATATTCCCTCTCTGTAGGAGCTTTTTGTTGATCAATCAGTTTGTGGAGTCAAAATCTCAGTTCCAGAATGGCCTAGTTAATCACGCCTTTTCTGCTGCACTGAGGGCTCTTCTTCTTGTAGGTTTCTCTGAACAGTGAGTCATCTGGTTGATTTATATTGCACATGAAATGGTTATAAACTTCTGCTGTTAAACTGATATTGTGTGTGGTTGACTAACTGGTCCGACTTAAGGTATAGGTATTACAACTGGGTCTGTGTACCTCAAATTTTACCTTCTAACTTTTTCTGAATGATTCAGGCATTTTAGTTCATTTTTCTGTTGGGGGTGAGGGAGATGGAAGCATCATAAAGGTCTGTAGTAATGGTATCCCCTTTTCATTTTAAGAAATCTTTTTTGTAGTGATAACCAACTTTTAGTTAGAAGGTTTTCATGTATGCATTTAGCATTTGTTTCTACCTATGTTCTCGACTACAGATTTCTAAGATTGAAAGCCAGTAGATATAGTTTTCCACTCTTACTCAAGTGTCAAGGCTAACATTTCATCCAATTTTCCAATATTTGTTTCTTCCACCCATTTGGCTTTCAAAACTCATTTTCGGGAAAGGCATTTGACCTCTTTAGAGGACTTTTCATCTTTGATATGCTAAGAGTTTGAAAAGCTTTGATCTTTTGATGTCTTTTTTTGTTTATCATGTTTGTTTTGAGGGTCTCCTGTCCTCTATGCTTTGTGTTCTATTTTTCTCTTGTTAATGAAATTTCTTCTTTTATTCCAAAATAAAAACTCATTTTAGGGTAAAATCTTTTGTTCAAGCAGTATTGTAGGATTAATACAAATACGAGATGTGGTAAATAAGCAGACTCACACAATGCTCTCCGTGGTATGTGCTATGTGATCTAGTTTGGAATTGGAAACAATACTACAGAACAACAACTAAGCCTTTTCCTACATGCTAGGTGGGGTTGGCTAGTAAAATAAAAAGAGTGGGAAATGAGAAAGCGAGAGAAAGGTTTTGGACAGAATTTTGGTGATCTGAAATCAGAATGTATTGTTATGAAAATGAACATGGGATTACAATTATATAAGAATTATCTCTTCTGATCTAATAACAAAATCCTTCTCACTCGCAAATTACCTTCATAACAGTTAAACTGACCACCTAACTACTCTCACAGCTGTCACATGGCATTCTAATCCATGTCAGCAGTGAGTGTGTACGTACTCTAACATGCCCCCTCAATTCGAGGTGTCTACCCAAGAGATCACCCAGGTGGTCGTGTTTTATTAAGTTCTGCACAAAGCTAAACAAGTGCTTACACAAAGATACATAATCTTTCTAGTGCAATGGCCTTTCTAGTCTTCTTTTATCTCAATCAATGTTGTAACTCTATTTGGTATAAATGATTCAATTCTTCAAATTGATATCTCCAATGCAATAATCCTGTTTGTCTCGAGCTGGTTCTGTTGATTACCACCCTCTTCAGTACATTTTTGTGCTTTTGAGTTGGCATTTCATTCTGGAGTTTTGTGATTGTTGGACTTGATGTTGACCATGATGAGCATGCTAACATGTGATGATTGCACTAGATAGTAACAAGTGTCACAGAAAAACAAAATTGATGCTTGCTCTCTTGGAGTTCTATACAGATCATACCATTTTGATTAAAATATACATTATGAATAAGAAGCTTCTTTTAACATTATGGGAATTTCTTTGCAGGATTACCAGGCCATGGTGGCACAGCTTGAACACCAATTTCGGCTTGGGAGACTTTCCCTCCAAGGATTGTGGTTCTACTGTCAGGTATGGATTGGTCTTGAATGTTGAGTAGATGTAAATATTTGTCAGATGCTGGCTGATGGTAATTTTGATTATGTGTTTCAGCCCATGATGGCGTCAATGCAGGCATTATCCAGTGTGATTCAGAAGGCTTCAGTCAACAATTTTTCTGGATCTGCTGTTCTTAACTTACTGCAGAGCCAGGTAAAATCTAAGTTAAGGTTTCCTCACTTTTTCGATGATTCTAATTGACACTCCCTTGGATATGTTTAAAAACTATTCTCTTTAGTTTCATCAAAAAGTTTTTCAAGCACCTAATTCTCTCCACTATGGCTTCTGTTGTATCTAGGCAAAGGCTATGGCCGGAGATAATGCTGTCAGGTTATTGCTGGAGAAAATGACACAATGTGCAAGCAATGCCTACATGAGCATATTAGAAAGGTTCATTTTCTTCCCCCTATGTACTGTTCATGCTTGACTAACACATGTTGAGGCTCTGGATCAAATTAGTCTGGCACCCTGCTTCGTGGAAGGACTTGATCCCAGGTTCCATCTCCTCTGAGTTTTAGGGTATGTTTGGATATTAGGAGAAGAGGGGATTGGAAGAAATGAAAGGGAAAAAAATGGAAAAGAAGGAAGGAAAGAGAATAGGGTGTTGAGTAAATATCTTTCTTCCTTCTGTTTGAGTGTTCATTATTTTATGAAATTGGGGGAACATAAATATTTTCATACAAGTGAAAAAGGGTTGGTTTTGGAGGATCACTTTAAAATTCATTTTCTGCCTCTCATTTCTTTAAACTCCCAAACTGCAAACATAAGGAAAGCTTGACTTTCCTTTCACCACCTTTCTCCTCCCAATTCCTCCTACAGAGCATAGTCTTAATACTCACACTTGAACACTTGGCCATTTTCGCTATCCTACCTTTTCCCCATCCCCTTACCTTGTCTTAGAATCCCATCTGTAAAATAATTTACAAAAGGAATAGTTATGTTGATGTAATGATTCTTGTGTAGGAAAGCCATACTCCTAGTCAAATCAATATTTACTTTGCCATTGGCTGTTGGGTTCATGTCTTGCTGATGGTGACTATGGTGACATATCCAAGCTTCCTTTTGTTAACTGCTTTGTTTGGTTTGGTTCATCATAGAGTTGGCTTTGTCACTCCTGACATTTGAGGCATTCAAAAGAATGTAAACAATTTGTTTGATATTGTTTTCCCACAAAATGAATCTCCACTTATTTTCGTGTTAACGTGTTTTTGCCATTGCAAGTCTTAAGGTGTGTTTGGTTAGAGAGTAAAAGTGGGGATAAAATTTACATGAATGAGCTCTATGTGTAAATTTACACATGAAACTCATTTATGTAAATTTTATCTTCACTTTTACTCTTCAACCAAACACACCCTTAGTGATATTTGTTCTATCTGTCTGTTTAACTATGCATTTATGAATTAGTCTTTTCTTTCTTCTAGATTTGTTGATAGAAGGGCATCAGTTAGCACAGATATTTTGAAGAAGACTTTTGATGCAATATAATAGTATTTAGCACTATTTGCAAGAAATTGTCATTTTATTATGTGCTCTTGTTATCAAGCTTAAGTGACTCTGATTGTGTTTTACTTATCTTGTCCATTTGGGAATTTAATAAAACTGTAGATGGGTCTATGAAGGGGTTATAGATGATCCTTATGGTGAATTTTTCATCACAGAGGACAAATCTCTTCATAAGGTAGATCAAAATCTTTTATCCATTAATATGGCTCAAGCTTAATATCAAAATTTATTTTTAACACGGTCTTAGTTTCAAATTCTTTATAGGAGAGTCTCACTCAAGATTATGATGCTAAGTATTGGCGACAACGTTACAGCCTCAAAGATGGAATTCCTAGTTTTCTTGCAAATATTGCTGGGACAATTTTGACCACTGGAAAATATCTAAATGTCATGAGAGAATGTGGGCACAACGTTCAGGTTTTGTTACTATCATGTTCAGAATGTTAAATAGATTAATTTTGCAACCCCTTACATTTGGGGGTGCTAGCAATAATTCATTGTTTTATAAGTGGTTATGTCACTAGATGTAATTTCTAGTTACTTATCTCTTTAGGTCCCTCAATCAGAAAATTCAAAACTAGCGAGCTTTGGTTCAAATCATCATTATCTTGAATGTATTAAGGCTGCTTATAACTTTGCAAGTAGTGAACTGCTGAATCTCATTAAGGAAAAGGTGAGGTTGCATATAAATTAAGTGATGGAATTCTCAGTTTACGTTTTTATGCTTCTACAATTGTTATTGTTAAAATTCCAAGTTCTAATTCTGAATTACATTTCTATGTTTAGTATGATTTAATGGGAAGGCTGCGATCTATAAAGCACTACCTTCTTCTTGATCAGGTATGATCATAATCATCTTACATTATTCAAGTATGAGATACAGATAGTCATATAGTGACTAGCTATACCGGCAAAGCTAAAACTGGATAAAGGTTAAAATTTAAGTATAACTGGAGTATTATCTTTTTTCTGCCATCCAATGGAAAGTTTAGAGATGTTAGGATGATCTGGATGGAACAAACCAATAAATAATACATCTCTGAATGGACACACGTTGTTTTACTGCTTGTAGTTGAGAGTTTGCTGAACAAATTGGACAAGTTGGAAGTCTTATTTCATTGCAGGAGAATTTTGTGTCCTCTTCAGTAATAGGATTGTTTTGAGCTTTTGATTGGGATGATGGCATAATAATTCAAGAACTTTTTATTGACTAGAAACAAAGGAGAGGACTTATGCCACATAGAATAGCAAAAACTGAAGATTGCTATTGAATTTTAGCCTTCTAAGAATTCAAAAGCCTCTGAATTTAGTGAAGAGAAGCCAACACAAGTCCTTATGGCAAACCCAGCTCTCTCCAAAATTGTCAAAGAACATGTTCCATAGATAAATAAATCTTTCTGCTTGTATATTTCCTTGTTTTCTCCACAACTTTTATGTTCTTAAGGAGTCTCTTAGATCTTTCTTCTTCTTTTTCTTTTTTCTCAAATGGAGTTAATGTCATCTTTTATTTCTAAAAATTAAGCAAAAGAAAATGGCAATTATGGACTGTCTTGTTGGTGGTTGTTATATCAAGAATAGTTATATTGTGGTGTGATATATGCTACAGTAAATTAGATAAAGTTCTATCAATAGAGGTTAGCTCATTTGGTCAATCTTCCGTTTATGCATTGCTATGACTTGGGTTCAATTATTAGGTTTTCTCTATTGGTGGGTGATTTATAAGCACTTGATGAGGCTGGCATGCACCAATTCCCCCTTAACCTATACTTTAATTCATAGAAAAAAGGGGTAGAGTTCTTTACTTCTGATGCTTGGAAGTAAAAGATCTAGTGTTGTTCTTCCCCCCCCCCCCCCCCACCCGCCAAAACAAAAAATAATAAAAAAAGGGATCTAGCTTTTTTGTATGTGGTGAAAGTGTGCACGTCACTACCCTTCAACTGTCAAATATGCTTTTCAAATTTTCTCACATTTCATTGAAGAGAGAAAAATGCATATGTGCACACATGCAAGAGGCTACTTTTAAAACACACATCACTCGTACCGATTGATCTTCTTGAAACTAGTCAATACTCACATTGTCATGGTCAATTGAAGCTACTGCCATTAAAAATTTGCATTCCTGCGGTTTATTTGTGGATCTATATTCTGTTGAAGTGGTTGTATGCTGTATTTGCTTTGAAATTTTTTTGAGTTTCATTAGTTCATGATTTGTTCATTGGAAGATTTAGGGGTTGTCTGGTGAGTACTTACAAGGAAAACCTGTAAGAAAGTGTTCAGCTGGTTTGCCATATAGGTCATGTAGTTCTACAGGTGCATATGAAAGTGATTTTCTTTCTCTTGGAAGTCAATCTTGATGATGATATTCATTTCCGAGACACTGGCTGGTTTTATTATAATTGTCATGATCGCACAGGGTGATTTCTTAGTACATTTTATGGATATTGCTCGAGATGAGCTAGCCAAAAAGCCTGATGAAGTTTCAGTTGAGAAGCTGCAGGTATAGTAATCGAATATTCATCACTTTAGTATGCAACATTTTTCTTCCTGGTAAAGTTTAATCAGAATCTGCTTATTTTTATCTTGAAAGGGAAGTAGGTTCTTATAATGTTCTTTTCCTTTCTTTTTTGTTTTGTTTTCTCCATCTTTCTCCTCTTGCATGACATAGTCTCTTCTAGACCTTGCCTTGCGTACTACAGCAGCTGCAGCAGATCCTTTTCACGAAGGCTTAACCTGTGTTGTGGCAAGTGACTGACTCAGCTTGTAGGAAAACTAATTTTGGAGCTAATTCCCAGTATTCACAAATGATAAAAACTTTACACTTTCAGGAAAGGTCTTCTTTGCTAAAAAGGTTGGGGACATTTAAAGATCTTGAAGTTAGCCAGAGAAGCTCTGGTGACAATGATCTGGAGGAGCCAGTTAGCATCACCAGCCTTGAAACATTTTCACTTAGTTATAAGGTCTTTTCTTCCTCTATAGGTTCTGGAAGAGTCTGCCATGTGCTAGTTGTTTCATCGTTTAGTGGTTCTGTTTTTTGTTCTGGTTTCAGGTGCACTGGCCATTGTCTATAGTATTATCACGGAAAGCCCTTACAAAATACCAGTTAATTTTTCGATTTCTTTTCCACTGTAAACATGTTGAGCGTCAGCTATGTGGAGCATGGCAAGTACATCAAGTATGGCTCTAAGACCTTTCACTTTACTTCATCTGATTGTTTTCATCTCCTTCCATCTTCATCTTTGGTCTCATATTGTAGGGAGTTCGAGCTCTTAATACACGTGGAACTGCTATCTCCAGATCATCTCTTCTTTGCCGTAGTATGCTTAAATTTATCAATAGCCTCTTACACTATCTGACTTTTGAGGCAGGTTTTACATTTCTTTGACTCTTATGCTACCCTTTTGAGAACCTTTAAAGTTCATATAAACTAGCCTGTTTCCGTTCTATATTATATCATATCATAATGGAATTTTACTTTCTGTCTATATCTGCTTTTAAATTGAAATTATTGAGTCTAGATTTTCTATATTTTTATCATTGTTTCAAATTGCAAAATGTTAATCATGCTCAGGGTTTTCAAAGTTTATAGGATTGGATAATATATAAGTGTTTCACATTTGCTTCTTTGTTTTTCTTAAATTTTGGTTACATAACTGAGCAGTTTGGTGGGTCCTTGTTACAACTATATTGTTTAGGTTATTGAACCCAATTGGCATGTGATGCATAGCAGACTTCACTCAGCAAATAGCATAGATGAGGTATGTTATTGTCATCAAAAAGTTTCAAAACATGTTCACTATATTGGACTAGCATAATACCTGTATGTCTTTGCGATTGAGTACTGTTTTACTCCGCGGTTGCATGTGACAGTCTGATGTTCTTTGTCTGAAACAGGTTATACAACATCATGATTTTTTCCTTGATAAATGTTTGAGAGAATGTTTACTTCTTTTACCTGAGCTGCTGAAGGTTAGTTTCTATTTGTCTTTTTCCAGATAAAATCTTTCCAAAGTAGGAATGTCTGATTTTTAAATCTGGGTTTCTCTTCTATTTCTGTGTTGTTTTGTTTCTTAGTGGAGTTGGTTTCTGTAAAAATGTATTGGCCAATATGTCAAGGCTTAGTGTCAATGGGTCTCTATCCCATATAGAGAGGAAAAATGGTCCCAGCCCAGTACAACATAACAACCTATTGACTATTCTCCAAAATAAATAATATTCTTGCTGGACATGGATGATTTCTTGAGTAACTTTTAATAAAGTTTGTTTGGATTGGAGAATAATATTGATTTGAAGTCGTCTGGTCTACTCATTGTCTAATTGGGTTTATTTCCAAGAGTCAAGAATAAAACACAGGAACAATAACCCATGTTATGAGAAAGCAATGTCCTTAATTCTGTAATAAAGAAATGGAAAAGGTTTGTGCTCAGTATCTTACAAAAAAGTTCATACTTCTAACCTATCCATATTGACCGTGTCTTCAAGCTACGCCTATTACTGTTTCTACTTCCAATCATATATGGAGAGTGTAGATAACAAATGATTGGATTGGTATTAACATGAGCCTTTTGTTGCACTGCATTGCACCTTGTTGTCATCTGAGATACTTCATTTGACACTTATTTTGGTTTGTTATTTGGTCTCCTATTTCAGTCCTTGTTAGACATGTGGTCATATGCATGAAATAAATTTGCTGTTGTACTCATGTAACTGGACTCATATTTGATAAATTCAATCAGAAACATACTTGATTCCTTTGTTTAAATGTGGAGACTCTTCATACTATTGTCGAAGAAGAAAAACAGTTTAATGGGTGGTATCCTCCAATTGTCATAGGTTTGTGACTTCTCCTCATGATTTATTTTTATTTTTTCTCAATTGCAGAAGGTGGAGAGGCTTAAATCCATGTGCCTACAATATGCAGCAGCAACTCAGTGGCTCGTATCATCATCTATCATATTACACAATCCTGAGGAACCAATTGATGGTTCAGTTGGCTTGAACAAAGCCAAGCAATGGAAATCTGGTCAGGTCCTGAAATCAACCACCAGAAGTGCAGCAGTCACTGATTCTGTTCTGTAAGCCCCAAAACATTACATTTACCAAAAGTGTTACGGCACTCGTTAAGGATTGTAAATTTTTACACTTTAATACAGTCACTGCAATGGAAACTAAAAAAACTCATTTTTCAGCAGAAAATTTAGCACTTTTAATTCCTTAACATGTGCCCTTGGAAAAGCCTATTATTTTATGCTCATGATTTTCTGTCATCTCAAAACTGACCAAATTAAATAATTGCAGCAAATTTGAGAAAGAATTTAATGCTGAGCTTCAGAGTCTCGGATCAATATTGAGTAGTAGTTCTCAAGCCGAGCCATATCTGGCTCATCTTGCACAAGGGATCCTTGGTGTTAAAAACGAACAGAATGGTTTGTGATTTCTTTTGAATGGAATTTCTGTAAAATTTTGAGCAACCATCCCTATGTAGTTGTTTGTAATTTTCGAGTTGTGGGTTGTCATTCTTACTAATGCTTGTTCTTAAGTTTCTTTGCACCAATATTTGAGAATACGGTTTTATTTTGTTGGTAGTTTTCGATGTTACATTTTGCTAAAATTTGTCTTGGCAATTGATTGTTTCGCCTTAAAAGGCAACGATTATTTGATTCAACTGAATATCTTGTGGGGCTATTCGACTTAAACGATATAATTTATCTGCTCAATTTCCACCAAGATAAGCCTCGAAAGGTTAGCATCAAGTTTGTATAGTTTATCTTTGGAATTTTTTCGTTGTAAAATCCAATGGTCATTAATAAAGCTTTAGCCTCCTTTCAGTTGTGTAAAGTAATTTTTCTTGTATGAAAATTTAGCACTTAAAACACATTTTATGAAAAATTATTTTCCATTTTTTTTAAAGGGACTTTAAGGATTCAAAATTTCGACTTAGATACAGTTCAAAATTTTCGATTGACAATATAAATTAGATGTTACAATATTATAACAGTAGATTTGATAGTTAGATTTCTTGACTCACGCAGCTGAATGATAATAAATAGAGGCTAAACATATAGGTTTAAAAAAAAAAAAAGGAGCTAGCATTGACACAACTTCTACAAGAGTGTTCCATCATTTTTACTCCATTTTCATGTGTTGAGAGGCTGGATCAGAATTTCGTTGTGAAATGGAAGCACCAAAGCCTTTTAAATATGGCAAAGACATTGTTATTCCAGTCTAAGGTGGCTATCAAGTTCTGGGGTGAAATTATGAAAACACTGCAAAATTCTCCTAAATAGGCTTCCTTGTCCAATCCTTAACGACAACTCGCCTTATCAGTAGTTATTCAACTAATAATTCCAGCTATGCCGCATTTAGAGTATTCGGTCGTGTTATACTTCTTCATTAGCCTCACAGACTTGGATTCTTTTCCTGATATTGTTTTGCCTTTACCTCAATCTGCAATGCCAGACAAGTCTGCAACTGCACCTACAGAACCACCTCTCCAAAACACGTGCAACCCTCTGATAATGTAAATGATGTTTGTCCTTTTATTCACATGAGTAAAGAGATCAACCAGAACCACTAGCCTTCATCTTATCTCCAGGTCAGAGTAATTCTTAGAGACACAAATTTAACAACTCAAATAAGGCAAACTCTCATAAAGTTAGTGTGACTTAATTTTATTGTGAATGTATCTAAATTTGACTTATTAAACTTGTGTCCACCTAAAAATATCTCGTCCAATTATTCCAATTGCATAGAAGTTTAATACATACAGTGAATGTGATACAACCCCATAGTTAGTTGAGGAATATTAATTAGAGAATATTCTCGTATTAATGTGTATAAATAAAATATTTTTTGTCTTTGCAAATATAATGAAATTAGGGTCTGTTTGATTTCAAAAAACAGTTCTCAATTTTCATTTTCTGTTTAAATGATTTCCTTTTATCCAAGATTTTACAAAGAAAAACATGAAAATTATAAATTTCAGTTTTAGTTTTAATTTCCATTTTTTTACTATTTCATTCATAAAATCCTAAAAATAGAAAATTAACTGAAATCAAAAAATAAAAACTGAATTTTTTAAAACTAAACAGATCTTATAGTGTTCCACCGTGATTTGAAGAGAGAGATGCTATCAGAATGGAAGTATGCTATTCATTTTCTCCATTTCAAATCTTAAAAGAGCCCAGGGCAAAGTGCAAAAATTCTGACGTCTACTATTATTTATATGATGAATTTACAAGTCACTTTGAAGGTTCAAGAGTTATGTTTAATACAGTCTCTAATAATATGCTTATAAACAACCTACCAAATCTTTTGAAAGCCCATAAAATTGCTAAAAAGAGTGAATACAAAGTGGGCAATCCTACTACACCGCAAAAAATAATAAATAAATTATAGAAAAGAAAAAGGTACTAGCTGAACGCTATCTCTTGAAGCACTTGAAGTGTCTTTCGATGAACCTGGAAGCAAGGGAAAGGGACAAAGAGAAACTAGTCATTTGGCTAATGAGTGTAGGAAATTATTCAAGCAGCAAACAATGCATAGATTAGAATCATACCACCATCATTGCTCCAAACAAAACAACTACTCTTTTGGAGTAATATTTAAGTATTAGCAAATTTTTAGGATACTAGAACAAGATTAAATAAATGGGAAAGCTGTAGTATATGCTCACCAAACATCAAGTTTAAATAGTCAAACCAGCATTTTACTTTAACAACATATGTTGTACTCGAGGCAACAATATCTACAAGGGTATAGTTGGTGATATATATGATGCCCCTCAATTTGTAAAATTATACATTTACCTCCCCTAAGCTTTAGGTAATATTAGACCCAATATTTTTGTAATGTCACATTGCACACCCTTGTAAACATTACATTGAATACCCCTATAAAGAAGTTTAAGTGGTGAGGGATATCATAATATCACCTAACTTTAGGGGACGTCAGTGTAATTACCCTTTCTACAATTATCAGAAACCAAGAAGCAACAGAAAAGAGACGCTGATAAAGCAAACTAGCTGTTTCCTTCTGTTAAAGCATTTCAGGGGATTGATATTGCGCAATCTGTAGTGAAAAAGCCCCACATTTTCATAAATAACATTGGTAGCAAGGTGATTACCAAACTCTTCAATTGCGATTGTGTCTAATAGTTATATGAAAAAGTACTTGTTTTGGAAAATAGTTAAGTAAAATTGACACTTGTCAGCAAAAAAAGAATTGACAATAACCTTAATTGGTTTAATTATTTGATCTAGTGCCAAATAATCTTCCAAATAAAAAGCAAGCTAATGAAATTTCAAAAGAAAAAACAAAGGTAACAAGACAGTTCCAAAAAAATTGCAAACTTAGAAATAGACAATATCAATAAAAATGACGATGCTTCTCTTTGCTTATGTCATAACATTGATCTTGCAAATAGAAATATTTATCTTGCAAATAGAAATATTTATGAATTTGATAAAGAGAGAGAATTTACCCATTCCAGATGCTGTGCAGTGATGCCAGACTCAGTTCCAGAATATATACCAGATAAGACCTGTAAGACAAGAATTGAAAAATTATAAATTTGAAATGCACACACAGACAAAGATCAGTTAAATCTAATGTGTATCAGATAAGTAATCAGAGTGTTTAACAAGAACCGTATACTGGGTAAAAATAATCACTGAAAAAGTTAAGGCACCCCAAGAGAGTGAAAATTTCAATGGGAATGTGGGTCCACTTGGCCCCCAAACATGACTTGGCATTACCTTGGAGACAGTCTCTAGAAACATGCCAGGGCGTACTGGAAGTAACTTCCTTCCTGTTACACTTGAAACCCTTTGTGTGGTGCCATCTTCATCTTCGTTGAAGTTTTCTGCACCTTCATCTTTTCCTTGCATTACATTCCTTATCATATCAAGCACAGTTTTCCCAGGTTTTAAAGCCACCAATTTGGCCAAGAAGTTGACCTGCACTGACAACAGTTTTAAAGATGCCAATATGATATATTCCACAATGATAATGAATAACAATTAAACTTTAGATCTCTACATTATATACTTGGGATTTCCAAGTCCTCTTAGCTTCGTGCAATAAAATCAGATGAAAGTAAAAAAAATATTAGTAATGTTTAATGTTTCACATGAAGTAAGCACCACAGTTAAGGTTGGAAATTACACATCAAACATACCTCTGGCTCAGGAAGAGTAGATAATCCACGGTCATTTCTTTCATCCAAAATTCCACCACCCATCATGTCGCGTGCTTCTTCTCTAATTAAAACAAGCCTTGCAAGAAGTTTTCTATCGGGGACAACAGGACGAGTTTCCATTGTCTGCAAATGTATTGATAAACACCAAACAATTAAACAAGCCAAACAGTATCTAGAATCCAGAACTTCCTTTGGTCAAGACTCGAGCTAACGGAGAGTTTGGGCAGTCCATTCATTGATTAAAAGAATAACAAAAAGTAATTGTTTAAATATATAGTGCTTCTGGTAAAATGAACCTTAAAGATAAATAAATAAATAGTGGTGCTAGAAAGACATTGATTTAAACAAGTGGGTGGATGGAAAAGCAAGATGAATATTAATGAAGAGTTTAATTCAGATTGTCTTTATTTTCCTTTTATAAGTCTTGTCTAATTATATATCAGAGTATTGATGTTTTGAATTTTAAAAGACTGCAAGAAGTACCTCGATATTCACAGGCTGCTTTAAGATTGTATTAATACCTCTAATAAGTCATCAGCTTGGTTAGCTATGTCGTTTAGATTTGCCCCCGGGATATGAATCTTCAACTCATCTTTTCCTTTAAATACACCACCACCAGCTGCAACACGGCGTAATAATTCATGTCTGCTTTCTTTTTGGGGAGTTCTACATAGAAGACCAATAACTTGAACCTAGAAAACAAAGGGAAAACGAGCACATTGATATACAACATAAAAATTGCAACCATCATTCAACTAGAAAAATGATAAAGTGGCTCAAATAAACTTCCTCACATGTGGCGGACACTCTTTTGTCAGATGCGATAATACCGTCTCCTTGATAACTTCCAGCAGTGACTTGCGCTGAATAGAAAACATATATGCAGTTATAATTATTTTACAGTGGCATCAGTTAAAGGATATTACTTACTTATCAACATTCAGGTCAAAATTTAATGGCAAAGAGGACTTGAGGGTCAAAGACGTTAGCAACAACAATAACTAAGCTTTTTCCCAATAAATAGAAGGATCAAACGACATCACTGCGATCTAATCATTGGGCGACCCTCCATCCAATATGCTTGAGGGACAAAGAGAAGAGGTACAATAACTTATATCATGATTTCATCTAATATTGAGAAGGAAAGGACCAATAATTATGTTCTTGTATGAATTCAAATAAGCTGGCAGCTACTGCAGTCTATGAGACTCACTGTAATTTTACTCAGCAACGCACTTTTTTTTTTTTGTTTTTTTAAAAAATAACATTAATCTATTTCTGATAAAGGATCCAAATGTAGGTTTAGAGCGGTTCAACGCATGAGCTTCCAACCTAATAGGGTCTGGGGAAGGTAGATGCACGTAGTCTTACCCCCGCTTTGCGGAGAGGCTACTTCCAGGATTTGAACCCATGACCTCTAAGCCACAAGGTAACAACCTTACTATTGCGCCAAGGCTCACCCTTTCAAAGGATCCAAATGTAGATATGTCATAAAATATAACTAGCGAAATTTTGAAACGCACATGGAACATGTTTGTTTCAAAATATAACCAGACAAATTTTAAATTCCTTCATGAAAATTATACCTTATCATCCTGGTCCTTCTCTGCAAGCTGGATCATGTAATCAAGGGCCATCATAAAACCAGATTCCATCTGATCGACCCTCTTTCCAATAACTCCTTGAGCAGCCAACTCCACTGCCACTTTTTCAGATTCTTCATCCATGTTCATATCTTCCAACTGAAGCCAAACATTACTTGCACATTAGATTTCAAGTAGCATTATTCAAAGGCTGAAAGATGTACATAGAAATGACCCAAGAACAAGAAATATTTACACAGAAAAATTACACGCTGCACAAAATGTGCTAACAACTGAGATGGATATCACCAGTTACCAACACCAACAGAAAGTGCACTGCTGGCACACATAGCTTTTATGACTCCATCCCACCCAAAATAAATAAGTAAACACATAAGACTTAATTGTTGCAGGCTTACAGCAATTATTGCTATTAGAGGCCTATTAGGAGAAATTGTTTTTTTTTTTTGGTTAAAATCAAATGCATCCTAATAATAATGAGGGGGGAAGACTGACAAGGAGAATCATTTCCTGGAGCACAGAGATGACTTGTTCTCCTCCTTTGAGTAGCGCTTCACGTTTAGAAGAAGCTTCTTCTTCTTCTTCCGAGTTTTGATTCTGGGAACTCTCATTCGCGCCTAATACCTCTTCTGGAGTGTGCCCCCCGGCGCCCGGAACGAGAAGTTGGTTTTTTCTAATGGGATGCTTCAACAGCAACTGCAAGTGCAAGTGGTGATAGCGTCGTTGGTGGAGTGAGAGAATTGGTGTTGGACAACAAGAGATCAATGGGATTATTGGGAAGAGACAAGGAGAAGGAGGAGAGAGAAAGAAGCGAGGGATGCCAAGAAGCATTTCGTTGTTTTCTTTTCTCTTATCCCTCTCTTCTCTATTCAGTTCATAGCGTGTGTGCGTTGAGGGCTTTTGCACTTGTTGGGTTGAGTTGAGGGTTTTACTCTACCCATGGGTTTTAGCGTCTAAAATTGCGGACAAGAAACATCTATTACAATAGAACAGTGGGTTTGACTATTTTAAAAGTGAAAAAGTTAATAAAATATAAAAATGAGAGATTAAAAATTATTGAATCAATAATTTTTATTATGTATAAATCACAATTTTTTTATCCAATAAATATCACAAAAGTAAAAGATATTTATACTCGTAAAGTGTGAAATATCATGCTAGAAAAATCTCATATTTTATGTGTTTGTAGAATTGATTTTAGGTAAAATTAATTTTGAGATAAAGTGTTTTATGTTTAATATTTTAATATAAGAAATGATTTTAACAAAGATTAAAAAGAGTAAAATGAATTTTGAGACCAAAATCAATTTTGAGAGTGTATCAAGACATAAAACCAAACAAGATAAAAACTGGTCAAAATCTATTTGAATTTCAAAATTGACCGTGAAGCCTACAAACGCATTTCCAACCATGCTGGTAATTCATGAGCATTGAACGTGTACTTAGACATCAATTATGCCAAGAAAATGAGATATTTACAGAACAAATTACCTTATAATCTACGTTGTCTTATCAATTCCATGTCTCTCTCATTTTTCTTTACCCCTCTCTCAAATCACAAGGAAAACCCAAGGGGCACATATCAGGGGCAGGGAGTGAAAAAAATAGGTCAATTATACATTATCATATTTCTATTCAGAAAACAATTTCTCCCACCATACCAATGAACCTTTAAACCATAAATAAACATCCATATAACAGTCTCCTGCTTTCAACGTATTTTTAACAATACTTCAGAAAATAGCTAATAGCTGGGTGTAATCCTATTGGCGGCAGATATAGCTACAAGCATTGAGGGTAACTCGGCAGAAATATGAAGTGGAATAGAATGCTGCCAAGCCTCTTTCCACAATGGCGGGCAAAACTTTCATTTACTCTCCTCTGCTTTCTGTTTGACTAAAATATCGATCAGCGTTCAGTGGTTGGTTCCGGGACTCCAAATTGTGTTTGTTCCAGGAGTTTGAGTCCCGAAAGTCAGACATGGTTCCTCCATTCATTGGTGCAAATGCTGCAATGAAGTAAATAGGATTGATGAAAACTGAACCCGCTTTTAATAGAAGAAAAACAAAATCACTAATGAAACAGATGGCGGTATGATTCAGAGAGGTTGTTGAACACGTTTCATGCGACTCATAGAATATGTGGATAACAATAAACTGTTCTTTGATACTAACTGCTAAATTTTGAAGAGCTGATATTGCAGGTATATGCACCTATGAGGTCAATAGGTAAACAAGCTAAAAACAAAGTGAACATGTGAAATTGCATTTGTAATCTCAAGAAACTTATTGCTTTCAGAAAATGAAATTCATCGTAAATTCTTCTTGGCTTCTTAAAATGCATTTGTAAATTTGAAAAATAAAAGAGCATGAAACACAGTCAGTGTATTCACATCCATGATTTTTCTCAAATTGACATGATTCTCTTAGAATGAAAAACTAAAGAGAACAAACGTTGAAAAACCAGAAAGAGTATGGCTGAGCACCCCCAATGAGGCCAAAAATACCACTGCTATTATAAAGTCAGCTGATCAGTTTTAAGAATTTCATAAAGAATGTCCATTGAGAAAAGTTGTATAGACTATAGAGAGTACTAGAATTTGATTTTATCTTAAAAAAAAAAAGAAAAAGAAAGGGAAAAGATTCCTAGAATTTGTGAGGTAGTATGAATGAGAGTGTAATTAGCTAGAAACTTAACCAACCTTTCTCTCTCATTCTTCTCTCTCTGTCGTACTCAAATTTATCCCGAATAAGGCTGACTTTCTCCCAAGTATCAGGTTGGTTGTTTCTCCCAAAATTCTGGTCCTGCATCAGAATCCAATCATCTGAGTGATCACATTACAAAGAAAACTATAGCAGACAATATTGCAATCTTAAAGATTCCAACTATCTTGTAAAATTAGATCCAAAGTAGGTTCAGGTGTTGGAGCCAACTAGTAACCATATGAAAAACAACATCATTGTGGAAGCTGAAGAGAGTTTTCAGGGGACAATGCTTTAGTTACATATTAGGCCCTTAGAATGACACTTCCTAGGGTGTGTTTGGTCGAGAGATAAAAATTGGGATAAGTTTTCATAGATAAGTTCTATCTGTAATTTTACACAGAATTCATCAACGAAAACTTATCCCTAATTTTTACCCCTTAACCAAACACACTCTTCGGTTAAAATTTGAGCAATAATGATTTGATTTTAACATATAAAATTCTCAAACCAACCTCAGCTGATCTCACAGAGAGAGAGAGAGAGCCCTTGTGTGTTTTAATTTATTTTCATAAACAAGAGGAGTTTTTCTGAAGTACAGAGAAGTAGGACATAAAATCCTTATAAAGCAACTTAAATAACTAAACAAGCAATGCAAAAGACAAAAAGTGATGGAGGCCAGAAGCATGCAGATTGAAAGGGTTAAAGAGTATAATAGAAGGCACGGGTGATTTGCAGGCAACAGAAGGGGGTTCTAGGGTTTGAAATGGTGACTATTTTAATGCTCTGAACAGTAACTTCAGCATCAGCATTTTACCATGATTGTGTAAATAAATAATGATGTCGCCTTACACCCAAAAAAAAGAACACACTAATGATGTTGTCTTCTGAAGAACAATAAGTAACTCTTGAAATAGCTTATGAAAGCAATTCTTTTTTTTTTTTTTCCCTAGATGTCTTGTTCCATGACCAACTCTTACCCTCTTAATCACTGATGCATTTTGTTTCCTAGATGTCTTGTTCCATGACCAGCACTTACCCTCTTAATCATTGATGCATTTTGTTAGGGAGGCTAGAGATCCCAGATTTTCTAAGGTGTATGAGAGCAGGAATAGGGTGGACCAGGAGCTGGCCCAAGAACAGCCCAGAAAATGAGAATTAGAACAGCAGAGAAACAGTTAGAAGAGAGGGAAAGTTAGTTAGTGAGAGTAGAGAATGTATAAATAGCAGAAAGAATAAGTAGAATAGCTGTGAATTCATTTGTGTAATTGATTTAGAAATTGGAGAGAGTCTCTCCCTTAGGGTTGATCTTGTATTCCCTTGAGGTTATGGTGATTTACCTAACCTGTGATCAATAAAGTGCTGCATTCTTCCTTAGAACTAGTTCAGATCTAACCCAGTCTAAGTTTCTTCCCTCTATTTCCCTTTTCCCAAACTTCAATATGCCAATAAATACTTCTTTCCCCCTCATTATGATAAGGCTTGAGGATAAGCTTGCCATACAAAAATAGAAGAATATTGTATATCATTTCTTTCCCTTTCTAGATGGCATAAACCAAGGTCCATCACCTCTCAGAGAAGAATAAGGCAACTTAAGTTGAAGGCACAACAGTCAAACCATTTACCCACAAACCTTGATATGGCTAGAAGAAAATACTTGAATGCAATACAAGACAATTCATTTCACATGGCACTTTATTTTGGATGGCTCACTAATTAGAAAAATTAAAGTCACAGATATAAATTGCATGACACAAATTCAAGACAACACATTAAATTGTAAAATATTCAAATCATTAATTTGTACCTTACTATGCTCCATCTGAGACCTTCTACTCCTGAAATGTCATAACATATTACACCAAGATTAGACACCATCTCCATGACTCCCATAATAACTAAAGCACTTCAAGCCATTAATCTGATTTACTCATAAAAATAACATATTATTGTTAAACTGAAATTTAAAACACAAAGGTTGCCACCCAACTATCAAATAGTGACCAGCACCAACTTTCAAACAGAAAATCCAGCACCATAATATTATATAGCTAACAAAAGAATCTCTTCAAAGTATTTTAAGAATAATTATTTGAATAAGATTTATTCCTCTTATTTTGAATGACCATCACAAACTGCTTTAGTTGTCAAATTCATGCATGTGACATTAAGAAACATATTGGACAGAGACTGAATCAGATTACTCAAGGAAATATGCGTATATACTGTATTATTTCGCTTCTGCAGCTGGTATCAGTGAGACACCAGTGGCAGCATGTATGAATGTATAGAGAATATGGTATAGTGCAAGCAAAAAAACGAAACAAAGATCACTCAAGGCAGTCAAGAGGCCTCAATCTTTTCCACTCTGATCCCTTAGTCACTCTTTGCTTACCACCTTTTCTGCTCTCTTCTCCTCTTATGTCTTAATCCCATTCCTCAGGTTCCTGCCACCAATGCTCCACTGCTGCAGCATGTGCAGCAGGTTGATACATGAGGTCACACTTCTCACCTTGCCTACAGAGGACTCTTAATCCCCTACCAGTTACCACAGACCCTTCTTTTCATAAAATACATACCTAACAATATGATTTTTTTTTTAAATAAAAGGAATTAGCCCTAGAGGGCAGGGCAAAAATATGTTGGAAGCAAACCTGTATGGGGAGAAGTCTTCATCATCATCTTCAGCAGATTCATAGTTGGCATGATCCTGAGCAATCTTTTTAGAGTATCCCTCATCCCAATAAAGTCTCTCCCAGTTTTCTCTTAGTTCATTATATAGTTCCATATATTTTTTGCACCATGGCTCATGCTCCTTTCAATACAATAAAACTTATTTTAGGACAATCAAGATTGGAATTTCACACCCAAATATGAAAACATCATGATTCACAAATTAACTATCCATTTCTCCAAAAACCAACTCAAATGGCATGTCAGTATGACATGATCCATCACATTTCTCATATTAAGAGCAATATCTTTACTATAAACCTGAAACAAACATAAACGACAACTGTACAGACAAACTTGTCATGTTGTCATTTGAAGAGTCCACCCTCAGAAATATCAACAAATAATAACAAATTAACAATGCGTCCCCATGCTGCATAAATTAAATCCCGTTTTCCCAGTACTAATGATACCAAATCACAACGCTAGTCTATCAATGACCCAGCTGAGCTAGTGAATTTTTAGCTACACTGTCCTAGTTTAAATTTTCTATTTCTATGCAAATTTCGACAGAATCAACCTCAAAGACACACTCAAAACAAAAGGGCCAAAAACACAAGATAGACTAAACAATGGAGTAAGTAAATGGTCAATTTGGCCCTCTTAAAAAATTCATATGTAAATTTTATTTTATCCTTGGTAGAGGAAAGTACACGTTAAGGGAAGGCTCATCCCAGTACAGGCATCAAGTGCCTATAGGGCTAATTACAATCACCCGCTAACAGGAAATCCTCGTCATCAAACTCAAGTTATGGCGATACATGGACAGAATGTCAACCAAATGAACCATCCCCTTTTGCGTAATGTTAATTTGATGCTTCATCATATAAAATATCCATAAACTTCAAGGACCAAATTAACGTCCAAAATCTCTAGAGAAATAATTTCATGTTGTTTATATTTAAAGAAATGCGACCTTTGTTCTCTTCATTTTTATATATCAGACTGTCTCGTGAGACATGAACCAAGAAAGAAAATAGAAAAAAAAAAAAAAAACTAAAGAAGAAGGAAAAGAGTTGGACTAACTGATTCCTTAAGAACGAGGCGAGTTCGGCGCATGAACTGTTCCCTAAGCTGCTTGCGGCGCTTGTTGGGGATGTTGTCTCTGGGGATCACGAACCGCTCACGTGGCGGCACGTGATCTCCAATCTCGTGCATTTCGCCGTCCACCGCCCACCACTCGGATTTCTCCTCCGCCTTCCTCTGCAGCAGTAGCGGCGGTGACTTAGGGCGCCGCCTGTGGCCGCTTCTGCCGCCGCCGGTGTAGGTTCGAGCAGAGCGGAGCTGAGAGGGGCCGCGGAGGAAGTACGGCGTCGTCAGGGCCTGAAGCCGCTTCGTGAGAGAGAGCATGGACACAGCGGGAGGGAAAGAGTGCAGCAGTGCGGCGGCATACCGCTTCACTCTTCAGCGACTTCTTTTCTTTTTTTCTTTTATCTTTTCTTTTCTTTTGCTATTTCATTTCAAAATATCTTTTTTCATTTTTGGATAATTTTAAATTCCAAAATATCTATCAATTTTATTTTTAATAAAATATTAATTATTTTATTTAAATATTATTCTTAATTAATTTTATATTTTTAAAATATTTTATTTAATATTAGCTTTAAATATTGTGCTATATAATTAATATGTAGGGATATATCAGTTAATTCCTTGTATTTTAGTCAATTATAGATATTATTTATTATCTTTTTTAATATTTTTATTTATCTTAAATTGACATATATTTTAAAGAGAATAAAATAATAAATAAATAACTCTATATCAATATATATAAGAGAAAACTCAAATGACCATTCTTAAATTTCAGGCCAAGTAATCACTCTACAGAAATAAAAATCCAAAAAGACTCCAATCAACTAAGAACATCATTTAGGTTAGTTCATCCCTAAATAAAACCTTTTTCTCTTATTGAGAATTCACCATCATGTTGAATAATTTGATTTCAGGATGTGACAATAACCTTACAATCAAATTACAAGTCTAATTCGATGATTAATTTCAAGTAATTATATTAATTAGAATTAATTCATTTCTAGCAAATATATATGTTATTGTGGGTGACAAACTAGGTTTGTCATTAATTGAAAATGAGATTATAAAATCAAATTTTTGATATTATAGGTAACTCATGTCCAAACCTAAAACACAATTTCCAAAATATTATTGGTTTATAAGTCATGGGTAACAACTAGCAAAACATGCTATGACCACCTGTCACAACGTACCCAGAGGGGGGCGCCGAGACTCGAATGGTGATCATTTGGTTTTTTTGAAAATGTTTGGGAGTCGCCACCAATTTTAATTCTGGAAAAATTGGAAAACCTTTAATTTGACAAACTGGTCTTTAAAATGAGATTTAAGGTTCGGGAGTCTGATTATGATTAGGGAAGGGTCGAAACTTAATCCCACTGCACTCCTAATACATCCGTATAAATACAGTTACCCTAGAGTTTATTATGCAAATTTATTTATAACTTTAATGTATTTATTTTTCCCCAAAAGTTAGCAAACATGTAAAATATAAAATAAAATAAAACAAAAGAAATTAAATTAAAAGAAAATAATTTAATGAAAAATTAATTTTGGTTTGATAGTTGTGTTACACGACGCACTCTCTCCGTACAATGAGAAACTCAAAATCACGTCGTTCTGTAGAAAATACTTGTGTGTTGATGGGTTTTAATTAAGATAAAACTCAAAAGCTGTGTTGATTGATTTTAATTTTGAAAATAAAAATGTGTTAATGGATTTTAAATTTGAAGATGATTTTTGGTTGATTTTGATTTTGAAAATGATTTTTTATTAATGAAAGATTTAAAAGGAAATCCGCTTGTACGAGATTCAAGGTCAGACTAGTTGCTGAATCACTATGATTCAATAATATATGAAGGAGGCATCCACCTCTCAATCATGGTTATCGACCATTGCACGGATAAAATAATATTTTATTTTTTTATTTTTATATATTATTTTTCATTTTTTTATTTTTTTATATTTCTTTTTGTATTTTTTTTTTGAAAGTAGTCCTAAACTCCAAATAAATAAATAAAAAACCTTTCAGAATGTTTTTTTTGGTTTTTTGTTCTGAACCTTAGGGAAGGCCCATTCCTACAAAAACAAAAAAGAACTTAAAAAAAAAAAAAAACTAACCTACCCTCACCCCCACTCACCCGTACACACACTCACACACACACACACACACACACCCAATCACACACAGTATTACACACAGTGCGCATATCGAGAGAGAGGAGAGAGATGAGATGCGAAGGGAGAGGGAAGAAGGATCGTCAGCCGATGATGGGGGGCCGACTTGGGCTTGGGACGGCCACGAGGCTCCGTGCTGTGGGAGCACCTCAAAGGGTTGCGCCAAGAGGCTTGGTCAGCCGATCAAGGTTCACTACCGGGCTTGGACAGGATGGAGTGAAGGATGGCGGAGGTGCGGCGATCCTTCACGGAGGTTCACCGACGTAGTGGGGCGCTTCACGGCCAGGAGCTTTACAACCAAGCGGCGCACAGGGGTTCTCATGCTGCTGGTTTTCTGGTCGTGGAGATGGTGGCGAAAGGGGTCATTACGAGGTGTCAAGTTGCCACGTCAAGGTGATGGAGGAGGCGATCGGCCGGGTAGATCGCGCCGGAGCTCCAAATGAGGTAATTGGCTTCGGATACCGACTTTGAGGCGCCAGTGCGGGCGTGATGGCTTCTGAGAGGTCACCGAGATGCAAGGGAGGAGCGCGTTATTGCAGGCGCGGCCTTGAGATGCGGGGTCGTGGGTTCACGGCGGTGACCGCAGAGGGGGAGTGCTCTCTTTCTTTTCTATTTCTTCATCTGTTGTTTTATTTCCTTGATTCGAGTATGGATTTTGATCCCTTTTGACTGTGTTTGGCTTGTGATTGTATTGGGTTTCTTTTGGTCAAGGTGCTGTGATGTTTGTAATGGGTTGAAGGGGGAAGAGGGGATTGAGTGTAGGAGTGTTGTGGCAATGGTGATGATGGAAAGGTGCTGGTAGCGATGGTCCTGGATATGGGTTCCCCCTTTCCCCCCTTTTATGTCAGGCCTCATTTGGGTAATTAACCTTTGACTCTATGCTTGTAGAGGAACCGATGAACTTGTCTCCATGCTTTCTTCCCTGACAGAGAGCAGAGGGATGGAGAAGACTCACAGAGCTGAACCGAGGCTACTTGTAGCCGGGCACTCCACTTACTAGCGCGCAGAACTCCATGCTTGTTGGAGGGAGTGGGGGCCGCAGAGTCTCCATCTCTTTAATGACATTACCCATCTTTCTTGTATGTCGCGTATGTATGGCACCTATGACTTCGTCTTTCTCCTTTATACCTGGGATGGAGATAGGTTGTGATGAACGAAGTTAGACCAAAAAAGAAGTTAACATGTAATTGTTTGGACATTTTTTTTTATTGTAAAAAAACGAACAAACTAATGGGTCAAATGGGTTGAGTCTCTTATTGTGGATAAACGTGAATGGGCTAAAACTTTGAACAAAAATGGGCCAAAGAAGAAAGAACATACCAAAGACATATTTTTTATTTTATTTTTTATTTTTATTATTTTCTATTGTTCAAATGGAATGAAAGTAAATAAAATGCTAGGAGCCGAATTTGAATAGCTTTTGAATTTTTTTTTTTGAATTTTTGAGTTAAAATAAATTAACATAAAAAAAGGACACTTTTTCTCATTTTCATTAATTTTTCTTAAAAGAAATAAACCAAAAAGCTACGAAACAACCCCTTTTTATTTTTTGTTAATTTTTTTGGAAGGGCTCTAAAAGAAGATGTAAAAATGTGCAAATTTTGGAATTTTCTTGTTTAAATGACCGGATAAAATTGGGTGTTCACACCACCCAATTAGTGACAAATGTATTAATTAGAACATTCTAATAAACGAATGATCATATTTACCATGCACTCGAATTCTTTCATTATAGAATCTTGATATAGTCGTGGTCATGGATAATATCAAATGCGGTAGCTTAAACCATATCAATTCTATGGTTTTTTCATTCTTTGATCAATGTGGTATGAACTAAAAACTTTTTTCTATTTAAGTACAAATACCTTGGCCAATGATTTCATAATCAAGAACAACTCCTAATCCATAGGAACTATCCTCATTTACTTGAGCTAATGAATCACATCTTGCCTAATCAGCTATAACTAATTGTAGCCACAAACTATTTAATACTAATGCATAACATAAGTATACAAAAAGTTGCAAATTATAGCTATATGTGTACAAGATATATGTGTCATCTTAAATCTAAAGATTATATACACTAATATGATCTAGATAATGCTTCATTGACTTGTAAGAGTTTACCTAATAATAAAAAGAATTATATATATATATATATACACACACACACATATACACTAAAAAAATAAAATTTAAACAGAACATCAATTTCAAAGTTAAGGGTTAGTATATATATTCCAACACCATAAATCCATAATAAACCACATACGATGATAAATAACAAAGTACAATAGCACAATCCAAGTTCAATCAAACCAAAACATAAAATCCTAATGATATAACTTAAGCAAATCCAACAATTCAAGTCTTGAAACTCAAATCCTTCAACATCTTCAATGTCATCGTCATCAATATATCATCATGTTCTTCTTCTTCCTCTTCATCAAACAAACCTTCACCATCAAGAATTGCATCAACAATCACATTAACAGAAGGTTTAGTGTGTTGATTCAAAATAAGGTTGAAAATGGGGATTGCAAGATTGGCAGTTAAGGTTTCCCAAGATAGGCCTATATTTTTCTCTCTCAAGTTATTGCATCTCAAGTTTTTCGTTTAATGGGTGCCACTATGGGAGTATTTGGTTACTTTCCTAGACGCAAAATGTAAAGACATAAACTTGTTTGGAGAAAAGAAAATTACAAAGACATTAAAAATCTCAATGTCTTTGTCCTAGGACAAAATTTGTCCAAGTTTCTGGCTAACCAAAAACCGGAGACAAAGGGGGCACAAATTTTTCGTTTCTACTATCCCAATGTCTCTGTATTTTTATCCAAGTTTCGTAACCAAAGGGGCCTAATTGAGGCATTTGTAGGCTTCAGGTCTCCAAGTAAATGCTTTTTTAAGTCCATAGCTATGTGTTCCAAATATATTTCCCATTGGAGGAGGGGGTTTTTTCTGATATTTTTTATCTTTGGCTTACCAAAGAGTTGAGAAAATATATGGATTTTCCATTATTGAATCGGAGATCTAAGAAGAGTGACTTTGGTTTTATTTTGGATAAACTTCATAGCAAGTCATAGCTTTGTGGAAAAGGAATCTGCTAAACAAAGCTAGTAGGATGAATTTGGTTGAATCAGTTTTAGCATCACTTCCTATATATCCTTTCCTATCCAATAACTTTTCTTGTATCCTCATGGAGGAAGAGAAATTCTTCATCCACTCGGATATTACACCATAATAGCATAGTATAAGACTCGACTAGCTTGGTCAAGTCCATCTGATTTGGGAAAAAAGAACAAGGCAAAAAAAAATTTATGAATTAGTTATAATATAATTTTATTATATTTGACTCCTCTAAAATGAGAAGGTTAGTAAAATACAAAAGTAAGTGATTAACTATCCTTAAATCTTTTGTGAAATACACACATGATAAAAGTTATTTATTCAAGAATGATTAAACTTATATTTTACTAACCTCCTCATTTTAAAGAAGCTAAATCCAATCTTATTTGTAAATTTGGTTGATAAAGTTTTACCCAAAACCAAACTAACCCTAAAATGTAAAAAATGAAATAAATGTTTTATATGGTATTGCAGTGAATTGACAAGAACGTGCACACAAATGCTGAGATCAGGCTATCAAAATATTCGTAATTTTGTGTAGCTGCCAATGTGAGGCCAAATGCATACAAACATATTGACGTTAACAGTGGGCTAGCATGCTTTACACAGGAAATGGGACCTATGTGCCTGATTCTGCACTCTACAAATTTAGTGTTTGCCCCTTAGCGAAGATGAAAATATCAAACAAATTACCCATGTGAACTCATTGGCCATTTTTGTCTAGCTATAATATTTGGGACCACTTCCACGTGACAACTTGCAGCTAAGCATACACACTTTTTTTTTTCCTATTTGTGAAATTGAAATGGGCTACGTAGTTTTCTTCGTCCCTCAAAATGATCACTTTTCTTTGACGCAGATAGTTCAATACTAACTAAAATAACTATGACTGTTCACAACCTTTGTTGGAGTAGGGGACGAGTTTGGCCCAGGGCCCTCAACTGGTATGGCCTTCCCCAAATACTCACTATGCCTGTCCTAGTTATGTAATGTTTTCTTTCAAATAGCTGGAAAGCAAAACTTTTCTTTAATTTCTTTCTTCTACTACATCCATTTCAATCGATCTAGTAAAGTACAGGTAAATTAAATAAGAAGTTTTTTGTCTTCAAGTAATCAACAACCGTTAAATGGCTGAATGATATATATTCGAGGAGCACTAAGGCCATATCATTGGCTCATATGATTGATGGGTTCGCCAATTTAGTCATCTGATCCTTAATTAAGCTCGTATAAAGAAACCTAATCTAGATAAGAGCTAGCATGTTTAAGTATCATTTATCTATACGTGAAATATATGTATTGTGTATTTGATAACTTATAAATTTTAAAATATATTTTTATTTATAATTTTTATGTGTCAATAAATTATTATGGAGACATGAAAGAGGATATGATGATCTGGAAACCTTTACTTAAGCTTATCATTTGCTCGGCTGATAATCCTCACTTGTCCAATGGATTCCATAAACATGGCAAGACTGCCTCCAAAATGCAAAAGTTTTTTTAATGGTAATGCATGGTGTTATAGATTTTTTCCATAGATCCAATATCAAACTGGCTTGGACAATGGCTCTATATATAAGGGCCTAACTCAATTAGAGGGGATCTAGAGATAAGGATGTATTCCATAAAGATCATGGATGAATCTGCATTGGGCAAAGTGGAGGCATATTTCCCCATAAGAAATTTAATTTTTCTTAATAATTATATAGATATAGTATATTTTTGTCCCATAATTTGGTTAAGTTTTGCCCCATATTAATTTTAAATAAGACAAAATAATAAAATATGATATATTTTACTTATTTTTTATATTGATGTATTATTTTTACCCCTGTATTAAAATTTCCTGAATTCGTGACTGGTAAATATGTTAGTTCTTCCATTCAAACTCTCATATCTGGATAAAAATCCCTCTATATACATGGTTTCATATCCCATAAAGATACATATTATTTCCTACATTCTCATAAAACCTCTCTAGCACTTCGCGAGTTGAATATTGGAATGCTTGTTGCTATAGCTCATTCCGAACAAGAACTAAGAAGGATCATCTATAGTAGATCTGTGTTTCATAACCTATATACCCAGATATCGGGTATAATCTATCCGAATTAATACTTCCCAACACATACATAACAACCATTGTAAATGCCAATAATCGTGAAATTTCTGATTATCAATTACGTTAGCTCCATCTGTCTAAACAACATCAGGAAGATGATGATTGTCTTCTTTGTGTGTGTGTGTCTATATATGTAATGTCAATAAAAAAATCGGATAGTTCAGAAAAATAGAATAAGATTTGATTTTGCTATGAATCAAACTATAAACACTGGGGCTGTTAGGTCAATATTGAATGTTTGGTTGCTTTGAAGAAGATTGTAAAACTTGCGCATTACCAAATATTATAGCTAATAAAAGTTGGCACATCCACTTTTAAATATACAAATAATATTATTGTTAGAATGTTAGTAACCAATCGTTTGGTATACTCGGTAGATACACCTGCCACTAACTTTAAATAAATTTTTTATAAAAAAAAAAAATCATGGCATATTTCAGATACGGAGACACGTAAACTAGCAAAGGTTACTGATACCTTGTTGAAAAACAAGGGTAACAAGGGAATTCCCTCTAAATGAGACACAGTGACGCGACCACGTTCATTAATAATTGAATGACAATATATGCAATACAAAAAATTTGGCAGCTTTCAGCAAATGCACTCATAACTGATAGCATTGGAAGGACGATTACAAAGACCGAAAAGGAATATTCAAGTTCTCTTGGAACAACGATGAAAATCATTTGTTATCAAATTAACCTCTTCTTCTTTATCCTACCAATCATTTATTATCATATAAAAGATAAATATTTTATATTGGACAAATATTTTCAATTTTATATCTCTTTCAATTCTTATCTTCTACGTGATAGTAACAATAAATAATTGGTAGGATGAAAAAGGCAATGTGAGTTGAAAATAGGTAATTTTCATCCTATGGTGATTATTTATACACATAAGTAACAAACCAACATCTGCTAGAACACAAAATTACATAATCATGCTGGATATATAATCTACTATTAGTTATTGTCATCTATGACAAACGCATCTGTAATGGTATGGGCTATTTGTTGGGTCATTCCCCTCAACAGGCACTTGCTCAGCACTGCACTTATACTTACATCCCCTACATTCATTGTAAGTGCAAGTTGGTGCTGTGGATCCAATCATCAGTCTCCTAGAATTCCGCATGGTCCATGCCTCATTGCTACCCTGAGGGAAATTATCCCAAACAATTCAATTTGAAAATTCCTGTGAATTTTTTTTTTTCAAGGATACTGATTAAAGCATTAAAAGTGGCAATTTCTGAATTTTTTAATGTATTGGCTGCATTAGAAACTGCAAAATCTCATTTTTCAATAAAAAACTGACCACTTTTAATTTCTTAATTAGAAAAACCATTTTTGTATTTGTTTACCTTTAAACTGAGCTCTCTTGGGGGTTGATAAGGCTGGGATACCCATCCTTCTGTTTCAATTCCTGCAATAATACAGTGATAAATTTAAGATGCATGGAAAATACATTCATCAACAAAAGTTAGCAATGAAATTTTTGGAGAGAAAGGAAATTGAGTCCTTATTATTAGAGTTCCACTAACAAGCTTTCCTAAGACACTCTTGTTCACTCTTGTTAATGATTTTTAGTGAAAAATGGATTGCAGCGGAAGTTAATATTCAAGAATGGAAGTAAAAGTATTTAAGTGCAATAAATTTTTTCAAGAAAAACTCAACTTGTCATGTAATTCATAGCAAACATTATTATAAAACGTAGCACACAAGCATAGCAAACCCTTGTAAGGTGATTATATTAAGAAAGAATGCTCTACTTAAACAAAAGCATGATGAATAGAAGTTCAGCAAAACATACAATTGAAAGTAAAATTTAGAAACGAAAAATATGAAGAAACAAAAATAATAAATAAGTAAGTGAAGAAAGTGTAAGGAGAACTGGGACATATCAGAATTGATGAGTTCTGTAAAGGGAACACTTAAAGAGAAAGAAGAAGTGAAGTAGGACAGCAAAACATGACTGTGACCTACCTTGTATAACTTTAGCAGCAAGGTTTAAGGTGAAGAATAGCAAGACGAGTACTTTGGCTAGTTGAGTGGTTCCCATGCTTCCCTTCTGTGTTGCAATGACTTGAAAGGGAATAATGATGAGTACAGATGGAGAATATATTTGAGAGAGATATAGAGAAGTTAAATTGTAGAAAGATAAGAGGGAAGTGGGAAGAGGGAGAGAAACAAAGAGGGATTGTGTTGTGGTCAATTAATATCCCATCAAGAGATAGTGTCTGGCTGGATCTGCAGTAAGAGACCTTGGAGCATGACAGAAGAGAAATTGTTGTCTACTTATGAAGCACCACGTACACATGGTATTCATTGACTGTTTGCTTCAGTTTTATTTAAAAATTTAATTAATTTTGATGGGTTTTGAATGTTCCAAAAAAAAATCTAATCACATATTCTTATATGTATATAAAAGTATTTTACTTAATCAGTAGCTATTTTAAAATTGTTATAAATAAAAGTATTTGATCATGTGAAAATGTTAAACTTTTTTTTTTTATACTAATACTCCATTAAAATCAATTTCTTTAATTAATAATGTCATTTACCAGTAACTCTTATATTTATTATGTTAAATTTAATTTTAAATTTAATAAAAACAAATATATAAGTTATTGATGGATTGTGTCATTTAGAGAAACTGCTAGTCACTTACAGAATGAGAGAAAATTTTTACATGTTCCCAGAAAGATCAATGTGAATATACTCCATATCCAATAATATTTTAATTAGGATAGACTTTTAACTTTTATTTTTAATTAAAGTGTCACTTTATTATTAGATATTGAGCATATCTACGTAGCACTCCACATGTATGTAATAAGTTTTCTATGGAATACTTGATAGAGAGACTTGTTGTGTGTTCTTAAAGCATTAAATAAGATTGGACTAATGTTATATATTTGTACTTACCATTCATGGGATACCGTATTGACACATTCCTATTTACTATTAGATGAGATGTTGGTTCTAAACTATAAATGGGGTTTACATCTCATTCAATGATAGATATATAGAAGTATATGAACATGATGTCCTATAAATAATGAGTACAAATAACATTTCTCATAAGATTGCAGTCATCACTTATTAATTGATATTTTAGCTTTAATTAGTGATAAATCTATTTCTACTTACGTATTAATTTTTAAAAATATGTTTAGAAGAGCAAATTATCTGAGTTAATAGGGTGTCTTTCCACCAACTCAAGTTGAAATGTTACCCTTTACATATGAGTGAGGATAATGCTGATAAATGACTAATCCTTTTAAGATAGGAGTTCTTATAAGAGATTAAATCTTTAACTATAAGATCCTTTTAATACACACCTCTAGAATAATCTTATGCGCTGCTCCAAAGATGCGCACAATAATTTCTTCATAAGGTGGTTGTCTTTATATTCACTTAATGTTACACCTAGTCGGTGGATCATCAATGACTTACATTAATTATATTTTTGAAATTTTGAACATAAGAAATATATAAACTAATGCATGGTGGATTCCACCACGAACTTGTGCTGATATAACATTCATTAAATGAAATGAGCACTATCTCACTCTAAATCCTATTTCCTTATGTTATAAGGTTATGTATGAAAATTAAGGTGATTATTAAATTTTACTGATCTGTTTAAAATAATAAAAATAAAAAAAATATCATTTATCACTCATCATAAATTATTTCTCTATTAAATAATTATACTCACATTCAATCATTTTCACTCATTATAAATATAGGGATACAAAGTAATTAATACTGTCTTAAAATGTAAAAATAACTTATATTTTAAACTAGATAAAAAATTCAAAAATGATTTATATTATCGACAGGATAGAATAAATTCTAAATCATTCTAAACGCCTAATAATTCTTGGAAACAACAGGATCCGCTGCCAATTAAGGTTGAAATGATATCTAGTAAATGAAATGAGTACCATTTTCTGTGGTGGATGCTTCTGTCATGAAAAATTTTACAAACACTAATTTAATATATTAAATTTTGATACGCTCACATGCAAGACAAAAATATCTCTTCTGTTACTGCATAAAATAATTCTTATTCCCATCTCTAAATATTATTTTGGCTTAATTAGTAGTAAAATTTGCCTTTAACTTATACATTTATTATAGTAATTATATGTTTAATTTTTTGAAAAATAGTGATAACTCTCACCACTATATAGAACACAAATGATATGTTGATAAAAGTGCATAAATCAACTAATAGGCATTATTTTAGCTTAACTAGAGGTTTTGGATTTAAATTTAGGGTATACAACTACATTAAAATTTGGAGAGGGGAGAGATTTACCATTTTGACCCTGACCGACTCGAGTAGGATTATCTTTAATAAGAACATATCCGCGGTTAAAAAAACAAAACTCAAATGATATATTGTAAATAGAATGAACACATCTTACATGGTGTTTATCGGATCCCCACTCCATGTATCCTTTCATGTTCCTCCAATTAAATTTTACCATGTATCTAAAAAATGAATAGTTAAAAGATAATAGTTAAATAAAAAATCATAAATGATATTACTATTATACACATTTTAAATTTTATTGAGGAATAGGGAATAAAACAGGGAATGAGACAGAAGATTTGAATTTATTGCTTATCCTATCACCAATTAATTTCTCATGATGAAGTCGCCCCTCAGCACCAGAACTGACAGATCGCCTGCAATGGCACACTCATCATGGGAAGTTCTAGACTCGCAATAATTACTAAATTGCCCATGCGTTAATTTACATGTTCTAGTGAAGACAGGAATGAGTTTGAAATTTTGCATGGGTGAAAGTCGTGGGGTTCAATGCAGGGAATCGTTTGCAAAAGCCCACAGACAGACAAAGACATCTTAACCAACAAATAGAGCATCCAGGGGCTTCCAACTTTGGATTTTCCTTGAGACACCAAAGCATGATTTTGAATGGAATGATATTGCTTGGTTGAATGTCATCTATAGTATTTAAAATAAGAATTTCAAATATCAATGGTGTAATCGAAAATGGATTGATATTTTTTGGGGTTAAATATATTTTATATATGAATTTTGAGTTATGTATAATTTACATTTTGTCTTTTCAAAATATGTATCGTGACACCTTAAACTTTTTAAACTATACAAAATATCCCTCTGTATAAGTTTGACAACTAGCGAAGGTATTAACCCCCTAATATTTTTTATTTGTACAACCTAACACTTTATTTGTGAATTATCATATGCAATTAACCTCTCGATTTTTTATTACGTATAGCATAACATTTTACTATTACTTAAAGTTTTGCATTATTTGAAAGGTTGGATTTTTTTTACACAGTTTAAAAAAATAGGGTTTCGTAATACATATTTTAAAAAATTAGGATCTAACTTGGATATGACTTAAAATTTAGAGTATAAAACACATTTAATCATATTTTTAACGTTTGAGGACCTATTTATCACCACAAATTTACCTATTCGTTACCACAAATAAAAGCTAACACATTAAAATATCGATGTTCAATGCTCAGTGACCCAATATTCACCGACTTAAAATAGACTTGCTTTAGCCATCAGGAGATGGGGTTCAGATTCAGAGTATTGCATTTTTTTCACTTTTGTCATATATACATATACGATACTACATGTCGGTACTGGAATTCAGTGAAGTTAAATTTACATCTTGATGCTTCTAGTCACTTTTACATTGGCAGGTCATATCTACATAAACTATACTACATGTCGGTACTGGAATTTAGTGAAGTGAAATTTACATCTTGATGCTTCTAGTCACTTTTACATTGGCAGTTAGTGAGAGGAATTAAGATGAAAACTGACAGCATTGCCTTTTATCAATCATTCTACACACATATTTGTAGAGAAATGATAAATTCTCTTACTTGATGTAAAAAGAAATCCTCCTAATTTAAAATTTCTTCACACATAATACTAAACAGCCATTAGATATCATATATTAATAGTACAACCCATATTATTGTGAGTGAAATTTAAAATTAAGAGAATTGTTCTCTCTTGTTTCTATGCGGCTAAACTAAACCCATTATTCGCCCCTCAATTATTTAAGAGAAATATCATTCATAAAATTCATTCGTTGAACTTCTTCGCTTGATTTAGCAATTTTCTTTTGCATACATGTTATAAATTGATTCACCTCCATTGTTTCGGAGAAGCATTTGAACTTTGAACTGAAACTAACTATAAATGTGATGAAAAAGAAGAAACAAATTTGGTGCATATGAATCTCAAAATTAAGAATGAGTAATACTTAAGACAGACATCTTATTAGGCATATGCTGTCGATTGGAGTGGCAGATACCTCTTTCTCTTAACTAGTGGTTGCTGGCTTCAAATTTTAGAGTAATCGGTGTCATGAGAGCTCAAACAGGATTACTTCCAATTTTATCCAACCATCCTTGAACTGTAGCCAAATAACCCTACTGCAAATGATCCATCAGCCACGAAAGAAGATATGAAGTATAGAACTGCGACCTGTCCAAAGGATCAAAAACAAAGGGAGGAAAAAAAAAAGCACAGACCAGAACTCCAGTCCAATAGAGCAGTCACCCAAGACATGCAAAGCCGTTTCATGCAAACCTTTAGAGCAGCGCGAGCATGCTGAATAAGAAGCAAGGTGGCAGTGCACAAATGGTTTTAAATTGTGGTAACGGTCACAATTGCAGTTGCAATGTGATGCGAAAAAATTGCAGTACAATATTGTTAACATAGTTGCAATTGCTGCAGTGATGTGATTGCAGATGTGGTTGCAGACAGCAATTTAAAACCATTAGAACCAATTCGTGGGAAAGGTATAAGCAGCAACTTGCCATAGAAAAATTTTCACTCTCTTTAATCCACAGCATGTTTTCCTTTTCAGAGTGTCGTCGAGACTTAATCTTCATAGGAGGCAGCCAAATTTTCAAAAGACAAAATCAAATTTAAAGGAAATAAATTTTATCTGTCTATCTAGGAAAAAATAAAAATATTTCAAGACTCGTATGTGAAAATTAATTAGGCTCATGAGTCACTTGTATACACGGAAGCATGAAAATTTAGTCTATTGTATCCTCGAACATCCATCCTAAGATGTAAGATTATTAGCTGAAATTTAATTGAGGGACCTTTTTAGGGAAAAAAAAAGTTATTAATGAGAAAAAACAAAAGAGTACGAGAGAGGAGATAATTTGCTATCACAAGGACAAAGCAAAAGGTAGCACGTCTTTAAGAGATTGAGCCATGTAACATGACATACCAATCTCTTGGCATAATTAATTGATGATAAATGATTGGAAATACACCTCTAAAAATAATATTATTTGATTTGCAGACCACAATATAGAAGTAAAGAAGATAAACTGTCCTATATATTGTCTATGGATAAGGAAGTTTATGTGAATATTAACATTAGAGCTAAAGACACCAAATCCAAAGCATATAGAAACTTGAACATTGTCACATAGAACCTCAATTGATGAAAGAACAATATTAAGCCGTGGGAAAAGGATCAGATTGTCTTGCCTAAATCATAGTAGTCGAATGAAATACAGTTGTATAATTCACTTAGAGCTTTGCAATTTGGGATGAACTGAAGTTTCATGCAAGTTGTACAAAGAGAATAAAGAACGGAGTAGGCATCCAACAAAAAGTGTTGATGACAGAGTACGAAATTTCGCTTCATACATTAGAAGGAGTTTCTCATCCACATATTTACTCAGGAGTCAAGAAAATATGTCACATCGTTTTGACAACTAAATTCCGATAATTTTTTTTTTTGACACTTGGATTCTCAATCCAAAGTCAAGTCGAAATCAATTTTGTGTTGAAAAGAACTTCACAAGACTTGAATAGATTTCATTTCAATCATAACTTTCCTTTTATACATTATTGCTTTACATGAGATTCAATTGATATGTTACACAGTTGATATGCGACATGAATCTTAGCTCTAATTAGCAGTTGACTTTGCCATGGCTTCTTGGGAAAGGGATAACATCCCTAACA
Source organism: Dalbergia cultrata (assembly GCA_031216105.1). Taxonomy (NCBI): domain Eukaryota; kingdom Viridiplantae; phylum Streptophyta; class Magnoliopsida; order Fabales; family Fabaceae; genus Dalbergia; species Dalbergia cultrata. Next base: position 65,489,474 of record CM062346.1, read on the forward strand.
TTAGTTAGACCAGTAATGAAGAGGACCATAAGGTCAAACCTCAGAGTGAAACCAGAGTGCATCACAGTTCCATTTCGGCGAAGATCAAGGTACCATTCATACTTCTCTCTTGGCAAGAGCAACTCATTCATTCTGCACACAATACAGAAACAAAAAAAAAAGAGATTTATTCCATATTTTACCAAGAAAAGAGGCACAATTTCCATTAGTCAACTGTATATACAAAGAAGCAACTGCGTTGTCGTTAGTTGGCTTCTGAGCGTTCACAGTTATCAAATTCTAAACTATGATCAATATGCTGGAAGAACACTTGTTTGTGAGAACAAGTTCATTCTGATGCTTCTATTTCAAGGTTCCTCATTGGTTGGTTAAAATTTGATTGGAGTTACAGAACTTGCAATAAAAAAGACGTAAGAAGGTAAGCACACAGCATAAACTAAGGCTGCGTTTGTTTCAGATTATTCTGACAGATCTGAAAATCACATTTCATTGGAGTTATTTATATCAGCTTTTATATCTGTTTTTAACTTTCAAGTTGAAATTGATATGAATAGCTTCTATGAAAAGTGATTATTTTAGATGAAAAAATTAATTTTCTGTCAGAATAATCTAAAACAAACACAACCTATATCTAAATGAGCAGTACCTCGAGTTTATCATGTTAAGACGTTCCTCTTTTTGACTACCAGAAATTATTGTTCCAACCTGCGTAAATTTGTTGCACATGTACAAGTTGTTATTTTAAAACTTGAACACACAGGAATAATGTAGAACGATGTAACAATCCATCAACATACCACACTAGCAGTCACTTTTCACCATACCTTTGGGACAACCAGATCAAATGCAGCTACAGTTCTCCCATCATCATTCAGGCGACAGTAAAATGGCTTAATTTCTTTTGGATAATTGTATATCATAACCGGCTTCTTGTAACAGGCATCAGTTAGATAGCTAACACATGAGATATACTGAACAGTAAGCAACAAAAAATTGAAGGCAATACTTCTATTTCTATTAGAAATCAGCAAATCCAGAATAAGATGATAACATCCATGTACCTTAGGTGTTCTGGAGTGAGTACAACACCCCATTCAACTTTTGTTTCATTTTTCTTGTCTTCAGCCTGGAAGCACAACTCAAACATGTAAGAAAGAAAATATCTATTTTATTTATGAGAACAAAAGGAGAAGTGCATTTGGTAGTAGCAGCTACCTTTCTTAGAAGATCTATAACTTCACTGTAGGATAGCATTTCAGGAGAACCTAATAGAATCTGCTGAAGACGATTGATGCAGGTATTATCAATTCTTTTGGCAACAAACTTCATATCTTCACTGCACTTTTCCAAGACCCACTCAGAGAGGTACTTGAAAAAGTCCTTAGCACAATTCATGGCATCCTGCAAGCACCACAGAGTACAACATGCTATTAAATGATAGAAAAGCTCCCAATCAGAATATAAGAAATAATTACAACTGTTAATTATAGAGAACTATGCCGTGAAAACTTTCATATATTATTGCCTTATACTATTTTGTATGATCTATCATATTGACTGCATTAGGATATTGTTGGCGACAATGATGATAATAATAAAAAAGGAAAAAATGCATAGAAAAATGAACTTAGCATAGCCATATGCCTACCCAACCATTTCAATCTTGATGTTCAATTTAATATCTATATCCAGACAAATATGCAAACAAGAGGCACAATTTGATGCAAAAATGTAATAGATTTTATCACATTTGTACGTTATTACTGAAAATTCAGGTTGCTTTACATCTTTGGTTGCCATGGGATGGTACATCGTGTCAAATCTAAGATTTATACTGGATATGCAACTTCTAGGGTTGGTCACAAAATGAAAGTCAAGCACACAAAAAAGATGTTGGAAGGAAAATTTTCATGCTGATTAAATATTTATACCCTGCTTGTTCATTTTTAATATTAATGCAGCCATTTTTTTTGCATACCACAACTTAACCCAGTATTAACTATAGAGATACAGCATGCATTCAATCATTTCTACACCAGATACTAGAAGTCTACAATACAACCTTGCAAAAGAAATTAGTTTATATTTTATAGCCAAACATAATGCATTATGCTTGATCAGCAACCCAGTAGGATGGCAAACAATTCTCTTAGTAATTTTGCATTCTATGCACTCATATATTCAGACTTTAACCAGATAGTAGTTAATTAGTTACGATGAAGAGAGGGAAAATTGATACCCATAACTGTGCAAAAGCCATTTCAACCTCAACCATCCACATTTCTGCAGCATGTTTGGCAGAATCTGTTTTGTCTGCCTGGAATCTAGGTCCAAATGAGTAGACATTTCCGAGAGAGCATGCATAACTCTCCAGATGTAACTGTCCAGAAACAGTCAAATAAGTTTGGCAAGGGAAAAAATCTTTGGAAGAATCTGCTGTGTCATCTTTTGATGAAGTTATTAAATTCCTCTTTTCTCTTCCTTCCAACTGTGATGCCAGTTCATTTGTTTTTCGCAGGTCCTGAACCGCAGCAGCCAGCGCTTCCCTATTGCTTTCGGTTCTTTCCAAAGCTTCAACTAGTTTGCCTTTCTCTTTCGCAGCTGCCTTCACAACTTCAAGGCTAACACCTTCAACCTCATTAATGGTACTTAGCTTCTTCTTGTCTTCTTTCTGATCCAGGCCATCAACCCGGAACATTTTGCTATATCCTTCACAGTCTGTGGTAGTAATAGTTGGTACTTGCACATCAAGGAATCCAAGATCATTGAAAAATGAGTGGGTTGCAAAGGACAGAGCATGACGAATTCGCATGACAGATGCCACCTAATATATGTGCCACATGTGATTGAGCGAAAAATAAAAACAGATTTAGTCTTAACTCCTCATTATAATAAAAAGCTGTGATTCCTGAGTCCTAGAAATAGAATGTAATGAACAACCATCAAATCTTACACTTTACATGCAGAACACGGTGCTACATTGCAGCATTTCAAAAGCATACAAGAAAAAAAGAAAATGACCTAGCTGGTAACGTTCAATATTGTTCTCAACTTTACTCCTTCAAATCTTAACTAGTAAAAATATTCATTTTTAGGCATCAAAATCAAAATTAGAATTTAAGTAAACATATGCAAAACTTCTAGAATGCTATGCTTGGCTATAAATGATAAGATGGATTAAGGTCAAGAGCAACCAAGATTTGTACTACTAGGTGGAGTCGGCTACATGTATCAGAAAATGCTGCAATATGATATTGGGAATATATGTTTGGGCAAACAAGAACAAACTTCTATATGGTTAAGGTGGAAAGGTCCTGTCATAAAATCATGTTATTCCAATGAAAACGTTATCATCCGACAAAAGGAAAAGGAAAATAAAAAGTGCTTAGTTATAAGGAACAATGGAAAAGTCATCAATAAGTAATTGCTCATGTCTCCTGCCAGTTCAGACCTGGAGAACATTCTGGCTAACAACAGACATAAACATGATGAATAGAGTGAGTAAATATCAAAGGGATATTGATTTCACCGTTGTTGTTCGAGGCCGAAACTGAGGGTAGTCTCTTAACAGATCAAGTTGAACTCGTTTCTTTGATAATGGATAATTGTCAAAATCTACTGTCCCAATGTGAAGAACTTTGTCAGCTTTGAGCTCAATAACATGCTTCCCATCTGTTGATCTTTTTTCTAATTGACCTTCCACTAATATACAGGTTCCAATATGCAGGAGATAGCTGGGTTGAGCTACTGAGGAATCAACAACAACCTAAAAGTTTGTACATAACAATGAGAGACATGTAGAAAAGAAAAAAGAACCAATTTTGTTTATTTCTAAAAGCCATCAACTTGTAACCTCAGGCACATAAATAAGTCATAAAATTCTCAATTTAGTGATCCAAAGTCAAAGGAAATCATATGTAGAACTAGAAGATAAGAAATAAGTCACACGAATTATGTGCTCTAAATTTATTTTCACATCTTGAGAAGCCATGGTTAAGTAATCAAAGAAATTTCAAGTAAATTATAGCTCCTTCGTTCTGCAGTGAATTTCAACAAGTAAACACCATGGATCATATATTGACCCAAAAGTAAGTTCCCGTGCAAATATCATATATCATATATGTATTTAAAATAAGCTCAACAACATTCATCAATGAAGGCAGCATATGCAGTAAAAGGACCATTGCAAAAAATCACAAATCTTCAGGAAAAACCCAAAAATGAAGATGTTTCACTAAAGCTAAACCACATAAAGGTAACAAAACATTGACAGGGTAGCGGGCTGCTTTGCCGTTCTTTGTATTTAAGATGATGTACCCTTAAGTAATTAGGAGTTATATTTTTCTTTTTAACTATGAACTCACTCAATTAAAATTTATTTACTTTTTTATATTTTAAAGTAGAAAATGTAACTAAATATTATCTGTAGGATCTAATTTTGATATATTATAAGCGTAAAACTTTTTTATGTAGTCATTCCATTATATGAAGCTACATAATTTAAAAGACCTAACTCTGATTATAACTACCTCCAACAACATGCAAAAAATAAGATATGATTGATAATAATGTAAAAGACTTTAAACTATCAGCACATCAAAATTCAAAAATACACTTCTAAAATGAGTTTGCCTTTTAAAATAAAAAAGTGAAAAAAATATCTATCCTCAAGTCATTTAGTGAGTATGATTTTGATGCATCTTATTAATTTAGGAATTTATGCCATTCACTATCTCATTTTAGAAATAAACTCATCTTATGGTGTGTCTTTAAGGTTGACTTTTAGAGGAAAAGAGAGGGGAGAGGAGATTTTCAGAGCATAATTTCAAAACTTTATCCTAAAAACCCTTTCTCCTCTCCCTTCCCTCCAAAATCATACCCACAAACACAAGTGCTTTGTCCATTGACGTAGATATTTAATGACCAACTATTAACAAATAACAACTATATGAGACAAACCATTCTTTAGTACAAGAAAAGAAACTATAGTTAAATATATTTTTTATTCCTAAAAATAAATGAATTTTGATTCCAATCATTGGTTTTGGTTCAAGCATTTTAAATATTGATTGGTTTTAGTCTCAATGAAGTATGATTGCAGCCAAGTTATGATATAGGATTGAATGATGCAAGCTAGGCGGTTCGACATTTGACACAGGCATTCCAACACCAGAAAGTAGAACCAAACAATTTTCGAAATGTTGGTGTGGAAGCCAAAGGAAAAATTTATCAGTTTATTATCTTTTTAGAGACCAAAAATATATTTAAGAAAAAAAAAACAAATTTGTTAACTTTGACAGCTCAACTTCGTAGGTGATTGATGTTTACCGCTTCCATATTTATTTACTTATATTCTAGCTTAGCAGGGCGAAAAGTACCTGAAGGCTGTCAACGCAGGAGCCATCAGTGACATTGAGATACGCAGCAGAACGCTGCGGAGGAGGAGGAGGAGGGGCAGCCTTAGGAGTCCCATACTCCAGCTGCTTCTTTCGATGAGGAGCAGCATGCCCGTGACCGCCACCTCCAAACACTTCAAAAATCGACCGAATCAGAGGTATCCGAGACTGAAGAATCTCAACGCACGACACATCCTTATCCCCCCCTCTCTTCTCGGCAAACCTGTCCTTTCCAACATCCTCCGTAAAACCCGGCGTCGGTTGCGGTAACGGTTGCTTGGCTTCCTTGGCGGACTTCACCCACCCGCCAACCACCACTCTCCGACCAACGAACCCGACCCCGCCGTCTCCCTTCTCCGCCAGAAGGGTCTTCAACAGAACGCGGTTCGAGTACTTGAAAGGTGTCACGCGCTGGGTCACGTGCTCTTGTTGTTGATGAGTGGCCATTTGTCAAGAGGAGATTGCGTTTGAAGAGGAAAAAGAGGAGGAAGATCAATAGTAGTGGTGAAGGGTGAGGGGTGGGCATCATCATGGTTGTGGGTGATATAGTTGGGGAAGAGGTTGGGTTTGATGCTTTGCTTGTGGAAGGTTTTGGGGGTTTTTTGAAGGTTTGGGGATGAAGGAAAGGGATTGTTTCCGAGTTCTGGTTTTTGGTTTGGGAAAGAAAGAGAGAGAGAGAGGGAAGAGAGAAGACGTGTCTGCACTGCGTGGGTTTAGGATTCCTTAATTTGATGTTCGGTATTTGGGCGGGATTTCCGTTTTCGTTTGGCTACCGGTAACCAAAGTTGCACGAACTGAGATAGGAAGGAAAAATGGATAAGCTTCTCATCTGGCTAAACCCCAATTTGATCTTTGAAAAAATAAATAAATATATAAATTACTCTCATCTTTTTCCATATTTTTTTTTAAAATAGTTTTTAGACTTGATTGACTTGAACAAGACAAGACACTGGATCAATTGGCCATTGGTTCAATCTATGAATTGCTAATTTAAAATAGAAAAAAAATAATAGTAATAGTTATGACGGCGTCGATGATGATGAAAAATAGAAGAAAAATTGTTCATTAACAATCAAATAATTAATGCTACTTGTAAATACTGAGTAAAGCTAAACTCTCTTAATTGGTCGTTACAAAAAATAAATAAATTCTCTTAATAGGAATATTTAAAAATATTTGTAATCCGAAATACCATTCACAATTTCACATATATTAAATCATCTTTAAAAATTATATAAATTATAATTCATGTCATTGTAAATGAATTTTGAACAGGGAGAAATAAATTGATTGTGGACTCATATTTTTCTTTAGATCAGTACCGAAGTTCGTTGTCTACTGTAACAGCATCCCAAACAACAGTTGTCTTATCTTATTGATAGCAAAGCTCGCACTATCCCATGGGGGAAATGAGAAAAAATAAAGGTCAACAAACTTAAGAGTTTATATAAATGTAACTTGTGGAGTTTAGGTGAATTTTCAACTCATAAACTCATAAATTCATCATAGTTTACCTACGTGTAACTAGTGGAGTTTAGATAACCTCTTCAACTCATAAATTCATAAAACTCAATTCATAAACTCAACTCTTAACTTGTGGAGCTATAAGCTCCACAATATATATATCCTGTAATTTTTATAAATATAAATAATCTCCACAGCAAACAATGTAAATAAATTGGGGAAGGACTTCTACGCCATTCTCCTAGTCATGCAATTAAGCCCTATTTACTACAATTTTATCATAGAAATCGTAACTCTCTACCCTACATACATATTAAAGCATATAAATAAAAAAGATTTTGTTACAAACCTCTAGTGCAATGCAAAAACAAAATATAAAAAGCTCCCAGCACAACAACCCAATCTAATCTTGAAAATGAACAAAAAATTAATTTTACATAATTATAAAAATAAAAAAAATAAAGATACACAATAGAAATAGAAAAACCAAACCAAAAGCTTCCATAGCAAACACCATTAGTGCTCTCTTTAGTAAAACTCCTACATTAATAAAATAACAACAACAATCACTCCCCTAATGCATTAAAGACCAATACTTTGGGCACTGAAAATGAACGAAAAAACTAAGTCAAATTAAAAACTAAACCGATTAAAATGCTCAGAAACATAACTAGATTGCAATAGTGGACTTGGTTTTGCAAAAGAAGGCTTCAATGGCAGCCAATGTTGGTGGCAATGGTGGTGGTGGTAGTGGTGGTGGCGCCCCGGGAGGGTGGTGGGAGGCATTTTGCAAAATAGTGGATTTTTTAGTTCCACTAGTTACCATACATTTTGTAAAAAAAATAATTATATTGATTACAAAAGATTAGAGTTATTGCATTTGTAATAATAACTACGTTTGTAGTGTTTTTCTAATGCTCATTTATAATTTGAAATTTAAATGATATATGACTTGTTAGTTAAAGTGGCCAAATCTTAAAAAAAATAAATTTTGAATTGTAAAAGTAATTTTATTTACTCATACAATGGATGCAGCATGATTTTTTTTTTTGGGTATGTACGTATATTTACTATAAATAATTGATTATATTGTAGTAATATTGTGCTCTTACAATATCCCTTCCCAAACAGATTGAATCTCTTAAAAAAAAAAAAGCACAACATAAAAAATATATACTACAGCAAAAGGAAAATTATTCAATTAGGCATTTGGGATTTGAAAGTGTAAAACAGATAAAGGTTGGATTTTAGGATTGAAACACAGAGGCTGGACCTTGGCATTCCAGGTGGCAGCAATGGTGAGGGATAGCGGTGCGGCGCTAGTATGAGCAGTGGTCGTGGCTGAGGTCGCAGTACCGATGGAGGCTGGTTTGGCAACGGCAATGGCGTGGGTAGTGGTTGACACAGCGGCTTCGTGGTGAGGGGTAGAGACGATCGTGCTTAGGGTGGCCGAGGAAGTGAACTATGTGATAATGGGCGTCAAACTCATGCGGTGGCTAGACACGGTCGTGCTTGACAGAGCAAGGTCTGTTTGACGCACGGCGGATGTTGATAGATCAGGGACTTAGTGGCTGTGACGCAACGGAGGAGGCTGGGACAACAGCTTTTTGGTGGGGACGAGGCGGAAGATGCGATTTGAAGCAACGAAGCTCACAATGGTGGAAGCGCATGGCATGTGGTGGTGGTTGATGGAATTGCAGAGCTTATGGCAGGGTGCTTGAGCCTTGGTGAAGGCTTCGGGGTGGGGAGGAAATGGAGAGTCGAGGGAGGAAACGATAAGGGGGCATTCTTGGTAACTCATTTAAAAAATTAGTGAATCAAGGGAGGCTAGTGTAGATTGGACAGCTAGAAGAGAGTTTTATTGAATTTTAACAAATTTCAGGGTAGGTGAGTGTGATTAATCCTTTTAAAATTTATATGATGTATGATTTCTTAGTCACTTAACTGACCAAATCTAAAACGAAAATAAATTTTGAATTGTAAATATATTTTCAGTTACCGACGAAGTATGATGCTAATAAATGATATTATGTTGTGTGGGTAAATTGAAGTTCATTGTTATAAGAAGATTATGTGACCACCCCAAAGGTAAATGAAAATTTAGAGGAATGTGTTTATATGGATTAATTAATGGGGTTTGCAATTAAGGAATGGTGTGCAAATTGTGTAAATTCAAGAAGTCAATATACGGACTTCTAGTGCTATCTTAAGTTTGATAATACTATTATGTCCTTTGGAACATAATTGTATCATGATTTCCATTTCGTGATTCCAATGTCATGGTCAATGCATATATCTGAAGGTCAGCGAAAGTAAGTTTATTTTTTATTTTTGCATTGTGATGATATCTTGCTTGCAACTAGTGATCCTAGTCTTTTAAGTTAGAGTACTAATAAAAAAGTTTTCTATAATTAAAATGAAGGATATAAGTGAGACAAGTTATGTGATTGGAAAATAAATTTTCTAAAATGGATTACAAGGATTATCAAGCTTTTCTCATAAAGTAACAATAAAGTTTTAGAGAAATTTGAATGGAAAAGTGCTCAGCATCATTTGTTCCAAATCATGCATATCCTAAAAATGGTTTGGACTGAAAACAAATGGAAGAAATTCCACATACATATGTTCATGGGAGTTTTATATGTGCTCAAACATGTACAACTTTGGATATCAAGTTTAAGCCGACTATGTAGAATAAAGAAGTTCACTTTTGGTTATTTGCATCTTTTAGCCAAAGAAGTGATACAAAGAAAGTGTGAGAAGCAATCAGTAATTTTTGCATCCACCATGAAAGGTGAAGTTGTGGCATTCTCTTTATTTTAGGGCCTATAATTGTCGATAGTATTGATAGGCCACTGAAAATTTATTGTGCTAATTTTGCATCATTCTTCTTTTGCAATAAAATGACAAGTATACTAAAGGTGTTAAGTATACGAAATTGATATACTTTATCGTTAAAGAAGAATTTCAAAAACATAGTGTCAATATAACACATTAGCACTGACTTTATAATTGTTGATCCATTGCTGAAAGGGTTATTGCTCAAAACACTTGGTGCACATGAATGTTAAAAGTATGAGTGTTGTTGCCAATTGGCATCCTTGCATATTATGATGATGTCGTGCTTTATGAATTTGACACTTTGAGCTCATGAAAGAATATGTTTATGTATTATACTTGTTTGCCAAGTTTGTACACATAACACTATTGGAATAATGATAGCAGGTATTGTATTTTAATAAAAACATTAAAGTTGGACCTACTATTTGTTATGGATCATGTTGAGGAAAAGATTATTTTTGTAGTTCATGGAGGGAACGTTGTCAGGAAAGGATGACGACATACAATTGCCATGACTCGTATTAAGTCTTTTACTTAGTCATAATTTTAGGTTGGAACCAAGATAATGAGGATTTGACATTATTTTTATCCATGCATTATCTTTGTTATATTAAACCATGAATGTATTGTTATATGAGACGAGTGAGAGAATGTAAGAATTCTGTCCCATATAATGGTTTAATAATTATAGAAATGTTAAATCCATTGGTTGACTTATTCAAAGACATATTAATTATGAACAATCATATTAAAGATTCATTATATTATGAGTAGTCACCTATTCATATGAAAATATGAGTATAGAATGTAAAAATATGACTATTAGAGATGCTTGATGGAAGTGCCTTATCTCCACCAATAATAATAACATATTGTTTCCATCACTATTGTGCCATAAAGAACAGAGTTAAGAGGTAGAAATCACTATCCTCTATATTCTATCTATATAAAAGGTTCTTTGCTTCTTTTAAATCTATAATGAATGGTATATAGTCTTCTAAACTATGTGAAAACATAAAGTTCTAGATTTTGAAATAAACGTGTTTATAATAATTTGTTTATGTATAAACCAATAATTGTTTACAAGGGTTCATATAATATAATTATTTGACAGTAAAAAGAATTTTTATTAATAATAACATAGAAAAATTGCTCTAAATTTGAAGTGTAAGAATCTTAAGAATAAAAAAAAATATTTTAATTTTGATACACTACAAGAAGTGTAAAAACTTTCTACATTGTCATTCAATTAAAGCATCCTATTAGCATAATTTTTCAAGTAATGCGTATGAAACTTAACCACATTTACTAATGTGGTAATACATAATTGAATGACATTGAAAATTTTTTTTACACCATCATTATACAGAAACTAAACTCATAAAAATAGTAAAAATTGTTAACTCAAATGACGGCAAACATATTAAAGACTATACTTTTCAAATAAAATAGTAGCCAAAATTCAAAGTGATAGAAAGTAGAAACTACTAAAACTATGAAAGTTAACTTAAACTCTTCGCTTTTGGTTGGATTCTTATGTTAACCATTGTGTTTGTAACAAGCAATGAACATTCTTGGCTTGAAGTGGGGCTAAAGAACAAAGATTCTCCCCTTCCTCCTCCGTAATGGGCGCTATAAATATATATTAGTGTTACTCTTAGTATTATTCTACTCACAATGCTTATTATTGTTCGGCGAAACAATTTTGCCCCGACCATATAGATCGCTGGAGACCGGTGCCACGGGAACCCAAGGAAAGTGCATAACGCAGACGCTTTACCTTTATTGTGAATTTGGTAAGGCAAATCTTCCTTGTTTATCTCTTCCCTAAGATCACTGCCAGGAATGAAACTGCATTTCTTTTCTCACGTCCTAATTTCTGAATCATTTACTTGATTGGCTTCCTACCCTGTCTGCCTTGCAATTCTTTACTGTGTTCTGTTCAAAAGCTCAGAGGTAGTTTTTATACATTTTTTTTTATCAATCCTTGTTCGGTATATTTTTACTTATAAATAGAATTGGACATGCACTAGTTTTAGAATTTACTAAAAATTTATTTTAGCTCCTGAAATTGTACGTGTTCTTCATTTTAATTAATTTAAAAAACTTTATATACAGATATACAATCTTTAAGAGCTAGAAATGTCAATCATATTAATCTTACCACCAGAGTGGGGTAGTTGCCAGGAATTTGTGCAGTTTATATGCAATCCTAGGTTTAAACTTTAGTATCATACATGTATTGTAATCTTATTTAAGAATTAATGTGTAGTAGCATACTAAACATATGTTCAACTGCTATTGACTAATACATAATTGATCTTTATAATTTTTACCGATCATATTAAAGTTCTTAGTTTTAAAATATTATATTTCTCATCAATAAATTTAATTAGAATTTGACTCAAAATTTAAATCGAGCCAGTCTTCTATATAGTTGATATTTAACTTTTGAAACTTTTATTATATTTTATTTTTATAAACCGCTGTAAATTTAAGATATTAAAATTCACCAGAAAAAAAATAGGATACTAAAAACTTTTTACGAAGAACAATATATCAGAAACTGTTACAATGTTTTCTTATCATAAAAATCGCGTTGTTAGAATCCTTCGATTATATTAAGGATATTACAAAAGAAAGACATAAAAGATATAGAAAATCGGTACATAGGATATTCAGTACATCTAAGCAGTGTGTTTCTATGGAAGAGCAAATCAAAGGGAAACAAGTTAACCCTAGAAAAGCAACTTGGAGGCCGCTACAATTTTCTCTAGGCCTCCCTCTATCACTATTTCCCTGTTCCATTTTTCTCTCTCCTAAACAAACCGAACCCTTAAAGCATCTCCAATGGTGTCCCCCATTTTGATCCCACTTATGGCCTCACTTGCTATAACATCATCGCCACATAATCAAATTGTCATAAAAAGGAGAAGTGTCCCTCTTTGTTCTAATGAAGGGATCAACTTTTGGTCCCAACTATGGTCCCACATGATTTTCTAAATTAAAAATAAATATATATATTTGTAAAATAATTTATTTTAATATATTGCATTATGTAATTTATTTTCATTTTAGATAAAAATATAAAATTATTTTTTATTTTTTGTTTAAAGTTAATTTTAATAAATTAAACTATAGAGGAATATTTTGTAAATTTTTTAAAAAGTTAAAATATATAAAAAAAAATCAGATAAATATTTTTTAAAATAAATTGAGTCTTTGATATATTTTTAAAATATAACACAATTAGCAACAACAATGCATAATTTAAATATGACCAACAACATTGCTTAATTGAGAAATTATATAACTAGAAACTAGACGTGGCGAGCATTATGGAATTGCCAAATATGCTCCACTAAATCTGTTTGTAGTTGCTGATGCTTTTGTCCATCACGAAGTCGGATATTGTTTTGGATATACCTCTCATACGGAGCAAAACTTTCTTCACTTAGCTCTGGCTGTGATAAGCTGTTGTCAACATCGTCGTAAGAAGGAAGTTGAGCAAAATTTCCAACATATGTGTCTTTTTCATCCTCAACAATAATATTATGTAAGATAATGCATGCTCTCATTATTTTTGCAAGTTTCGCCTTCTCCCAGAATCGTGCGGGGCCGCGTGTAATTGCAAATCGAGCTTGTAGCACTCCGAATGCACGCTCCACATCCTTTCATTGCCCTTCTTGATATTTTGCAAACAACTTTCGCTTGTCTCCTTGTGGTCAGGATATTGTTTTAACAAATGTTGCCCATTCAGGATAGATACCATCTGTTAAATAGTATCCATGGTATAATTGTTATCATTCACAATATAATTTACCTCAGGTGCTCGACCATCTAGAACTTCATCAAACACTGGTAAACAATCTAACACATTGATGTCATTGTTTGAACCAACAACTCCAAAAAAAGCATGCCATATCCAAAGGTTAGGTGAAGCCACAATTTCAAGTACTATAGTTACAACCCCATGGTAACCACTCATGTACATCCCTTTCCATGCTTTAAGGTAGTTTTTCCATTGCCAGTGCATGCAATCGATGCTGCCCATCATGCCTGGGAAGCCACAATCTTCTGCCATCTGTAGTAGACATTGTACATCATTTGAGTTCGATTTTCGCAGGTATTCAGACTCAAATACCAATATTACATCTTCAACAAACTTTTCTAAGCACTCAATTGTAGTGCTTTCGCCTATCCGTACATAATCATCAACAACATTAGCTGATACTCCATAGGCCAACATATGCATAGCAGCTGTGCATTTTTGTAATGGAGATCAGCCTTTCTTGCCTGTTGCATCGACCCATTGTTGGAAATATAGATCAACATTTGAGAGGGCTTCTACTATGCGAAGAAAGACATGTCTTCCCATCCAGAACCTTCGTCGAAATGTCTCGGGAGGTTACACTGAATTAGGTGCAAAATAGTCATTGAAAAGACGTGCGTTTCCGGCTTCACGGTCTTTATCTAGGGTCCTCCGACGAGATCTGGAGGAAGAGCTTTGGCCGTGCTTTTCCATAATTAGTTGTTCAAGTTGGCGCTCATGTGAATCATCAAGTAGAAAATCATCAATCCATTCATCCAAAGACATGTGATTAGGTTTATTTAAATCACCAAACAAAACACCATCAAACAAGTCATCAAAAGACATGTTTTTGGGTTGACTAGAGTTATCGATCATTTGTAAAAATAAAATTTTAGAAATGGTTGTCGGTGAAAAGGTGTTTGAGAGGAGTTATTGGATGTGAATGAGGTTTAAGGTTTTGAATAGACATAGGAAAGATGTTTTGAGCAAATATGGATGAGCGGTGCTCCATATTTATAAGTTGTTCCCTGCAACGGTTACTATTATAATGACTATTTTTTGACAATAATATTATTGCAACGGCTAGTTTTGTAATGACTAGATTTGCTATGGCTAATTTTTCATAATAGACATATTGCATAACTAAAAATGCATAATTGAAACGTTACATACTTAATAATAATAAAAAAAAGAGGTTACAAACCTAAAATCATTACACTTAAAAGACATTGTCACTTTCCTAGATATGCTCAAACAATACAATTGACACTTAGATTAAAAATATTTTGCCATAATTTTTTCCAAAAGCTTGGCATGAAAATATTGTTGCCTTTCAGTCATAGTAGAGGTGTTTGCATAAAGTATTTGCATATCTGTTTCCCTTTCCTTCACCTTTAGCTCCTTTTCCTTCATTATTCTTTGTTTTTCCATCTCCTCTAAATCATTTTCCTTCACCATCATCATCTTTTCCTTGAATTCCCTATCTTTTTCCTTGTCCACTAACTCCATTTCCTTGACTTTCTTAATATCCTCCCACATAGCTAGCCTGCTATCTGTAACAGATTTAAGTGTGTCAATATCTTCATCGTAACCATTAGGCGCTTTTGATTTTCCCTTACTTTTCCGTTTTGATGATTTGGTGGCTTGAGGACGAACTGGAGACTCCACACCCACATCCTCACCTATTGGTGTTTCTTGATTCAACGAAGATGAGTATGCCCCCTAACTGCTTATCTTTGTTCTCTTACCTCCACTTGGAGTTGGTTGAGTTCTCCATTTTTGTCCCTTTCAAAGCTCATTCCAGTGTCTATGAAAAGTGCATTCTTTTCATACCTTGTAAAATAAAGTTCATAAGCCAACTCCATGATATCGTCACTATTTGAACCACTTCCTATTTTTCGAGATGCTTGATCGTGACAACCACCAAATTGTTGAGCCCATGTGTTGATCCTATGCCATTGCTTCTTCATTGCACCAACCCCTCTTTTGATCAAGCCATGATTGTTTCCCTCACAATACGCATGTATTCTGTTCCAAAATGCATCGTCCTTTTGGTCAGTACCGACCAAAGGATCCATTGACACATTTAGCCATGCACTTATTAGTAGCTCATCATCTTTCCATTGCCATTGACTATTGTCTTGTGTTGCTCATCAGTAAGGTTGATAGCATCCAGCCCATCATAGTTAGAAAATTGTGAAAGTTGTGAACTTGGAGTTGAATTTTTAGGTGTTTGAGGAGATGGATTAGATGACCCACCAACATCGGCTAATCCCAATCCTGATCCTCCAACTTGGGCTTGGAATGGTAACGAAAATGGAAATTGAAATGTTGATGAATTTTGACTATTTGGAAAAAAAAGGAATTTGAAAATTAGAAGGGATTTGAAAATTAGAAATTTGAAGGTTTGAGAGATTTTGATTTGGGAAGAAGTTTGGCATTTGGAAATTAAAATTTGTATTTGGATTTTGAGAGTTTGAAGCTTCTGAATTTTGGATATTTGAATTTTGAGGGAGGTTGGAATTTTGCATGTAATTGAGAAAATGATTCAAATTAAATTGGTTTGGATCCATTGTTTGTGAGAAAATAAAATAGTAGAATTGTGAAAACAATAAATTACAAAGTGTTAGAAATGATTAAGAAGAGATGTGAAAAATAATATCGAGAAGAATTAGGAAGAGATGTGAAAAATGAAATTGAAAGGGATTGATATTTATAGAGTGAATGTGAAATAAAATAATAATTTTTTAAAAAACTAACCGTTTGTAAAACGGTAAAATTGGTACAAATTTTTTTGCTAGGACGGTCCCTTAACAGTATCCCCCCATGCTCTCTCTCTTCGTCCCACTTCAGTGCTCCAACGTTGTCCATGAAGTGTCCCTGACACTCAATAGTAGGCGGGACGAAGAAATGCTCTCGTTGGAGCTGCTCTTATGCCTATTTAGTTTGGTGTTTTCAATTTTTAGTTTTTGTGAAGGAAAAATTTCAGTTTTCAGTTTTTCCTTCACAAAACCTAAACTAAAATAAA
Source organism: Dalbergia cultrata (assembly GCA_031216105.1). Taxonomy (NCBI): domain Eukaryota; kingdom Viridiplantae; phylum Streptophyta; class Magnoliopsida; order Fabales; family Fabaceae; genus Dalbergia; species Dalbergia cultrata. The sequence continues at coordinate 65,506,014 of CM062346.1, forward strand.
GAAACTAAACAGCCTCGCTTTTAGTTTTTAATTTTTCCTTCATAAAAATTAAAAAACTGAAAACTAAAAACAATAAACTAAACAAACCCGAAAAATTGAAAAGTTGAAAACTAAAAACAACAAACTAAACAAACCCTTAACCTTCACTTTCTCAACCTCACCCATTTTTTAATTCGTTTAAATATTAACTTTCAGAATAACATTGCACAAAAAATCACAAAATTCCAAAAGTGCAATGTTGCATAATTAATATTCAAAAGGAGACAGAAAAATATTTATGTACTAAAAAAAATCTATTATGAGAATGCACAATTATTATGTGCCCACAAATACCATAAATATCCACAAAATTCTCTAAATCGAAAAAAATGTATCTCATAATTTTCAGCATGATAAAATCTGGAAAGTGAAAAAAAATAGTGATTGCAATAAACCAGAATAATTAAAATATATTTATTCCTGGCACATAAGACATGGCAATAAAGTATTTAGAAAATATTTCAAAATTTTCTAAACGACAACCCTCAAAATAATATTATACAAATAGAGGACTCAAATTTGTCAAAACATAATATTTTTGGGAGTAGAAATAATCATGTATCCAATAGCATAATAAAATACAAAACAAAATCATCCATACAAATCTCTCTATTCAAAATTTAGAGAGTATCTCATAATTTAAGAAACAGAACCTCTCAGGATAATATTGCATAATACTTAACAATGATAATATTTAATGATTTAATGTGCAATGCAATAAATATAAAAAGCTCCGCATTATTTTAATGAGCAAAATAGTCCATCTTTGAAAGCATGTTTTATTTATTTATTTATTTATTTTTTGGATCAAACTTCAGAGACCATCATATATATATATATATATATATATATATATATTTTGGTTTTTGAGAAATTTAATTATGGAATAATTAAAATAAATATTTTCAGTATAAAAAAATAAAAAATCACAACAAAAGGCCTTCAGAGCATCAAAATACCCAAAAATGGCGAAAAACTAGGCCTAGGAAGGTAGGTATCCCACCCGCGAGTCAGCTTCACGCACAGACCCAAAATTGGGTCTTCTCATTCTTGACACGTTGTTCTGCCATGGGAGCCAAGTTCAAGCTCTATCTTAGCAGTTTCTTGACGCACTCAAATCCCATATCACAAGAGGAACTCAATGCAAACAAAACCCATGCCATAATTAACGGATTCACCTTCTTCAACCTCTTAAAAACACGATGAACGGACCCGCTATATGCGATTCCAGTTTCCACCATTGAAGCTCCTTTGGAGCTCTGAATCAGTGCTCTCTGCTCACGATACCAAGATAGATCGAGAGAGCGTCAGCTCGCGATCAAAACCCCTTCGACAACTCACAGATTGATGGCTCTTAAGCTGGGAAAAAACGCAAAACAATACCCGTGAGTTGGAGCTTGGTTTCGCTGACTTTTCTCCCTCAATTCTCAACCAAAATTGACAATCTATAGCTCTTTAGATTTGTGAGAGGAAGCTCTGCAAAACCCATGTGAAAATCGAACACAAATCTGCCAAGTAAAGGATTCGGGATTTTCAATCAATGGGAATAATTATAAATGTTAGGGTTCATACAGTTTTCTATTAGTTTCTCTTTCAACCGTTCATCGGATTTTGTGTTCCTGGTTTCTATATAATCGACTTTCACAGCTCTACAATAGCCCTAACAAATTGAAAAAGATTCGGCCAAGAACATAAATATGGTTTTCAATCAAAGGGTTAGGCTGCTTTGGTTTCTTTGTTTTGCTAATCAAAACCTGAACAACAAATCAAACAAATCCTTAGGGTTCTTGAATTGAAACTCAATTTTCTCTCTCAATTCTCATCGAAAACTAATGTTGTTTGCCTTGCTAGAATTGCTTGAATGAGATCTACAAAATCCCCACGGAAATTCGAGTTAAATCCACCAAGATCGCAGATCTTGGTTTTCTTTGGGACTTTTAGGGACTGTCATTTCTTTCTTTGAAAATAGTTTCAGTTTTTGTGAAGGAAAAATTGAAAACTGAAATTTGTGGTTTTCAGTTTTTCCTTCACAAAAACTGAAAACTGGAAACTGAAAATTGAAAATTATTTTCAGCAAAGCAAACATTCCCTTAGAGTTTTCATATTTCCTGTCACAAAAAATGTATTTAACTCTCTGTATTTTAAATAAAATATATTACAAGAGTGTTCAGGAAAATTAATGGAACTCAACCACGAGTGTTGTTTAAGGCATTCGGATGAAATTAGTTATGGCTCTTCCATTTAGTGTTTCCAACATAAATTTTTCTTCTATGCTAAACGAAGACCCACGATAATAATGAGGCCAATGACATTAATCCCAAATCACACTATCACAGTACAGAGATTCTCAAGTTTAGAATTAATCAAGTAGAATTCAAAATCTCATAGGGACTCGGTTCAGGTTCAAGACAATTTTGCATTGTTCACGGTAAACCAATCAAAGTGAAACTCATATACAAGGACTTATAAACATGCTCACAATGAGTAATGCTTTAACAATAATTAACTCAATAATAACAATGATTATAAATTATTGGACTTGAACAATAAACTCTATACTTTTTGACATTCAATTTATTTGGATTCAAATTCAATTTAATATTAATTTATGTCAGTCTATAAAATTATTCAAACACCACATAGTTTTCAAGAGATAAGACAATATTGCCACAAAACTTGATGAAGAATCAAAGCAATGAAAGTAAGATTAATGATTGTTGTTTGCTTGTGATTCGTGTATGAAAAAGTGTTACAAAATGTGTATTTATGGACTTAGAAATGGTGTAAATTGTTTTGTTTCAATACCAAAAGACGTGACTTTTCAAAAGGGACGTATTAATCGATTAAAGATCTTGTTAATTGATTAAGACATTCAAAAATTAAAAATTTGGAAGTTATAACAGCACTTTAGTCTATTAATGCTTCTTCTTAATCGATTAAACAAGTTTAAAATTCAAACTTCAGAAAAACTTCTCAACACGATTTAATTGATTAGCACTTCTATTAACCAATTTGACTTGAAATCACGTTCAATTAATTTCCTTTATAATGTAACACTTACTATCAATCTATTTCAAAGTATTAAGTGTAATATGATCAATCTTTGTTTTTAAAAACATTTCAAAACTTAAACTCAAAACTTTGATCAAATTTGTAGCCAAGATCTTACCCAATTAAAGACTTTATACATTGAAGTCACAAGTCCTAGAAGACTAACTCGTTGCAACTTGATCTTCTTCAAGGAGCTACGTGCTCTTAACTTGAAATCTGTTTGCATCCTTTGGGCATAAGGCTCTTTATGGACAAATTTTCTAAGCTATTCCGACAACCACCACCACCAAGTGTCATCTTCTTATTAGTTTGACATAGAATTCTGTGAATGCATATAAAGCCACTTTTGTGGCTAAAGTCAAAAGAATGGGGAGGAAATGTTGCTGTGCAAAAATCAGCAAACACTGCACCAAATTAAGAAAATTTGAGTGTTTAAGATCAAATATTATTGCACCAAATTTTTGGTGCGCTAGCAAAGGAAGAATTTTGACAAAGGAGGAGGAGGTTCTCTTCTATAAATAGAGGCGTCCTCTATCAGTCTGGCCATCCATTCCAGATAGAAAATATATATAGTGTCTTATGAGATTTTCTCCTATTTTTATAGAAAGAGGTGTATTCTCTTAATATAAGAGAGAATGTTATTGTTCTCTCTTTTTATTTAGAGAGAGGTATAATTTTATCTTCCACATAGTGAAAAATCTTTTTCGATCTTGCCATGGTTTTTGCCTCATCATTATATGGCTCTCTACGTAAATATTCTATGTTAGTTTCAATTCTCTCAACTCTATTCTAGTTACATTTTTTCTATTTCCATAACTCTGGTATCCAATAGTGGTATGAGGGCCACTGGTTAAAGTCCATGCTATGGATTAGTATTCACAATCACTATTCATATGTGTAGTTTTATACTTTTACAGTACTGTTAACATATACTGGATTCTTTCCATATACGATATAAATATATAGTATTGTTCACATATATGGTACTATTTATGGTGATAAAGTGATAGCCAAATTAGTAGAGAAATTTGTATACATATATTGGATTTGTTCCATATATTGTACGTTATACTATTCACCTATATGGTACTATTCATATATATGATACTCCTCACGGAGAAAACAAAAGTGGCTAGTCTAGTAGAGAAACAGATCCTAGTAAACACTATGGCAGCAAAATTTGACATTGAGAAATTCAATAGAAATAATTTTTCCCTATCAAAATTGAAAATGAAGGCAATCTTGACAAAGGACAATTACTTACCAGCAATTGAAGGCAGACTTGTCGAAATTACTGATGAAAAGTGGAAGGAGATAGATTATTATACTATTGCCAATCTACATCTTCTAATGGCAGATTCAATATTGTCAAGTATTACAGAAAAGAAGATAGTAAAGGAGATCTGGGATACTCTTGTCAAACTATACGAGATCAAGTCACTACACAATAGAATATTTCTAAAGAGGAGACTATATACTCTTCGGATGAGTGACTCCACATCAGTGACGGATCAAATCAACAATCTGAACACCTTATTCTCCTAGCTTACAACATCATATTATAAAATTGCAGAGAATGAACGTGTGGAGCTTCTACTTCAAAGTCTACTTGACTCATATGATTAACTCATAATCAATATCACAAATAATAATATAGCTGACTATCTATCCTTTGATGGTGTCGTTGGTGCCATTCTTGAGGAAGAATCTAGGCGCAAGAATAAGGAAGATAGATTGGAGAGTTCAAAGTAATTAGAGGTGTTGTTGGTGATGAGAAGGAGATCAATGGAGCGTGACTCTAGTAGGAGTCATGGTCAGAGTAGATCAAAGTCAAGAAGAAGGAAGAACTTAAAAAGCTAAAATTGTGGTACGAGAGGGCACTTGAAGAATGATTGTTAGAATAAAAAGAAGAATGTAAATAAAACTCCAAAAGCATCAACATCTCAAGAATGTGCTGCAAGTATCTCGAAAGAAGCATAAATCTTGTGCAGCGAGGCAGCAATTGATTCTAGAAGCAGTAAAAAGCTCATTGATGTTTTGGATAATGGATTCAGGAGTAACATGGCACATGACTCCACACTGTGACTGGTTTTACAACTACGAACCTGTCTCAGAAGGATCTGTGTTCATGGGAGATGATCATGCCTTAGAAATTGTTGGTGTTAGTACTATCAAAATAAAAATGTTTGGTGGTTCCATTTGCATAATTCAAGGACTGCGACACTTGAAGGGCTTGAAGAATAATATATTGTCTATTGGGCAACTGGATGACCTCAGGTGCAAGACCCATACTAAAGGTGGGATCTTAAAAGTTGTTAAAGGTACTCTTGTGGTGATAAAAGCAGAAAAGATCATGGTAAAACTATACAAGCTTCAAGAAGATATATTGTAGGAAGCAGATGCATTAATTGCATCAACAAGTCAAGAAGAAACGATGATGATGTTGCAGCACAAATGAAGCCATATGTCAGAATGTTGTTTCAACGTTCTTGTGTAACATGGTCTCATTCTCAAGCTCAAATTGGGGAATTTACCATTTTGTGAGCATCGTGTTATAAGCAAGCAACACAAATTGAAGTTTGGTAGATCAACTGGTTGGCGTAAGCACATTTTAGACTTGATTCATTCTGATGTGTAAGAGACACTAGAAACGTCCCTATGAAGAGTAAAATATTTTTGTATTAGTAATTGATGATTACTCTAGGAGACTATGGGTGTACCCAATCAAGAAGAAGTCAAATGTGTTTCCAATATTCAAGGACTTCAAAACAAGAGTAGAACTTGAATCCGGAAAGAGGATCAAATATTTGAAGACAGACAATGGAGGAGAATATACAGATGGAGATTTTTAGCATTTTGCAAGTATGAAGGTATTTAAAGGCAATTCACAGTTGCACATACACCTCAACAAAATGGTGTAGTAGAGCAAATGAACAGGACTTTCCTAGAAATAACAAGAGCTATGCTGCGAACAGTAGTTTTAGTCAAGTCTTTATAGGCAGAAGCAGTCAAAACTGCCTATTATGTGATTAGTTAGTCGCCATCAACCACGATTGATTTAAAGACTTCAATGGAGATGTGGAATGACAAGTCGACGGATTATTCTTCTCTACATGTGTTCGGTTGTCCTACATATGTAATGTACAACTCCTAAAAATGATCAAATTTGGAACAAAGTCCAAGAAATGTATATTCTTGGGTGATGCTGATGGTGTAAAGGGGTATCGCTTGCGGTCCTACTACCCACAAGATTATTGTCAGCAGGGATGTTATATTTGTAGAAAAGGAACTGTAAACTGAAGAAAGAAATGACAACATTATTAAGGAAACAATTATGATTCAGATAGATGAGAAATTTGGGGGAAAAAAAAAAGATTTTGCAGCAGAGCCAGAGCATGATGAACTAGTACTGGATGAGACCAATGATACAGTAGGCTAGTGATCATCATGCCAAACAAGACGACTATCACCACACTCAGACTATGTTATGGCAAGTGACAATACATTCTGTCTTCTAATAGAAAAAGAAGAGCCATCAACCTTTCAGGTGGCTTGTTGAGAAGTCTAGATGCTTCTCTGTGGATGGCAGCAATGCAGGAAGAAATGAAAGCCTTGCATAGCAACAAGACATAGGAAGTTGTTGAACTTCTAAAAGGCCAGAAAGACATTAGTAACAAATGGGTATATAAGATCAAACAATATGGCAATGATCGAGTAGAACGATATCGCTCAAGACTTGTGGTAAAAGGATTTGCTCAGAAGGAATGTATCGATTTCAATGAGATATTTTTTCTAGTTGTCAGACTTACACTATCAAAGTAGTGTTGGTCATGCATGCTGCAAATGATTTTCATCTTGAAATATTATATATGAAAACTGCTTTTCTTCATGGAGAACTTGAAGATGAGATATATATGCTCCAATGAAAAGGTTTAAGGAAAAAGGAAAAGAAAACTTCATTTGTAGGTTGACCAATCTCTTATGGTCTAAAGCAGGCACCAAGGTGTTGGTACATGAGATTTGATTCCTTCATAATTTGCCTTGGATATAACAAACTGAGTTCAGATCATTGTATATACTACAAGAGGTTTGGTGACCATGTTTTCATCATTAGGTTGTTGTACGTGGATGACATGTTGGTGGTAGGTCCCAACAAAGATCAAATCCAAGAATTGAAGTCACAATTAGCTAGGAAGTTTGATATGAAGCACAAATAAGATTTTAGGGGATACAAATTCATTGATATAGAAAGGAGAAGATTCGACTTTCGCAGAAGAACTATTTGATGAAAATCTTGTTACGCTTCAACATGCAAGATTGTAAGTCAGATTCAACCCCACTTCTTGTGAATTACAAATTATCCTCAAGTATATGTCCTAGCAGTGAAGCAAAGAGGATGAAGATGTCTCGAGTACCGTATGCATCAACAGTGAGAAGCCTTATGTATGCCATAATTTGTACTAGGCTACATATTACTCAAGCGGTTGGAGTGGTCAGTTGGTTTATGGTAGATCCAGAAAAAGAACATTGGAGTACTATGAAGAGGATCCTAAGATACATTAAAAGAACCTCTTATGATCCATTATATTTTGGAGGATCAGAGTTCATTATCAGAGAATATGTTGATTCAGATTTTGCAGGTGATCTTGATAAAAGAAAATCTACTATAAGCTATGTGTTCACATTTGTAGGCGGAGCTGTGAGCGGGTTATCCAAGTTACAAACTTTTGTAACTCTATCTACTACAGAAGCTGAATATATGACAACTACACAAGCTCTCAAGGAAGTTATTTGGATTCAAAGGTTAATGGAGGAACACAGGCACAAACAGTCAAAGATTACTGTGTATTGTTACAGTCAGAGTGTTTTGCATATTGCAAGGAATTCAGTATTTCATTCCAGGGCGAAGCACATAGGAGTTCAATATCATTTTATTTGAGAAGTAGTAGAAGAAGGGAATGTGGACATGCATAAGTTCACATGAAAAATAACTAGCAGATATCATGACAAAACCGATCAACATTGACAAGTTTAAATGATGTAGATCTTCCTATAGCCTATCAGAAACGTAAGCAACATGGAACTGGCAAGATGAGAAAAAGTTTTGAAAGTTCACCAAAAATGACTTTAAGTGGAAGATTATGAATGCATATAAAGCCAGTTTTGTGGCTAAAGTCAAAAGAAGGGGGAGGAAACGGTGTAGTGCTAAAGTCAACAAACAATGCATCGAATCAAGAAAATTTGAGTGTTTAAAATCAAAGATTAATACACCAAATTTTTGGTGCACCTAATGGAGGAATAATTTCGCCACAAGAGAGGAGGTTCTCTTATATAAATAGAGGCCTCCTCTATCAGTTTGATCATCCACTCCGAGGAGAAAATATATATAATGCCTTATGAGAGTTTCTCATATTTTTATAGAAAGATGTGTATTCTCCTAATATAAAAGATGGTGTTATTGTTCTCTCCTTATATTTAGAGAATGGTGTAATTTTATCTTCCACATAGTGAAAATCTTTCTCGGTCTTACCCGTGGCTTTCATTCATCATTAGAGGGTTTTCCACGTAAATATTTTATATTAGTTTCAATTCTCTCAACTCTATTTTAGTTGCATTGTTCTGTTTCCATAACTCTGGTACCCCACATATTCAAGCTTCTTTTCACGTATCCAAGTTCTCTTTGGATGACCATACATGGCCTCAACCCCTTTTTTGTAAGAAGATGTGGGTTGACTCTTGCTAGTATGCACTTGCTCTTTGACATCGTGTTGCCTTTGTCAGAACAAATTTGTTTTCAAATGTTTCTAAGCCTTCAAACTTCTTTATCTCGACCAACTTTCCTTTAACAGACACTTCATTAAAACTTATGACCATTTTATTCACTAAGTCCCAAAAGCTTAATTATTCTTTCGACAAGGCTCAAACTTGATTGTAGGCTAATCTTTAAACCATAATCCTTTCGAGAAAGAAGTTTGATACTTCGATTAAAACTTGCAATCATCACTTTTTTTAGCCCCATTTAATTTTGATCGTCCTATAATGGGCTCTAGGTTCTATATCAATTTGAATTACATTCGACCCCTAACACATGTTATATGATTTGGGTGTCGTGTTTCATCGTTTGTGGTGTTATGTGTTTTCATATATAGAGTATTTCCATATTTTTCGAATGAGATATTTTTAAAGTGGGTCTATGGTGTGTTGTGTGTCATTACGCTCTTTTCTAAGAGTTAAGTATTATCTGATTATCAGAAAAAAGAAAAACCAAACTACAAGGAAGGACCTCCGTACATCAGGATGGGCTTGGTAAGTATGTTTGGTAGCTTCACGAAAAGGCCAAAATTCTTCAAGGAGATCAATATTTAAAGCATTTGCTCCTACTAAGCGTAAGGAAGTCTGATAAGATAATTAGTAAATGTTATTGCTCAAATATTAAATCTCACGGAATAGAAAGTTAGTTGAGTGCCTTGGGTGTTGTTCATGCTAAAGGTTAAATTGGAACATATGTTAGCCCATTCCAGCTAGAGATTTTCGTCATGTGAGTATGTTTAGTTCAAGAGTAAAAGTTGAGATAAAATTTTCCTAGCTAAATTTCATATGTAAAATAAATCAATAAAAAATAATTATTTATCCCTTAAAGGGGTTATTAGTCTTCAAAACCCTTTGAAAGTGTTGTTCGAGTATATATAATGCTAATCAATAAGGATGTGTAATATGTATAATTAGACAATATGACAATATTTAAAAATTGTTAAACATGATCCGACAAAAATACGAGATAAAATTTTGTAGATAACATAACATAAATAAAAAATTAGTATGAAGATGTATATATATATTGTAAATTAGTATCGACCATTGAAGACATGATAAATTGTTATCATTGCTTCAGTCATGGTGGTATCCCATGTGATTTTGTACAAAAATGAAAAATTGGGAAATAGCTAAAAGATATTGTTTGAAAATTAAAAAAATAAATATTCAACAAGCATTCTATAATGCAATGCGGCCTTGCTTTAGCATCTAATTCTTCAATATATTATCCTCTAGGCTTATATTATTTACAACAATTTTCTTTATATATATGTGTGTGTGATCAAGTTACATAAGTGTAACTTTAAATAAAGTTACACCACTTATAACTTTCAAAGAAATAATTTTTTTATCGACCCAACCGTAAATTACAATTACTTATCATAAAGATTATTTGTGCCAAATATCATAAAAATTAAACATCAATAGCAATGTAATCATGTAACTCTTATTCTTATTCATTATATATATATATATATATATATATATATATATATATATATATATATATATATATATATATATCTGTGTGTGTGTGTTACGTTAATTTTGATGTATATAAAAACTATGTCAAACAATTTTAGATTAATTTCAAATTTTACAGACTTGATCTATATGATGTAAACTTCTAATCCAATGACAGGTTTTACAAAAATAGACTTGATTTATACGATGTAAACTTCTAATCCAACGACGGGTTTTGTAAAAATTTACACCAATAAAAAGTTATTCAACGGTGTAATTTTTTCTTAAAGTTACCCTTGTGTAATTTGATCCATATATGTGTGTGTGTGTGTATATATATATTGATGTATGTATTATTTGATAAAAGAATTCCTATAGTTGTAAGAAGGCATTGGCTTTCATATTGCTGGATTCTCAACTTTTATTATTATTTTTTTGACTTGTATACAACTCTCAATTATTTTTCAGGATAATAAAATAGAAAGAATGAGGAAACTTTTGATTGCTCAAAACTAGAGAAAATTAAGACCAAAGCACATCAAAGCCAAGGTAAATATTTGTTTAACTTGCTTTCTAATTTTATTTGTAAGAAATTCTTAGTTACTCTTAGAGAAAAATAAAATACTTGCTTGGATCCATTTATTGATTAACACATAAACAATCGAATTAAACATATAGGAAAAATGAGAGACAATAATAATCCATAAAACTTACATGTCAATTAACACAATATGTTGTAGTCAAATTTCTATCAATATAATTAAATAATTTATTGCTAGGATAACGTCATATTTAACGCAATATATTTCTCTAACTTGATTAGCTTTGTTTTAATATGTGTTGGTAAAGTAGGGCTAGATAACCCACCTGACCCAAGCCCAAATTTCGTAACGAAATTGTATTCAAATGCAAATGTTAAAAAAATGATAGAAATGAAAAAAAAGGAAACCCTAGAAAAAAAAAAAAGAATGTGACCATAGAGTTTTCTCATAGAGCTACCTCCCTTTTGTTGGTCTCTACTTTTCATTGTTCTATCCCATTGTTAATCGTCTTGGACAATTCATGTTGCATCTAGAACCAACAATGGCCATTGTTATATCAAGCAAGCACTAGACACCTTAAGCATTGTATGTCATGACACTGAAAACATCATACATTATTTACCAACAAGAAGATTTAAGGAGGTGTTTTTAAATATTTTTAAAGATATAAAGAAATAAGGTTGCAGGTTAGCCCTCCAATTTGCAGACCCATGATGAATGTATGAGATATAGAACATGTTGTCAATATATGTTTTATTTTAAATTCTACCAATTCAGCCTCTCACATTTATCAATAGCACATATTAGTTAGCCTAGTGTCCAAAACTTCTTAAAAGTTTTGCGATAGAGTCTTGTGGATCTTCATGTCAAACTTATTGTTCATAAGTTCTAGCAATGAAGCCCCTAAGAATGGGCCCACAGGTTCCACGATTTTTTAAAACTATCAAATGAACCTGTAAATTCTTACAAATATTTAGGACAAACTTCAGGATGTCCACAATAATATATAAAAATTTCAAATGAAAATTCAACCATTTGAAATGATAACAAAAATAGACGATTCATAGCTTGAAATATGGTCCCCTAGAGTTCATCTGAGACTACCTCGGTTCTTCATATTTTAAAAATATTAATAGTAAATCTTAATGGATGCTTGCAAAAAATATTTAAGAATCACTTCTCCAAATAATTTTAAAAATTCTTGAAACATGACTATCATGATTTAGAACACCAAACCCAGCGAACCTACATATGTAAAAAGTTGAACATAAAAGCTTTCAAACCACTCAAATCATACATCTTCATCAATAAGCTCTACCATGAAAGAATAAGACCATGCCATAGCCTAACCATTTGAAAATATGTAGAAGTTCGAAGCAAGTTAGCTTCAATGGTGTTTTTGGACGTTCAGTTACTCTTGCACAACCCCAACAAAAAAAAAACAACAATTTACTCCTTTTTTAAGCTAGTATGATTGTGAGTGAAACCAAGAGGAAGGATGGATTTTGTAATGTAACACTTAACATAATAGAAAGAGTGGATGAACATTTTAGTGTGAAGTTGTTCAGAATTGAGAGTTGGTGGTTATTCAAGAATTCAAAAATTGAAGATGGTGAAGAAAATGAACAAAATGGATAAAGAGGTTAATGGCACGCTAGCTAGGAGGGTAGAGGAAGAAATGAAGAGTTGTTATGATATTTATGAAGGTATAAATGTGTAATCAAACTTCTATTTCCCTTGATTTTAATTTTAAAGGGAATTAGGTGGATTGGATGGCCAAGACTAAAACTTACTTGCTAAGGGTAGTATGGAAAAAGAGAAGGGAATGAGAAATATAATACTTCTCAATAGGGTATATGCATGAGTGTCATAATATTTGTCCTTAGTCGTCCTGGTTTGTTTATTAATAAAAATGTGGATAGATATGTTGTTCTTTTTTAATTTGGAAGACATTATTAGCTGAGGTAAGTCCATTTTTAATTCTTATTTAACATACATAAACATGACATGCTCATTGAAGATGGTAGCATTACATGCATCAACACACAAATGAAAATTATTATACATGTGAGAATGAGGATGCACACATGTCTTGCTTTAAACTTCTGTCACGACCCGATTTATGAATGTGACCGACACATGAGACATCTCATCCCTAAATAAGTCTTCTAGGTAGCATAACTGGCACGACCCGATTTGAGAACATGACCAGCATGTGAGGAATCTCATCCCCATGTAAGCCTATTGGGTGACGTATCTCTTTAAATGCATACTTTAGCGAAATTTTATACTTAAAACATGATTTTATTTTAAATCTTTAGCATTTTTCTCTAATTAAAATATAATACTCAAATTCATAAAATCTGAAGTATTTAATATACAAAACTCTAAAAGCAACTTAAACATACTTTGAAAAATAGTTTAACACCTGAAAACCCAATCATAATTTCATCTCTAGCTGGTTACATAAATTCTAGTCATAATCTACAATCTCAAATCCATACTTGAAAATTGTAACCTTACTTGAAAATAAGGCTCACCACTAGGAATAGCTACATCTACTGAATAGGAGACTGAACAACATCTATACCTGCATCTATGAGGGGGAAAGGAGAAGGGTGAGTCAATGGATTCAGTAAGTGAGTTCTCACCCATCACCCACATGGGACAATAACAACCATAATTAATATGTATATATAGACACACACACACACACAAGCAACTGGGAAAAATATTTTATATTTACATACATATATTCGGCTAAGAAAAACACTTTTCATTTAATAAATTCATAAACAAGCATCTCTAAATCCATAGTTATCCTGAAATCATTTTAACTAGTGGTGTAGTAATTCCTAGAGTAAATTTTTGGATATATATATATATATATAGCGATAATAACAATATCCTTGAATTTCTTTTTTCTTCGATTATGTATGTCAACCACGGCATAGCAAATTCTTTGCTCTGTTATCCCTTAAGGATCTAAATTGAACACTTAACTGGGTTCCATTTCTACTCTGTGAGATTGCCCCCTAACGATAACTTGGTACCAAGGTTAATGATTGTTTTAACAGTCATTAATTCACTATATGTTTCTTTATAGCTACCGTCTAAAGTAGATTGTACTTAATCCAAATATTATGAAAACTCTTAAAATTTCTTAAAACTCTGAAACTCTAGATTTATACAATGGAGTAATGCCCAAGGGATGACCACTTGTAGGCACCATGATTTCAAGAGCCCACAGAACATGTATCTGACAGTTGATATGAATCATACTGAATTCCATATTTCTGAGTATCATGAGAACAAACACCCTAAGTTTTCTCTTCAAACTGTTATCTTATGATAAACTTGGTAACTCTAATGTTATATTTCAAACATCATGCTCCAAAATCTTGAAAACTCTAAAATCATAATAATATTTCTGTTCATACTCTGTTCAACATTCTTGCAATATATCTTAACTAATACTCTAAAAATATATTTTGGAATCTCAAGTCCACTGAGTGATCCAATATGTGGTTCCGCACGTTCCACAACTTTTCCGTTCATTTCCAATACTAATCATGAAATACCATGAGCAGCAGGATGTTGAGGTCTGAAATTCAAAGTGATACATTTTATTTGCCGGTTTTTAGTCGTCATGGAAAAAAAAAGGTAGAAATAAGAAAGATATGATTCCCTAAGAGTTTGTCCAGTACTACCAGTACAAAAAATGCATCTCCTTGCGTGTGAGATACATCTATGCTAGCCATTATTCTTGGCTTTGTTATGAAAGAGAACGGTAGACTCATCTTATAGGTGTTCCCTAATGAAGGATTTTAGGGGATTAGGGTTCTCCTTTATCTCCTCTACTTGTCTATGAAGGGTTTCAGTATCAATCTTCACAGGTATTTCCAAATTGGGAGACATTAGAGATATCATAAACTCTCAAAGCATGTTTGATAAAATAACAACTTGTTAAATTATATATTCTTTCAATAATCATTTCATGAGCATATAAACCATTTTCATAACATGCATCAATCCGAATCATGGTCTTATGGTCAAGTAACATTTTTCATGTAGTGGTCAAAATCATAGTCTTTGCTAACTTGTCAAAACATGTAAAATCATATTGTATACATATTATCATCTCTAAACTCATGTTCAAAAATCAAAATGCATAAAACATACTTATAATGACAGAAAATAAGGTCATGAGTTTGAATCCACTCATCGTTTGGGGTCAGGAGTATGTAGGCACTACCACCTTGACCTTGAGAGCTTGGAATGACACTAGCAACTGCCATAGAGCAATATAAACTCATGATTAATCTCTATTAACATCTAGATAGCTCTAAACAACTCTAACAATATTGGGGGAGCATCCCCACTTGACAATAATGAGAAAAAAAGATACTCATACTCTAGAACATGGAAGGGAGGAGAAAGAGGAAGCATAAACCAATAACCAAACTCACCTTAAAGCTTGGAGGAAATAGATTTTATGGAGGACGAGAATGGAGGGGAGGAAGAGAGAATTTGAGGGTTAGGGTTCGAGTTTCTGATTCCCAAAATGCAATTGAAAGGGTTTATATTGGGGGTTTCACTTAAGTAAATGGCATTGTTTGACATTGTTCCCACATCGAGGGCACCACTATAGTTGTTAGAAGAGTAAATAACCCCTTTCTTGCCAACATACTACCGCTATAGTGATTGATAGAGTCCCTAAAACCCCCCAGTCCATGTACTAATTACTATAAAAGTCCTGGACCGCTATAACGGTCACCTACGAGGCAAGGATCTTTTCCACTGCTATAGCGGTCTTGGATCTTTATAGTGGTGTCAGAAACACCTAATCTCTATATTAAGGGTCCTATGCATATTTGGGGCCTTCCTGGTAAACACGGGTGGGTCTTGGAAAACCCTAAGGCTGTACTAGGCTCTTCTAGGGACTCGTGTACCCGAAGTATTACAACAATTCTCTAAATGTATGAAGTAACATAATTTGCATTCTTAAAATTTAAATAAATCTAAATCTTTATCCAAATATTTATTCAAAACCTTATATCTAATTCATAAGACTGAAATGCTTTAATATAGAAGCTCTGAAAGCAACTTGGTCATTCTCTAAAAATCTATTTCACACTTGAAAATCAAATCATAAATTAATCTTTGGCTTATCACATACACTCTATTCATAGTCTACAATTTTAAAGCATACTTGAAATCTGTAGACATAAATAGATATTCATAACTCTGAAATTAGATACATAATCTCAAAATAAATGCATGACTCAGATTCTACTTGCATGTCTACTGGAGCACTCTAACTCTAATTCAACCTAACTACGTCTTACTTTACAATGTAAAGTTCCCCATTGGATAGCCACAGGTTACTGGATTAGTGACTATGAACAATTGGACCTGCAACTGTAAGGAAGAAATGAGAGGGGTAAGTTATCAGACTCAGTGAGTGGATTCTCACCCACAACCCACATGGGAAGTCCAATGGAGATATGTATAGCTTGTTAGGAAAAACACTTTTCATTCCATGTATTCATAAACAAGCATTTCTAGATTTATTGCCTTGCACAAATTCATTCATGTGATGCAATAACTCCTTGAGAAATAGTAATATCTAGCTATATTTATTTATAGTGTAGTAATAATAAACTCTGAATTTCTCTCATCTTTATAGGTACCTCATAGGTTCCCGAAATTTCTCTAATTTGTATGGGTATCTTACAAGGTCCCAAAATGTAAATACCTAACTAGGTTCCATTCTTTGAATACTCTAGGGGTGAGATTTTGGCGGACAACTTGGTACCAAGGCTAACAATTTCTCATAGCTATTAATTTACTGTATGTTTCTCTATAATTACCGTCTAAATTAGTTTGTATATAAATTGAATAAATATGAAAGCTCTTAATACTCATAAAACCTTGAAAGTACTGGATTCATATTACTCTAACAATTTGACTTTAGTATAACTATGACAATGAAATAATGCTCAAGGGATCACCAGCTTGTAGGTATTATGATTTCAAAAGCCCATATAATATGTATCTGACAGTTGATCTGAATCATATTAAATTTCATACTTCTTAGTATTATAAAAACTAATATTCTAAAGTTGTATCTCGAGTTACATATTTTCATAAGCTTGGTAACTCGAATTTCATGCTTCAAAGCAATAGGGTTCATAGTCATGATAACTTTGAAAGAATAATCTAAATTTGCAAATCTTGAGAACATAGCTATGTTGTGTCACGACCCAACTTAGGCCATGACCAGCGCATAGGGAACACGTTCCCTTGCAAGCCTTGACATGCAAAATTTTACAAAATAACAGATAAAGTTTCCTCTATTTTTCAGACATTCTCAATTTTATAAATACAAGCTGTATGAAAATAAGATCAAAATACAAAATGTGGGCTTCAAGCATTTTCAGAATAGAATAACCAACTCAAAATATATATTTCAATCCCAATTCTAATATGTAATTTAAATCCAACATTATCCTAAAATCAAAAGAAAGTTAAGTAAATTCTCAAATTAGTTTTACATGAAAATTCATAACCACCAAGTATATGTCCAACCTTAACTAGGACTATAGTTCAAAATATAATTCTAAATTTAGTTTAAAATTTCCTTCCATAATACAGTCTACAAATAGCTAAGTCTTAACTACACATGTTTAAGCATAATTATAAACATAATCACAAAACTAAGCTGAGGACCCTGCCTGTGACATATGGAGCATTAAAACAGTTCTAATAGGCTAAAACTCAAAATAAGATAGGTTTCAAAATACGAAGTAGGCCTTCTCAAGAAGGCTCACCAACTCAGAGCTTGGCTATTAAGGAGTCGTAGAATTGGAACCTGAAGCTGCATCTATATCTGGAAAAGAAAGGGGAACAACGGAGTCAGTTTTGCAACTCAGTGTTAGACAGGATGTCTATAACCCACATGAGACAATATATAATCCATAAGTAAAATAATAATAACTTCATAGCTCATATACATTCAACAACTTCCTTTATCTATAGAAAAGATTTTGAAAACAACTAGTTTTTATATAAAATACTAAGGAATTGTTAGATCCAGGATAAACAGAAGGATTTACACTCAGGCAGCTATTCCTTCGTGTGATCCTAAAACAGAATGGTCCTACCCATGCGAATAGCCATAGAACAAAAGGATCCACAGTGTAGTCCTAATCAAGTATAGTCAAGGTGCACCAAGGTTAATGCCTACTGTTGTTAGCTACAGATCCTGAAAGAGATTCTCCCCAAAACATATAATTATTTTATATATATCATATTTAACAAATCTTCTACATACCAACAAAAAAGGCCATGCCCACTATCCATATATCATTTCTCTAGTCCATATCATAGGTCAATGGTTTTCAATTATTTCAAATCTATGAAATATTATATTCTTTATAAATTTATAAAATTATAAAATTTCCAAATTTGAAATCATGCAATATTGTCTCGTGTAAATTTTCAAATAAAACATAAGCTCTATGCATTAGATTTACTTTCATCAAATTTATATAACATAGCCAAATAATTGTTTTTTAGTCTCTAACTTGCTAAGATACATTTAGAACTAATTTAGCATCATTAAAACAATTGTAGACATAATGTCTACTCACAGATTGGTTCAAAGGAACCAAAGAACAATTTCCACGTGCCACCAATCTAACTGTTGATGCTGAAATGCTCTATAACTCTAGGAACAAGATAAATAAAATATTAGTGAGCTAACAATACCATTAATTTACACTAATTAGTACCATATACTAGAAAGCCCCTAATCTCTATGCTTAGGGCCCCTAAACCCCAATCTACAATGAATAACTATATAGAGAGCTTAAAATGATAAATAGAGTAAGATTGGCACTTACCCATTACTCTAGGAGGAAGATTAAAGGTAGAGAATAATCCTACACTCACTGCTCTAACCGTTTCCCCCAATTAGAGAGAGAAAACCGTGAGCTAGAGAGAGAGGGGAAGAGGTGCGTTTTCTAATGGTGGTGGTGATGATGATGTTGAAGAGGATGAGATGGTGATGATGGTTGGATAATGTAGAGGTGGTGTTGGTATATGATGGGGGGAGATAAAGAAGAAATGAGAGCAAGAAGAAAAAGAATTGGAGGAGGAGAGGAAGAAATGAGAGACAGAGAGTGACGGGAATGGGAGGAAGAGAAGGAAAGATAAAGAGTGGTGGGGGTTTATAGTGGTCATACCATTTAAGACCCATAGGTGGTCCACTTATTTTTTTTTCTGGTTATAACATGTTGAAAATTTCATAAAAACTTGTTTGACAAATTGGCAACATGCTAATATATATATGTTTCTCAATAAATCTTTTCTTGAGCATATCATTCATTTCCATAGCACAGAATATATCAATTATAGTTCCACGGTTTTCTAAAACTTGTTTTTATTCTATAATCCAAAGTCATAAATTTTCTAAGGTCGGTATAACTTATAAAATCATGTCTATAACATATTTTTTATGTCTTAATTCATATTTAGCAATTGTAATGCTTCAACATAATCATAATGACCAAAAATAAGATTGTGAGTGCAAACCTCCTCACCGTTTGGGGTTGGGAGTATGTGGGTACTACCAACTTGACCTTAAAAGCTTGGAATGCCACCAACAATCATAGAGTAACATAGACACATGAATGATCTTTAACAAGGCTAGAACAACTCTAAATCAACACTATGAATATTGGGGGAGCACCCAAACTAGACACCAATGAAGATCATTGACAACCCAAACATAAGAACATGGAAAAAAAATGAGAGAAAAAAAGCATAAACCATAAAAAATCTCTTATCTTGAAGCTTGGACAAGGTAAGATTGAGTGCGGTTGCGAGTAAGGAGGGTGGATGAGAATTTTGGGGTTAAGGATTTGGGTTTCTGAGTGAAAACGCAAATGGAAGTGTTTATATAGGGGAATAGAGCTCATTAAACGAAACTACATCATTTTACATTATTTCAGGTGCGACCGCTATAGTGGTCTATAATGGTCGACTGCAAACCCCACATCATGAAATCCATGCACCTGACCGCTATAGTAGTCCTCATCCATTATAATGGTCACCCATAAGGCAAGAATGTTATCCTTGCCCTCTACCACCACTATAGCGGTCCCAAACTACTATAACGGATAAAGGTGTCAGAAACACATGCAGTATATACTAAGAGTCTTTCAAGCATTTGGGGCCTTTCTGGTCATCACGGGTGGGTCTTGACGGACCCTAAGACTATACTAAACTTGTCAAAGGGACAGATGGCCACGAGGCATCACAACTTGACTTTTCTAACTTATCCCTTGACCAAAGCCTCTTATCTTTTCTTAGTTTTAACTAATCTTAGCTTTGACCATTGACATCAACCCTTAGATCTTAGGTTAGTCCTGGACCTTGTGCCTCGAAGTTCACTTCTTTTATTAACTTAACCTTATCTAAACTTTGGTCTTTGGGCATTAGCCCCTTCACTTTCTTTACCTAGGCTTTTAACTTAGCTAGTCCATGGGACTTCCCTCTAAAGTTGAAGGTAATTAGCTTACACCATAGTTGTTGCCACCTTGGATTCCGTTGCAAGAGAGGGATAATTAGTGATTACCTTCCCTTCCCGAAGGATCACACTAGTCTCATGGATTATGATGCGAAGCCCCGTGGATTTTAAGACCCAGAAACCCCAACACACAATTGATAAAGATGTTAGGATTGAAAACCAAATAAAAATACTACAAGGGAATCATTCTACCTTGTAATCCTTGTTCAGCTTCCTGATGCAACAAGCCAAGGGAATCACTCTACCTCACTTGTACGCACAAAGTTTCTTAAAAGAAACCAAGAAATTTCATTCAAACTAAAACTAAAAACCTTGTGTTTGCCAAGTTTGCAGGTATTTATACCTCTTATTTGGGTTAAACCTATTTCCTAACACTACTAGACTAAGCCCAAATTACTACACTAACAATTGGGCTTAACAAACATAAAAAAAATAAAATAAGTCTTGAACTTTTTTTTTAAATAAAAAAAACTAATAAACTAAATAAACCGACTTGGCACCACATGGACAAAATATTTTATCAATGCCAATTCACTAATAATAATATTTTGGGCTGTCCATAATTGTCAATAGGAGTCTTGGCTAATTCTTGATGCATCTCTTCAACAAATGGTTTAGCCAAGTTTCCAAAATTGTTTTGAATCCTTTTAGCTGACGCCTTTGTGATAGGTCTCATGGGCATGCTACCATTCTCATCTGTTCTTCCAGTGCTAAAATGTCCAATTTGCCCTTCTAAGCATGTATCATTCCCTCTCTCCTCAAAAAGATTCGTCCTCGAATCTGCATCCATATGAAACGGAGAAAGGTCAAAAACATTAAAAGTAGCAGACACATTGTACTCACCAGGAAGGTCAATCTTATAAGCATTGTCATTGATCCTCTCGAGCACTTGAAAAGAACCTTCTCCCCTTGGACCAAGTTTAGATTTCCTTTGACAAGGAAACCTCTCCTTCCTCAAATGAACCCAAACCCAACCATCAGGTTGAAAGACAACTTGTGTCCGTCCTTTGTAACTCTGGCAGCTATCACCTGGTTCTTCCTTTCAATCAACTCACGTGCTTTTAAGTGCATTGTTTTAACCTTCTCAGCCTTGCTTTCAACATCTAAGCTAACAAGATCACTCAAGGGCAAAGGCATTAAATCCAAAACAGTTAAAGGATTAAAACCATACACAAGCTCAAAAGGAGAAAACACTGTAGAAGAATGAATAGTCCTGTTATAAGCAAACTCAATAAAAGGCAAACAATCTTCCCAAGTTTTCAAATTCTTACCAACAACAGCACGCAATAAGGTCCGCAATGTTCTATTTACCACTTCAGTTTGACCATCAGTTTGCGGGTGACAAGTAGTAGAATATAACAATTTAGTTCCCAACTTGTCCCATAACACTTTCCAAAAATGACTCAAAAATTTGACATAGCGGTCAGAAACAATGGTCCTAGGTACACCATGCAAACGCACAACTTCCCTAAAGAACAAATCAGCAATGCTTATGGCATCATCAGTTTTATGGCATGCAATAAAGTGAGTCATCTTACTAAATCTATCCACCACAACAAAAATGCTATCTCTGCCTTTCCTAGTTCTAGGTAAACCAAGAACAAAATCCATAGATATATCAACCCACGGATGGGTAGGAACAGGCAATGGTGTGTACAACCCATGTGGCATAGACTTAGATTTAGCCTGCTTACATGTAATACATTTAGCACAAATCTTTTCAATATCTCTACGCATGTGTGGCCAATAAAAATGCTCAGATAACACATCCAAAGTCTTATGCACACCAAAATGACCTATTAAACCACCACAATGTGACTCCCTGACAAGCAATTCCCTAACATAACAAACAGGCGCACAAATCCTATTGCCACGAAACAGAAAGCCTTCATGCCTATAGAATTTATTAAATGCACCATGCTCACATAAGGCATAAATACCAGAAAAATCAGAATCAGTGGCATACAATTCCTTCAAATGCTCAAAACCTAATAGCTTAGAAGTAAGAGTAGTGATCAAAGCATACCTAAGAGACAAAGCATCAGCAACCACATTCTCTTTACCTTGCTTATAGGCAATGACATAAGGAAAAGTCTCAATGAACTCCACCCATTTAGCATGTCTTTTATTCAACTTTCCTTGGCTCTTCAAGTGCTTCAAAGATTCATATCCATGTGAATCACAAACTCTTTAGGAAGCAAGTAATGTTGCCAGACCTCCAAAGCTCTAACCAAAGCATACAACTCCTTGTCATAGGTAGAATACTTGAGGCGAGCTCCAGTTAACTTTTCACTGAAGAAAGCAATGGGTTGTTTTTCCTGCATCAAAACAGCACCTATACAAATCCCAGAAGCATCACATTCAATCTCAAAAGTCTTATCAAAGCTAGGCAAAATAAGAATAGGAGCAAAGCACAAATAATCTTTTAAAGTATTAAATGCAAGTTCTTGTTCCTTTTCCCATTTAAACCCAATATTCTTTTTAATGACTTCTGTGAGAGAAGCAGCAATGGTAGAAAATTTTTTCACAAATCTACGATAAAATCCAGCTACACCATGAAAACTCCTTACCTCAGAAACAGTTTTAGGCGTTGGCCATTCTCGGATAGCCTTCACCTTATCATCATCAACCTCAATTCCACGTGCACTCACAATAAAACCAAGAAAGACAACTGTATCAATGCAAAATGTGCACTTTTAAGGTTGGCAAATAGCTTTTCTTTCCTTAACACCTCTAAGATAGCCTTAACATGCAAAATGTGATCATCTAGGCAATTGCTATAAATGAGAATATCATCAAAATAAACAACAACAAACTTGCCCAAGAAATCTCTCAAAACATGTTTCATCAAACGCATGAAAGTACTAGGTGCATTTGTTAGCCCAAAAGGCATAACCAACCACTCATAAAGACCATATTTTGTTTTAAAGGCAGTCTTCCATTCATCCCCTGGTTTCATTCGAATATGATGATATCCACTTTTTAAATCAATTTTAGTGAATATGCATTCACCATGAAGCTCATCAAGCATATCATCTAACCTAGGGATAGGATGTCGATACTTTACCGTGATTTTATTGACTACACGACAGTCAACACACATCCGCCAAGTGTCATCTTTCTTTGGAACCAACAACACTGGCACTGCACAGGGACTCATGCTCTCCCTCACGTGGCCTTTGGCTAGTAGCTCATCCACTTGCCTTTGAAGTTCCTTCGTCTCCTCAGGATTACTTCTATAGACAGGTCAATTCGGGATGCTAGCACCAGGTACAAAATCAATTTGGTGCTCAATTCCACGCAATGGTGGCAAACCACTTGGTACCTCAGTAGGAAACACATATGCAAACTCCTATAACAAAGAAACAAAACAACTAGGCAAATTTGGGTTAAGTTCGGTGTCAGATAGTAAAACTTCCCTAAACCGATTCATAATCAAAGCTCTCTTGCCTAACCAAGCACTCTTTAAATCTCTCTCTCTTGCATAGAAACATGATTTTCTCTCAACTTTGTCACTCTTTTCTTTTCTCTCACATTTTTCTTGTTTTTCACTCACCAGTGGGCCTTTGTCTTTACTTTTGTCACTTATGGTCTCTTTTCTCTCTACTTTTTCAGTGACCTCACTTCCCGTATGTCCCAAAGTAGTCTGGTGAAGCTTCACTTGATCAAGATATACCTCCTTGGGCGATAACGGTGGAAGAGTAATTTTGTGACCGTTATGCTCAAATGAGTATCGATTCCTGAAACCATCATGTAGCACCCGTCGATCATATTGCCAAGGTCTTCCTAACAACATGTGACTGGCTTGCATAGGTACTACATCACACAACACCTCATCAACATACTTCCCAATAGAGAAAGCAACCTTCACTTGTTTGTTGACCTTCAATTCACCACTATCATTCAACCACTGCAACCTATAGAGATTAGGATGCTTAACACATTTCAGCCCCAATTTCTCCACCATAACAGTACTAGCAACATTAGTACAACTCCCTCAATCAATAATCAAACTGCACACCTTGCCACCAACTAGACATCTAGTATGGAAGATGTTTTCTCTTTGCTCTAGGCTATCCTCCTTTACCTGCAAATTTAAAGCACGCCTAGCAACAAGAGATTCACCTTGCATAGCATACTCCACATCACCATCAGAACAATCCTCCAAAGGCGGCATACTATCATGATCAGAATCATCACCATGATCAGACTCAGACACAATATCACCTTCCCTAATAACCATCATTCTCTTGTTTGGGCAATCAGCAGCATAATGACCCAAACCATGACACCGAAAACATTTAATATCTCTGTGTCTAGTAGTAGAGGAAAAGGAAGAGGAATGAGGAATACCTTTCTTTTTGTTGAATCCATAACTATCTCCTTGGAATTGGAGCCATTTGCTTTCTTTTTCTCATCATCATGAGACCATCTTGAACCCCATTTTGAGGTGGAATTTGAAAATGGTTTTGATGCCTGCCGTTTTTGTTGCTTCTCCACCTTCATGGCCATGCTTACTAAATCTTCCATCTCCACATAATGGTGCAATTCAACCATATCAGCTATCTCTCTATTAAGACCACCAAGAAATCTTGCCATAGTTACCTCTGGATCTTCCTCTATATTGGCCTTGATCATAAGCATCTCCATTTCTTTATGGTAGTCTTCAACAGATTGTGAACCTTGAATGAGTTTGTGCAACCTGTGATGCACCTCCCTATCGTAATAAGAAGGCACAAATCGCTTCCTCATGACACACTTCATGGCATTCCAATTCTCAATAGGAGGCTCTCCATTCCTTCGTCTGGACTTCACTAACTCATCCCACCAAATTAGAGCATAATCAGAAAACTCTACTGCAACCAAACGAACCTTCTTCCCCTCAGAATAATTGTGACAAGCAAAGATCATCTCTATCTTCCTTTCCCACTGTAAATATGCTTCAACATCGTTTCTTCCTTTAAATGGTGGTATCTGCATCTTGATGGCATTCATGTTGTTGTCCAGCTGCCCTTTATCCCCAAACTTCATATTTCCAACTGAATCATCATCATCAGACTCCTCAGAATGATTATGGTAGGAAACATTGTGACGATGTCGATGCCTTGTAAAAAATTTGCCACCACCCTTGGCCATAGTTTGTGACACCTCATTTAATATCCATATCATCCAATCTATTTTGTATTTGCTGAAGGGTCTTCTGCATGAGCTGCATGTCAGAGATTGTATTTTCCTCAGTGTCACTCTTTGATGTGTTGCGAGCCATTCGAACAACCTGCAAAGTGAGAAAAGAGACAACCTCACAAAGCACTCACTCACGTGTTTCACTCAAAGTGGACACTCGTGTTTGCACTCAATATGGCTTTTACCCTCTTTTGTACTCACCACTCTTGCCTTTTACCACTCTGGACCCCTTGTAAATGTTGCACGTCAGAAACCAAACAAACTCAAACAAGATAAAGTCCCAAGTAATATGTAAATGGCACAAGGAATAACCAAATGACTAATAAAATAACAAGACCAAACAAAAGAAAGGGAAAAAAAAAAGACCCAAAAAGAGATAAAAGAAAAGAAAATAAAATTGGAAGGACAAAATAAAATAAAAGAAAAAAAAAAGAATATGAGTTTTTTTTTTGGCTGTTTCTTTTTTTTTTTGGTCAACACTTTTTTTTTTGGTGCGCTGCTTTTTTTTTTTTGGGCGCTACTTTTCTCTTTTTTTTTAACCGCTGGGACGCTGAAGCTCAGCACTTAGCAATGTGAATTTTTTTTTTGTTTTTTTGATTTGCTGTGGCTTCACGATAGTAAAGGAAAGAAAAGGCAATGAAGATGATTGGAAAGTGAATGGAGAAGAGTGCACGGAAACAGCATCGCAAACATGAAAGTTTTTTTTTTTTAAAAAAAAATTTAAAACAGTAACAAACACACAGAACTGGGAAGAATAATTAATCAGGAAAAAAAATTGAGGATGAAGATGGAACTGAAAGAAAAAGCTAAAAATAGATAAATAAGAATTTATCTGACGCCTGAAACTGATACCAAATGATGCGGAACCCCGTGGATATTAAGACCCAGAAACCCCAACACACAATTGATAAAGATGATAGGATTGAAAACCAAATAAAAATACTACAAGGGAATCACTCTACCTTGTAATCCTTATTCAGCTTCCTGATGCAACAAGCTAAGAGAATCACTCTACCTCACTTGTACGCATAAAGTTTCTTAAAAGAAACCAAGAAATTTCATTCAAACTAAAACTAAAAACCTTGTGTCTGCCAAGTTTGGAGGTATTTATACCTCTTATTTAGATTAAACTTATTTCCTAACTCTACCAGACTAAGCCCAAATTACTACACTAACAATTGGGCTTAACAAACATAAAAAAAATAAGATAAGTCTTGAACTTTTTTTTTAAATAAAAAAATTAATAAACTAAATAAACCGACTTGGCACCACATGACCAAAATATTTTATCAATACCAATTCACTAATAATAATATTTTGGGTTGTCCATAATTGTCAATAAGAGTCTTGGCTAATTCTTGATGCATCTCTTCAACAAATGGTTTAGTCAAGTTTCTAAAATTGTTTTGAATCCTTTTAGCTGACGTCCTTGTGATAGGTCCCATGGGCATGCTACAATTCTCATCTGTTCTTCCAATGCTAAAATGTCCAATTTGCCCTTCTAAGCATGTATCAGATTACCTCCCTTTACAAAAAGATCATATCAATTCATCTTGTCTTATCTTGTTTAATGTATAAATATATGATACATGACATTAACTTTCTTATTTCTTACATAAATATACTATGTACTAAACATTTGCAAATTGAAAATTCTAACGTCACACATTATAGTTCATAATATTAAACTTAAAATAAACGTCACATCATTATGCATACATGTAAAAGAATTGTTAATTAAAATCAACATCACTAATTGTTATTGCTGCACATGAAACATAAATTATAACACTAAAAAACCATGTTATAAAGCATATGAGACCAATCCAAAAAGGTTAGGATTGTCAAGTGAACCACTAAATGCCTTGGGAAAATCCTAAAAGATTATTCTCTCATAGTCCATAAAGGGGAAAATCCTATGCTCTTGGAGTTGTCTTACAGTCATTTATATCATTACCGTTATTAGTTGCTAATATCTTAACATTTAATAACTTTTTTAATGTTATACTTTATTATTTTAATTTAATAATATGACTTAGTCTCTAATAATTTCATGAAATAATTATCTTCTTTTACTCATTGAATTCTTGAGGATTTTATTAGGTAAAAGAATTGGACAGAATTAGGCCTAAACTTTCTAAAACTCCAAATTTTAGAGTTTGGGCAGAACTAGCATATATGAATAGAAGATTAACCATAACTTTATATACAAACATTTTAGCTCCAAAATTTTATGGGACATTCTTAACTCACTAAAATTTCCAATGGTGTTGGTTTTGGTTAAGTTCGTGAAGCATAGAATTTTTAAAAATTCCCGCACTAGGACCGTAATGCTTTCGTGCCCAAGAGCACTACAGTGACTTTCAAAAGTTATAATAAAATAAGTGGGGAATTTTAGGACAAGATATTCCTAGTTTGGTGGGCTTATGTGTTAGCTTTCCTAAGGATTTTATTTGAGCTAAATCCGATGTGAATATCTTGAGTTTTTACTTTTTCTTTGCATATTGTCCAAAGTCAAGACAGCAACTGGACGCAAATCCTTCAAAAATTTAAGTAAATTTTCTAGATCTTTTTTAACTACCTAACTGAAGTGAAAATGCTCTTTTATATCTTAGGTTTCAAATAAAATTAAAATGGACTCAATCCGATACCTGTACATAGGCCAAGTATTGAATTTTTTTTGTGAAGGATGCGCAGAAGGACTACTCACTCATAAAATAAGAATTCATGCAATGAGTGTGCTTGGTAAAGGTGGAAGCTTTCTAAAATGTTTTCTTTATTTGGAAAACTTCAAGAATAGAATTTCATTCATCACAACTTAGTAAACAAAGCATTGAACAGTATGGGTTTTGCAAATACATTTTCATAAAACACCAAAAGGTGCCCCTTTTGAATGAAACTCCTTCAACCACTTAAAAGTGGTGCTTTGCAATTGAAAGGGCTCCATAAGAGGCACAACAAGTCATGCCCCTGGGTTAAGGAGATTGATTCCATCATTAAAGTCTGGGTGCAAGGCTTCCATAGCCATGGAAGGTCTAGAACGCTCCTAACACAATGTTGGGAGTCAAAGTACCAATCTTGACCATGGAGTGACTAGAATGATTCGAAGACACCATAAAACATTAAACAAAAGTTCTCCTTACCTCTTAGTTTTGAACTCATGTAAGGAGGGGGAGAGGGTTGTGAAAGAGCTTAATCCTCCGACAAAAAGGCCAAACGTGCTAGAACGCCTAGAATCCTTGTTTTTGGCGAGTTGTTTTTCCAATTTTTGGGTAGTTGTATTTTGTGTGTTTGGTGAGTGAAAATAAAACAAAAGCTGTGTGTGGCTACAGGGCTAGGTTTAGGGAGGGAATTTTGTACTTAATGACTCATTATTGAGCCACATTATTATCGATCCTTTCCCGATTTACTATATCTCTTTAAATTTGAAACAAATCACTTATGAACACCTTCATGGTATTGACAAACAAGGTCCAACTACACATTACACTCTAAACAGTTTTCTTTCTGACCAGACTTACAATAATTTATATAATGGATCTTTAAGGGGGGATTTGATTCTTATTTTCGAGCAGAGAATCATATTAAGGTTGCACTTGCAATGTTGTACTCATTGTCTAGACCGCCATACTAAATTTCTGAAGTGGATATTACCAGGAGCACTTTTGGGGAAACTAACTTCCTAGGTGTTATGGACGCGGAGTCCGGATGGCGGAGTGACTGATAGCCAGGTCGGAGTCGCGATTAACAATAGACCGCCGGACCACCTGCGCGACGTACAGCAACTCCGGACCGGCTATGACGGGAAGAGGGCGCCTTCCGGAGTTGAGTCCTCCCATGTCGGAACGAGGACGGATCGACAAAAGACATCGGAAAGGTCAAACTTCTAGAAGGTGCCTCGCAATGATTGGTATCCCTCCCGTACCGTACGGGCTCGTAAACCCATACGGTACACCTCAGCCCTAAAAGCAATACACTGAAAAAGAGTAGATATAAATATATGGAGGGAGCTGTATAAGGTATGTTCGTTCCACCACCCTCCATAGTAATCTATATATCCTAACTTGGGCGTCGGAGTGTTTTTGCAAGCACCCCCCGCCACCGGAGCTAGGAGATCACCATCTTGCGCCGCCCTAGCAACTTAGTTGCCCTCAACCGAAGGTAACACTGGCGCCATTGCCGGGGACGACGGAAATTACTAATACACACCCACCACTACACGCCCATTACTACACATACCACTCAACCCACCCCTCGCCCAGTCCAAACGCCGGTATGGCAAGGACGAAAACCACTGGCAGAGCCATCCGAGAAAACGATGGAGGACCCTCAGCCCTACCATCATCCCAGCCCCAGGATGGCCTCACAGCATCAGCCTCCGGATCGACCGCCGAAGAGCCAGGGCAAAGGCCAGGGAAAGCTCTTCAACAACAGGAGGTTCGAGGCAAAGAGGCCCGCTTAGCATCCACCGTACAAGATCCGGAGAGCAGAGATCCCCCTTACCAAAAAATACTGACCTTGCTCCAAGATCAGGGGGCAAGGATGGCGAGCCTCGAGCAGGAGTTAGAACGGAGAAAGCGTCATGAAGAGAGGCGACGCCGAGACTACGTGCCGATAAAGGAAATGGAGAGGAGGCTGACAAAGCGAGATGAAAAGATCCGGGAGCTGGAAGAAAGGCTCCGCGAAGTGCAAGAGGATCAGTCCAGGTAGGAGAGATACCCAACACATGATGACCAGGAAAGAGACTCCCATGATCCAGATAACCGGAATCCTACCTTTGAGGAAGGGAGCGGGAGAATCCCTACATTTCAACCTGCAGCTTCCAACCCCCCCCCCAACTCAGACCACCATGTCAGCCGAAGGTGTAAGGCTGAAAGTGCGGTGGCCCTTGACATCGGCGACGAATTGGAGACTCCTTTTGACGATGCGATCATGAAATACCCGGTTCCGCCAACATTCCGACCACCCACAAACATTAGGCAATACGACGGCACCACCGACCCCCAGGAGCACCTGGACGTATTCCGGACTAGGATGCTCCTCGACGGCACGGCAGACCCCGTTCACTGTAAAGCTTTCCCCTTAACACTCCAGAAATCAGCCTTGACATGGTTTAACAAACTTCCTCCGAGGACAATTTGCAGATTCTCGGATCTTAGTTCACGCTTTCTGGCGTGATTCACCACCAGCCGCACGAAGGTTAAATCCGTTACCTGACCTCTTGACTTCGAAGCGGGGAGCCTCTACGAGATTACTTGGAGTGATTCAACCAGGAGGCACTTAAAATCAGAGACCTCACCCCTCAAACCGCTCTAATCACATTGGTCGGTGGATTAAGGCCTGGGGACTTCTAGCGATCGTTGGCCAAGAAAGAACCGGGGACCTTAGAGGAGCTGCAGACTAGGGCGGAGAAGTACATTAATCTAGAAGAAGCCTTGACTCACACGGACAGACACCACTCGAGAAGAACGAGTCCAAGGCGGGATGATCGGCCGCGCAAGGATTCCCGGACCTCGAAAAGAGGTCGTTTCGCAGAATGCACCCCCCTCCGAGTTTCGCTGGCCCAAGTATTCCGAGAAGTTAATGTAGCCGGGAATCTGCTGCGCCCAGCCCCCCTGAAGGACAACCCAGGCGCGGATAGGTCCACATATTGTGAGTACCACCGCAGTTACGGACATCGGATCGAAGACTGCCGGGACCTACGAGATGCAATTGAAGAATTAATTAGAGCAGGAAAATTAGCGAAGTATGTGGCATCCCAGAGAAGCCCCAGAAAATGAAGACTGTCTCCAAGCCTTCGAGAAGCTGATAGGAGACCCACAGGCCAAACACGCCAGAATCAAGGTCTGGGCATCCGATGAGAAGCCAAGGGGGAACCTGCGCCGCGCACCATCCACACCATTGTGGGACGTTCGCCGGAGGTGGCGTTTCTAAGACCTCAAGGAAGAGAGCCCTAAAGGAAGTCATGAGGATAGAAAGACAAGGCCGAAGCACCAGGTTACCACGTTTCCAACCCATCTCCTTCTCAGAAGAAGATAATCCAGGCATACTCACCGGACATGACGACCCCATGGTCATCTCCGTCATGGCAGTCAACGCTGAAATCAAAAGGGTATTAGTAGATCAGGGTAGCTCCGCCGACATCCTCTTCCGAAGTGCATTCGATAAATTGGGACTGAAAGATGCAGATCTGAAGGCATATCCAGAAGACCTCATCGGGTTCGCAGGAGAAAGGGTACGACCTGACGGGTACGTAACCCTCCACACGACGGTCGGGAAGCCACCCTCCGCTAAGACTGTTGCGGTTGACTACCTGGTCCTTAGAAGACCATCGGCATATAATGTGATCATGGGCCGTCTAGCAATAAATAAGCTCGGAGCAATCGTATCAACGGTCCACCTGGTTATGAAGTTCCACAATGAGGCCGGCCAAATCATTTGTATAACGGGAAGTCAGGAGGTTGCAAGAAGATGCTACAATGCAAGTCTTGACGTCGGGACCATACCGGATGAATCGTGGGATGTCGTCGTGATAGATCTAGATGTCCGTGGTCATAACAGCAGAGATAGACCGGAGCCTGAAGGAGACCTCGAGGAGATACAAGTTGGGAAGAAACTGGAGCAAGTAACCAGGATAAATAGAGAGTTGCCCCCCGCAGCGAAAACTGAACTGATAGAATTCCTCCGTGCCAACTCCGACATATTTGCATGGACCGCCTCCGAACTGCTCGGCGTCGACCCAAGAACAATGAATCACCAACTATCCATATATCCTGGATCGAAGCCCGTGGCTCAAAAAAAGAGAAGAATGGCTCCTGAAAAGGAACTCGAAGTGATCAGGCAAACAGACAAATTGTTAGCCGCCGGGTTTATCTGAGAAGTACAGTACCCGACATGGCTCTCCAATGTCGTAATGGTCCCGAAGGCAAATGGGAATTTGCGAATGTGTGTTGACTATACTAATCTCAACAAAGCATGTCCTAAAGATCCATATCCGCTCCCCAGCATAGACGGGTTGGTTGACTCGACTTCGGGTTTCCCATTCTTGTCCTTCATGGACGCTTACTCCGGGTACAACCAAATTCCTATGCATCGAGAAGATGAAGAGAAAACAGCATTCATAACACCAAGAGCGAACAACTGTTAAAAGGGAATGCCCTTTGGGCTCAAAAACGCAGGCTCTACATATCAGCGCCTCATGAACAGAATCTTCAGCGACCACCTTGGAAAAACTTTAGAGGTGTACGTTGATGATATGCTTGTTAAGACTCCCCATCTAGAAAGTCTGCTCGCTGACCTCGAGGCCACATTCCAATGCCTCAGGAAACACGGAATGCGGCTTAACCCCACAAAGTGCGCCTTCGCCGTGAATGCAGGAAGGTTCCTCGGCTTCATGCTGACAGATCGAGGAATAGAAGCCAACCCCGATAAATGTCAAGCAATCATAGAAATGAGAAGCCCTACCAACAAGAAGGAAGTCCAGAAACTAACAGGGCGGCTCACCGCGTTATCTAGGTTCTTATCCCAGCTGGCCCATAAGTCTTTACCGTTGTTCGAGCTAATGAAAAAGGACATAGAATTCGCCTGGACGGCGCAATGTGAGGAAGCCTTCCAGCACTTCAAAAGGTACTTCGCGTCTCCGCCCGTCCTCACCAAGCCGGTCAAAGGAGAAGAGTTGGTCGTGTATTTGTCCGTTGGAGATCGTGTCATAGGAGCAGCACTTGTGCAGGAACGCGATGGGCGACAAACGCTGATCTACTTCACAAGCAAGGCCCTCCGAGATTCGGAGCTCCGTTATCAGAGACTAGAAAAAGTTGCATTCGCACTAATCCTGGCCGCTAGAAGACTCAGCCAGTATTTCCAAGCCCACACTATTTGCGTAAAGACCAACGCACCAATTCAGCAGATCTTGCAAAAGCCAGACCTAGCAGGAAGAATGATTTCGTGCTCAATAGAGTTATCCGAGTTCGACATCCGCTATGAACCCCGAACTACAGTCAAAGCCCAGGTATTGGCTGACTTTGTCCAAGAATGGGCCGCTGTCGAAGAAGACCAAGTTGAGGGAAAGTGGAAGCTTTACGTAGACGGGTCCTCCAACAACAAAGGGAGCGGGGCAGGAGTATTGCTAGAAAAGGAAGGAAGCACTATGGCTGAAATGTCCATCACTTTCGAATTTCCGACCTCAAACAATCAGGCGGAATACGAAGCCCTCATTGCAGGGTTGGCCTTGGCAAAAGAATTGAACGTCACGGCATTAGAAGTACTCACTGACTTTCAGATTGTGGCCTCCCAGGTATCCGGAGAATACGCAGCTAAAGAACCTCGCCTCAAATGGTACTTAGAGCTCGTCAGGAGCCACATGGCAGACATCGGGACGGTGCAAATACAACACATACCTCGGGAGAAGAATTCCCTAGCTGACATCCTGTCCAAGCTCGCCAGCACCAAACCCAGAGGAAACAATCGCAGCTTTATCGTAACCACTTTTACAGCGCCCACAATCACAAGCGGAAAGCAAATACAAGCAATTGACGAAGGCACATATTGGATGTCGGATATTCGGGGCTTCCTCGAACACGGAACGTTACCAGAGGGACTGCAGGAGGCGAAGAAAGTACAACGAGAAGCCCCGTATTACACCTTGCTCGAAGGAGTCCTCTATCAAAGGAGCCATTCCCAGCCAATGTTGAAATGCCCGGGACCCGCACAAAGTCAATACGTCCTAGAGGAGGTCCATAATAGAGTGGGAAGCCAACACCTAGGAGGACAAGCTCTCGCCCTAAAAATCATACGGGCAGGGTATTATTGGCCCACAGTGAAGAAAGACGCCAAAGAATACACCAGGAAATGTGACAAGTGCCAGAAGAACATGAAGTTTCACATCGCCCCCGCTGAAAAGATGACAACCATTACAGCCCCGTGGCCTTTCGATCAGTGGGGATTGGACCTCCTCGGACCCTTCCCCACTGCACCAGGATAGCTCAGGTACCTGATCGTGGGGGTTGATTATTTTACAAAATGGATTGAAGCAGAACCGTTCGCCACCATCACTTCGGCACAATGCCGGAGGTTCGTCTAGAACAGCATCCTCACTCGATTCGGTATGCCGCGGAAAATAATCACCGACAATGGCACTCAGTTCTTCGACACCAAATTCAGACAACTATTGGAAAATTTTGGGATTGCACACCACTTCACCTCGGTAGAGCATCCCCAAGCCAATGGGCAAGCAGAAGCAGCCAACAAAGTCATACTCCAAGGATTGAAGAAAAGGCTAGACGAGGCAAAAGGACGATGGGTCGACGAGCTCGGAAGCGTGCTCTGGGCGTCACGAATGACCTTGCATTCCACCACGGGGGAAACTCCTTTCCGACTAGTATACGGCTCCGAAGCCGTAATTCCCGTCGAAATCGGAGAACTGACGCTGTGAACCATCCTCTACTCTGAGCAAGATAACACACGCCGAAGAAAGGAAGACCTCGACCTACTCCCTGAAGTCCAAGAAGACGCACATCTCCGAGAAGTAGAACTGAAAAGAAGGGTAACGCTGAGGTACAACAAGAAGGTACAGCCGAGATGTTTTGATCTTGGAGATCTGGTACTGAGGAGAGCCAACATCGGACCCCCCAAGCCGGGCCAAGGGAAGCTAGCCCAAAACTGGGAAGGACCCTACAAGATCGTCGAAGTTCTCGAAAAAGGAGCATATGAGCTGGCAACTTTAGAGGGGAAACGAGTCCCCCAAACTTGGAACGCTGTAAACTTGAAGAAATATTATCTGTAGAGCTATGTACTCAACTACGGAGGAAGGGGCACTCTTTTTCCTTACCCGGGTTTTTCCCAATGGGTTTTTCCGGGAAGGTTTTAACGAGGCCCCGGACGACGTGGGCTAGTTGGTCACATATAACTAGTTCATACCTAATAAAAAGCCTCTTCATCACACGTTATTTGTTTCTTTATTACGACTCAAATGAACAACTCATATCTCGGTATACGTCCGATACCACACTTAGGGCTGCGCTCGAGCCCCGAACATACATGCGAATACGGAGTTGCACCCGAACTTCGAACAAACGCACAATAACCACGCAAATCCAGACGTCTAGGGTCGCGCTCGAACCCGACACCAAATACTAATCAGTCAAGACAAATCGCATAACAAACCACGATCTGCTCTCTGTTATCCGACTTATCTGGGGGCAATAAGCAATAAGCCAGGCAAGCAAATGCCGAAACAAAAACAATAACACTCAAAATATTGAAGGAAATACAAAAACAAGGACAAATAGCATTGAAGTAAAATAACTTTCATTAACGAAGTATATACATAAGGGGCCCCGAGGGGACTTACAAAATGAAAAACAAAAAGGGGGCCTGCAACGAGGTAAAACCTAATCATCTTCAGGGAGGTCCTCAATCCGGCCATCCACTACATGGCGGAAAATACCTATTGAGGAGAGATCCACATCAGGACCAACGAGAACACGGACTTGAGCCAGCACGTTCTCAAAAATATCATTTGAGCTCGCCTGCCAAGCCTTGATCACCTTGGCCGCTCGTCCTCGGACTCAAGCAGCATACTGTCCACCTTAGCCTTGGCAGAAGCAAGTTTGTCCTTCTCCTCTCCCCAAGCTTTCTCCTTCTCCTCCAAGCCCCCCAACCTCTGTTTGAGATCGGAGATTTCCTTTCCCAATTCCTTCTCTCTCTCTTCCAGCCGCTTCTCCAAGACCGCTTTCTCAGACTCCAAAGTCTCTACGCGACCTCGGAGGCCAGCAACCTTAGCAATGGCCTCCTCATAGCAGTGAAGGAAGCCGGCGGCCTTAACCAAATCTTCCTGGAGGCGGGAGAGATAGGTGGAGGGGTCGTGCTGGCGGACATGACGGCAGAAGGCCGTGTTGCAAATCCCTGAGATAAACTCCTTAAAGCAGAAGTTCGGAGCCAGAAGGGATAATGAAGGAAAACCTCCCCAAGAGCGGACAACGGATGTGTCGGGGGTAGGGACCTTGGACTCGCTCACTGGTGAGTCCCCAACAAAACCTTCGGATCCTCAGAAGGCTTACGCTTTTTCCCGGCACCCTGGAGGGACGACCCCGAACCCCCCAGGGTGGAACTCCCCTCCTTCTCATATTGCGAAGATGTAGCACTCTTAGTCAGTGATCGGAGGAGGGCAATATTCTTCTTCGAAGACATCTCTGCAAAGAACAAAAAGTAGTTAGTCATGGGAAACGTATATATATGAAGGAGGAGTAAAAGCAAGAGTAAAACCTAACCTATGTATGACTTGGCATCCGCCAAAGGCACATCTATCACTCTTTTCAAATTTATGTAATCCGGCTTTCGGCCCCAAGTGTCAACAAAAAATTTTACGATCGCGGTTTCCTCGGATGTGAGATTCCGAGGTCGGTAAGTAGGAGAGGAATACGACATCTCCCAGTAGAGGGGAAACAGGGGCTTCCCCTCCGAGAGGAAAAAGGGCGAAGAACCAGACTTGGCTTTCACCTTAAAGTACTAGGTTTTGAAGTTGTGATAAGACTCTTCATAAGTCTCAAAACACTTTTTATTCACCGCTGCCCAGAGATATACCATGGCGGGTTTCTTATCTTTCCCCTGATAAGTCATGAGGAAGAAAAAGGAGAAAAAACCCGTTGTGACAGCGGAATCCCCAAGACCTCACAAACCGTCTCGAAGCCTCGGAGGACGGCCCATGAGTTCGGATGAAGCTGAGAGGGGGCCACGTTCATCCTTCTGAAAACGGCTACCTCGAAAGCCAAGAA
Source organism: Dalbergia cultrata (assembly GCA_031216105.1). Taxonomy (NCBI): domain Eukaryota; kingdom Viridiplantae; phylum Streptophyta; class Magnoliopsida; order Fabales; family Fabaceae; genus Dalbergia; species Dalbergia cultrata. The sequence continues at coordinate 65,543,474 of CM062346.1, forward strand.
GGGAAGAGTCACCTTCAAACGGGACAATACGGTGTCATACATAAACAAAAAGTCATCTTCCCCCTCCCCTGGCCTCCCACAGATTCTCTCTTCCTTTCCCGGAAGAACTATCTCATAACTACTGTAAAGTTCGGCGTCACGAAATATGGGCGAATCCCCATATCTCTCCAGGATCCTGTCGTTCATGAGACTTCGTACCCCAACCACCTCGGAGGCGAAATGGGTCACGAGGTCGCTATCCAAGGAATCAGGAATCATGATCTTAACCTCCATTGGAGTCCTACAAGGGAACCACCACGGGAAATACCTAAGATTTGGGCGCGAAAAGAAAAGCGGAAAGAGGAATACATATTTCAAAAATAAAAGGAAAAAATGGCCCAAGGGTGGTCCCCCACTACCGATAGAGGCGGCGCCACCCTACGGAAAGGGGTGGGGGGTCAAAACCGCCCTGGCACTGCCTGCAGAAACCCAGATCAAAAGGAAAAAGCCAGAGGATACCAAGAATGGAAACTAAAAAACTGTCAACACAAGGCATTTTTTTTCTAGAGACCAAAGAAAGGAAAGAAGAACTCACCGGAAAAAGAACTGGAAAACAGAGCGGGCGCAGCGGCGTTCGGCGTCTGGAAGTACTGGAGAAAAGTACAGGAGTTGGCGGCGAGAGAGAGGAGAGAAAGGAAATTCAGAAGATAAAGATGGAAAGAAGAACCCAGAAAAGGCATTTAAAAGACCCAAGAGAACCGGGGGGCCCACATCGCCTCGGTAACCGTCAAAACCAACACGTGGTATGGTCTCATCCATGGAATGAGGGGCGACACGACGTTTGAGTGCCATCGACTTAAAAAGAAAGGATACGAAACTATCCCGGAAGGAGCGCAGCAGCATTCAAAACGAATTCATGTTGGATTCGGACCCCGGACCACCTAATTGGACAAGGATAGCGCGGGCAAGCCACACGGAGGAAAGGTCCCTCGAAACTCGGAGGATGGGATTCGTCCCGTCCACCGAGTTGGGGGCAACTGTTAAGGACGCGGAGTCCGGATGGCGGAGTGACTGATAGCCAGGTCGGAGTCGCGATGTACAATAGACCGCCGGACCACCTGCGCGACGTGCAGCAACTCCGGACCGGCTACGACGGGAAGAGGGCGCCTTCCCGAGTTGAGTCCTCCCATGTCGAAACGAGGACGGATCGACAAAAGACATCGGAAAGGTCAAACTTCTAGAAGGTGCCTCGCAACGATTGGTATCCCTCCTGCGATCAGACGGCTCAGTAAACCCGTACGGTACACCTCAGCCCTAAAAGCAATACATTGAAAAAGAGTAGATATAAATATATGGAGGGAGCTGTTTAAGGTATGTTCGTTCCACCACCCTCTACAGTAATCTATATATCCTAACTTGGGCGTCAGAGTGTTTTTGCAGGCACCCCCCGCAGCCGGAGCTAGGAGATCGCCATCTTGTGCCGCCCCAGCAACCTAGTTGCCCTCAACCGAAGGTAACACTAGGTGAGAAAAAAAAAAACTATAGTATTTTCTTAGTGGACAAGTATGTGAGAATTGCTGGAAGTGTGTCTTATTGATTCTTTGATTCACTATCAAAGGAATGATGAAACAATGTCAATCATTGCAAGAAGCTTGTAATGGAATCCTAACACTAAACAACAGGCATTTGGCTAGCATTTTCAACAAACATTTATTATTGGGTGAAAGGCGCCGCCAAGGGGATGTCGAATCTGATTGTTGACTTAGCCGTCAGAACAAAGCTCTGCCTCAAGCTCAAGCATTAACCAAAAGTTAATTGTCACAAGAACAAACACTTCTGGTTTTACAAAATGATAAAAAATTTGACAGTGAGGTTTGCTATGATTATCTATTGGATTCTTTACTTACATTCATCAAGTTCGTATCAAGAAGTAGTCGTAGTAAGGTCTTACAAGAACTTGTTCGGAGGATAAAGGGGTTTACACAGAAGACAACAAAAGATAAAAAATTTAAAATCCCAAGAATATAAAATTTGACAGTGCAATTAAAATAGACACACAGGAAAGTAAAGATAGAAATTTTCCTACTGTGAGGAACAATTAAACTAACCCTCATAATTTCTCCTATTTTATTTTGTCAAAGAATTCACATACACAGACAACGTACGACTGCACACAAAAAACACTAGTTGGACATTTTGTTGAGCACATCATTGTATTCAAAATTCGGCCACAAAGAACAATGTGTAAGTAAACTTTCACAATACAAATTCAAACCCATAGAGCTAGTGCTCAAAAGATAATGAGAAGTTCAAGCATAAGATTAACAAATCATCAAAAATTATACCAATAAAGACAAATCGGATGGGTAAGTGCATCATCAACACAATTCCTAATGCAATACAATAATAATATATTTTTCAGAAAAATAACATCCAAACTTTTATGAGTTTACAATCTTATAACACAAAAATGAGTTACCTCATGCACAAACTCTCTTTTTATGAAACTCATACGAGTTTAAGCAAACTCTAACAAAATCTCCAAACTCTCAATTCTACTAACAAATCTACGAGTTTAGATTTATGCTTAATTATGCTATCCAAATGTAAATTATATACTTTTTGTTGGATGAGTTTGTTGGTCATATCTATTAATTCTGTTTAGCTTATCTTATCTATTTGTTATTATTTGATTATGTGTTGTTAACTAGAGAATAATATGCACATATAATAAAGTGTGGTATAAAACTTAAGACATATATGTGGGGCTATATTCAATTATATATATGTCAAATATGTTGTTATAAGGCTCAAATTCTTCAATATTAATCATAAAAATTTTATTTAATTATTAAAATATATTGTTTAAGTTATATTTTCAAATATGTAAACCCATATGAGTTTGTCATAACTTCACATGTTTATATAATTAAACTGTCAAGTTATTAGCTCTCCAGTTATATATATATTACACGCTTATTGAAATTGAAAACTAGTTGTTTAGTTAAATTGGACACATTTATTAAGATATAAGTCAAGAAAAGTATAAGTTAGAAAAACATAGAATAATAGAGTATATATCGAGTAATTTCTATATTACATACTTATTTAGGTTGCCCTTTCAATTTAATTTACTATGAGTATATGTCAATTGAAAGAGGAGAGTTGATTCAATAATTTGATTATCATATAAATCCACAAAAAATAGTAATGGTTAATTTTTAGTTTTGTTTACATGGCAAGACAAAATAAGTGAAATATGAAATGAATATATAAAATATATGAGTATATTATAAAACATATATGTTAGCATTAAATACTCATATAACAATTTAATCCTAAATTTGAATGTAAAGTTTAAAGATGAAATATTAGAGACGAAATAACAAAAGTTATTAGGATTGTGGATGGTGCTTATTCTACACTGGTCAAAACAATTTATATTTGAAACTAAAGTTTAGAGATGAAATGTCAGTATTACAGATAATATTAAATAATAGAGTAACTCATCTTTTTTATCTAAATATTTTCAATTTGACATTAATTTTGTCCTAAAAATATTGCAATATCAATTTAGTCATTTTATTGGATCTTCACTTTGATGTAATGGCTAAATTGTTGCCAAAATAAATAAAAAAATAATGTTAGGACTAAATTGATATTGACACTAAAAGTGTTAGGATTAAATTAATGTCGAAAAATTTACTAGGAATGAAATGATATGATCAAATTAAAAATGTTATATGATCAAAAATTTTGTTTACTCATATTTTGTATTTTTTACTATTGCAGCAGAATGAAATTTGATTGCAAGTTATTTTTTAACCATTTGAATAATGTTATAAGTGAAAATTAGAATAATTTATTAATTACATAAGGTGATTAGCTATTAATTTTAAAATGGAGTTGAATAGAATAATTTCATGCTAAATGTAGTGAATTTTAATGAGATATATATATATATATATATATATATATATATATTATATAATTTCTATTATTATATACAAATGAAAAAGTAATAAAAATAATTAGAATTTATAATAACAAAAACATCAACAATAATAATATAAATAATAATGAGCTTTGCTCCTAGTAATTTTTATCCTTGTCTGTGCCTAAAAACGTTTTGTATTCTATGTATCAAGCTATTACAAAAGCTAGTAAATAACTTTCATTTGTTAAACATTTCAGATGGTGGATATCCTTACCGAAAGCACAAAACTGATTTGGGAGAAACTGTTGAATTCGGTAATAAGGGAAGCACGTTATGCATGTTGCTTCAAATGCATTGTTGAAGATTTTGAAACTGAAAAGAAAGATTTGAAAGCAATTCAAGATGATCCTTCATTTCAACAAAAGCATGTCGATGACCTCATTAATGAGGACACCGAAATAAAAAAGACTTGTTTTTTTGGATGGTGTCCTAATTGCGCCTGGCTATATCGTAGGGGCAAGGAATTGGCACATAAGACAAATGAAATTAGAAGACTCAAGGAAATCAACTCAACTACTGATTTGACTCGTCTCCCAGATGTGGACTATCATTCTTCCCACAATTATATTCCCTTTAAAAGCAGAGTGTCAAAATACAAAGAACTTGTGGATGCACTCAAAGATGAAAGCAATTCTGTCATTGGATTATATGGGATGGGGGGCACAGGTAAAACTACACTGGTGATAAGAAGTGGGTAAAGAACTCAAAAAAATGAAGCAATTTGATCTCGTCCCTTATACAATTGTGTCAACTACTCCTAATATAACAAGGATTCAGGATGATATTGCAGGCCCCATGGGAATATTAGATTGGAAAGATTGTGGAGAAGCAAGGCGACACAAAGTGCTCTATAAGAGTTTAATCAGTTCAAAGAAAACTCTTATAATACTTGATGATGTCTGGGATTGGGAACATGTTGATTTTGAAAAAATAGGGATTCCATATAATCACAAAGGTTGCAAAGTTCTTTTCACTACACGCAAGTTAAGTGTATGTCAATCAATGGATTGCCAAAGAATACAACTAGAGACCTTGGAGGAGGATGATGCTTGGAACATGTTCAAGCAGTATGCTAAAATAAGCGATAACTCAAACTTGAAGGATAAGGGAGAAAAGATTACCAAGGGGTGCAAAGGATTACCAGTTGCAATTGCAGTTATTGCCAGAAGTTTAAAGGGCAAAGGACAAGCTGAGTGGGATATAGCATTGAAAACATTGCAAACTCCTATGCTCAGGAACGATCAAATTGATGAAAATAAGATTAATATTTATAACTGTTTGAGGTACAGCTATGATAATCTGAAAAGTGAACAAGAAAAAGGGCTTTTCCGAATATGTGCTTCGTTCCCAGAAGGTATAGAAATTCCTTTTAGCCTTTTAACCAGATATAGCATAGGAGTGGGCCTTTTCGAGGAAACTGACAAGTATGAGACAAGTAGAAATCAAGTAGTGAGAGCTACAAATAAGCTCATAGACTCTTGCTTGTTATTGTCAGCTGGGGAAGGAGGGGTGAAAATGCACGACTTGGTTCGTGAAGTGGCTTTGTGGATAGCTGACAATAAAATTCTAGCAGTTGACCTATCTGACAAAAAACAAAAAAATTTAGTTGAAAGGGAGAAGAATGTTATTACATATTTGAGGTGCGCAAGCAACGACACTGATATCTTTTCATGTTTATTTGAGGGTACCACCCTTGAGATTTTGGCTGTCAACTTTTATTCTATGTCCAAACCTATCAAAGTCCCAGATACTTTTATTGAAATGATGGCAAGGCTTCGAGTTTTGGTTTTAGTGAATACTCTTTGGGGATCCTTTGCTCTGTCATTACCGCAATCAATTCCATCATCGAATATTCGATCTATACTTCTAGGAGATTGGGACTTAGGGGATATCTCCATTCTTGGAACGATCCAATGTCTTGAGACTCTTGATTTGCTTTATTGTTCAATAAAAGAATTCCCATCCAAAATGATTGAATTGGAGAAATTTAAATTGTTGAGATTGAGAGGCTGTATAATTGAAATGAATAATCCATTTGAAGTAATTGAGAGATGCTTATCGCTGGAAGAATTGTATTTCATTCAAAATAAAGTGTTGCGGCTTGATAATGTAAACAAAGCTGAACTGAATCATCAAAAAAGAAACTTGCCCAAATTCGAAAGGTATCATTTAATGGATTGGTATGAGGGACTAGATTATTCAATAGCAAAATGTGTTTTTGCCAAAGACATTGATGCTTTGATACCAAAAGAAACATGTAAACATCTGATGCAAAGTGCAGAGATTCTTAAGCTAGAAGGAAGTAAGTTGACAGGGAGAAATCTTGTTCCAGAAGTTCTTTCCATGGAAGATCAAGGGATGCAAGGTCTAGTTGAGCTTGGTTTGAAGTCATGTTCAGATGTGCAATGCCTCGTTGACACTAAGCATATTACTTCTAGTTCAAAAAGTACATTCTCCAAGTTGGTTGAACTACAACTTCAAAGGATGGATAATTTGGAAGAACTATGCAATGGCACCCTTCCCTTTAACCTTGTGAACAAATTAGAAAGGCTATATATAGAGCAATGTGAGAAACTAAAAGGCAGATTAATCAAGAGCAGGCTCAATCTATACAATCTTAGGATTATGAAGGTGATAGATTGTCCAATGTTGGTATCCCTTTTTCATTTGTCTGCTGCTCGAAGTCTAGTGGTATTGGAGGCATTAAAAATACATAGATGTGGAGGACTGACAAACATAATTACAAATGACAGAATAGGGAGCCAAAACAAGAGAGAAATAGTTGATTATGATAATGATCTGAAGAATTGTTCCTCCATGTTTCCAAAGTTGAAAACTCTTGATATAAGAGAATGTCACCTATTAGAATTCATACTCCCTGTTTTTTCTACTCAAGAAATCTTGGCGTTAGAAGCAATCAAAATAAATGATTGTGGTAAGCTGAAATACATATTTGGCGAGTATAATCAAGACCAAAAAGACCAGTATTTGCAAAAAAAAGTGAATGATGCCATTATTGCTTCAGTAAAAAAAATGGAGCTATCTAACTTGCCAAATTTCAGTGATATTTTTCCAAAATATGATCATTCCATGTCTTCGACCAGAATGAAGTCATCTTCTAAATGTGCATCCAAGAAGCCAAAACACTGGAGCTTTGTGAAATGTAATATCTTCAGCTGGACAACCCACAAATGTTCTTATGCCCAAAAATGTGGACAAAAGTGGAGGTGTAACAAGGATAAAAAACAAGATTGTTCGACCTCATCGGTAATCCTTTCATTTTTTTTGTGTGTTATTGTTTATATAATTTTTTTCATTAAACATCCTAACCTAAATGGTATGAGTAAGACAATGTTAAATAAGCAAATTACTACCAGATAATTAAAGTACAAAAACATTGAACTTTTTGGGGGTACCAGTAGTAATGAAAACTGAACACTATGAGTATTGATAAGCTTTAAAGTGTATCTTAAGCCCATATTTAGTATTTATATTATTAGAGAAAATGTTATTTTGATGTGCAACCCCAAACAGGAATGTGAAACCCCAAACAATTGGTTTAGTAGTGAATGAAATTTTGGTGTGCGAGAGGTTCACATGTTTGAATCTTAATCGTACCATTAGAAGGGATCAAACAGTAAGGATTATTTTTCGTACTCCCTTATCACAAGGCAACTTACCTAGCAAAATAAAATGAAACAGGAATTGAGAAGAGTGGCTTAATTTATTATATTGTTCTATTTATTTTAACATCACAAGCTTCTCTTTATGTTGTTCCAGTTTTCTTGCCCAAAATTTTTTTTGTTTGGATTTAATCCTAGTACACTAATTGCCATCTAATCACGTATTAGAAAATATAGTTGATTTTCACATCCATTATTTGAAAGGCCATGTACATTGAAAGATTTGCTTAGATGAGTTCAAAATTGAATTATTTATTTTCAATGAAGAAATTGGGTTTGAAGATAGAATGCCAAAGAAACACAACTATTCTAGGAACCTATTTGCAAGTCCAAACAATGTATAAAAAGTGAAGTAGAAAGTAAGGAAGAAACTAAATGAACCATACACTCCTACATTCAGAGTATCTCATACTCAACAGGCCCATACATGCAACTATTTGCCTCATGATGCATGACTAAAGGGAAATATAGTGCCTTGATTCCTTGTCTTATGATTATCAAAAGTTATGAAAGCACACAAAGGATTATCCAAACAACCATAAAACATATCTCCTAAAAGTCTAAGGGCCTATTTGCTTTGCATTTTCCAATTTCCAATTTTCAATTTTTGTAAAGGAAAAATTGAAAAAATTGAAAACTGAAAATTTCAGGGCCTGTTTAATTTAGGATTTCCAGTTTTCAGTTTTCAGTTTTTGTGAAGGAAAAACTGGAAACTGAAAACTGGAAACAGCAAAACAAACAGGGTTTCAGTTTTTCCTTCACAAAAATTGAAAACTAGAAATTGGAAAATACAAAGCAAACAGGCCCTTGTTTTTAGTATATGCATGTGAATGAGTTATATCTAACAGATGCACTCACACAAATACACATTAAACTCAAAGCGAGAACAATGTACATGCACACTTAGCCTTGTCCTAGAATTTAACTTTTTTATTTTAAAGAATTAGAGACAACAAAGAACAAATCCAAGACTATGTTTCGTGGAAACTTTAAAACCATGTCAAAACCATCTTCCTAAAAAGCTTAAGTTTGTTGGACTCATGGATTGTTTTATATTTAAAAAATTTGTTTGAAAAAAAAAGGACAACTAATTCAGATTTTGTCTTAGCAAGGAACATAAGCTAGGATTTAGTGATAAAGAGCATCAGACTATCACATATAATCTGCAGGTAATCCCGAGTAATTAAATAGAAGCCAAAATACAAGAAAAGGCAAAGGTGAACTATCATTGAGCATCCCAAATGATTCCTCCGTATGCTACATAATTTTGAACCAAGGATACATTTGCATAGACTTTAATCCGATCAACTTTATCAGTAAGCTTGCGAATATTGGTATTATGAGACATCTAAATTAGCGTTGAGCCTACACTAAATACATCAATGCACAAGGTACAGATACAAGGTTGAATAAACCTTTAACCTTTTTGGTAGAGAGTCGAAAGAATAGTCAAAATTACCAAACATAACATTACTTCTCTAGTGCCAAAAGAGGCAGTAATATAAAAAACCGGCTCCAATCGCGCAGCCAAGAACCTAGTTGGACTAAAATATTTAACAAAAATCATTTTTCCTCATTATAGTGTAAGAAATAAGATCTATTTGATGCACACGCAAAGCAGATTCAAAAGGATGAGCTACTAGGATTGTCCCACAAATGTGCAAAAGAGTCTTAGCAACGAAACTACATTGGGGACAAAGAATCAACTTGAGTAGTTAGGTGCCCCATTTTCATTTTTGCACTTGTCAAGAGGGCCTTAAACATGACACTCCAAAAAAGACTTTGAACCATAGTAGACATTGAAAAGACCAAATTCTCCTACATATAATACATCTCACAATCATCTTTATGCAGCTACCACAACAAAGGTTGCTCTCTGACCAAAATCAAAATTATACAATTTAAGTTAATGGACTAAAAAGCATTGACTGTCAAGCAAGTCTCCTTACAAAAATAAGAGCGAACATAAATCTTGCATATTCACTCCATGATTTTAGAGGGAAGACCTCACTTTTAGATAAAGATGCTCTTTGAGAGTGGATGTTAAGTCTCAAGTACCCAATCAATGGAGGATAATCTCTTTTACATAAAGATGCTTCATAAAAATAGTGTATCACCACTCGAAATAGGCCAATTGCATTTTACTGCCAAATCCCAACCACCAAGGCTTAGTTTATTGCTTCAATAGAGTTCTCCACTCATTAAGTTCTCTTCTTTCACCCATTCCTTTAGCTAGTAGCCCCTCCTTATTTAATTTGTCTTTATTCAAATTTCCACTTTGGTATAAAATTTTCGAAGACCATATAATATTAAAAGAAGATCAAATTATGAAATAAACATTTTCTTTTACAAACCAAACACCATTCTAGAAAAAAAAAAGAAAGAAAAAAAAAGCAATCGATTATGTCCCACCAGAAGAGACTATCAACAAACAATTTCCATGATGCCATAAACTCAAAAAATAGGTGTTCAACGTATTCCCTAGCAGATAAACATAGAGGACACATCTCAAATGTAATGGGGATTAGATTCAAACCTGCTAGTCTTTCCTTCCTGTTCAAGTGATCATGGAGTACAACTATGCTAAAATTATTATAAAAAAAAAGTGACAAGATTCTTTGTCTATCAGTTATAAATCATTAGATCACGACAGATTGGATCTTGGGCATACACACTTATTCCCAAAAATCTCCCACTTGTGCTAGAGCTAATCAGTTATGTATTTCATTCCCAATCCCCACTCGTGCTTGTCAAACACCTTTGATACAAGTGCCTCGGTGAATGGGTCTACTGCATTATCAATTCCAGCTACCTTTTGAACATCAACGTCCCCACGTTCAATAATGATCTCTCTAATCAAGTGATACCTTCTCAAGATATGCGTTGACTTTTGATACGATCCCAATTCCTTTGCTTGAGCAATGGCTTCATTGTTATCACACAATAATGGAACTAGTTCTTTTATTGAAGGAACCACACCAAGCTCATATATGAATTTCTTCATCCAAATTGCTTATTTAGTAGGCTCACTTGTCGCTATATATTCTGCTTCAGTCATTGAATCAGCAATCATTGCTTGTTCGGAACTTTTCCAACCCACCACACCACCATTTAAGGTAAAAACATAACCAGAAATGAATTTGCTATCATCTTTGTCTGATACAAAGTTGACATCAGTAAAACCTTTCAGTTTTAGGAGAATCCTCCCTATTGAGAGTAATTCTAGTGCCTATAGACAGATAGCCCCTTTTGGAATTTTCCATTTTATACCTTTTTAATATGGTATCAATGTACATAGATTGAGAGAGTCCAAGCAACCTCTTAGATCTATCTCTCTGCTTGTAGTGGTGGAAGGCCTTTCCATGCTAAACATGTTGTTGGCGTCCCATTAGGATTATTAGCTCTCATCATGACGACCTTATGATTTACGAATGATTTGGTAGTTAACTAGCTCGCGGTTGCTAGGAGATTATTTCTAAATCTCACATGTCGTAAGGAGAGGTGTGTTCCCATCATTGACACCTATTGCCACCTATTCAAGCCATTTCTTTGGCAATGAATTAAAGAGACCAAGTCTTTACAACATTTGCCAATTAACCTGCACCCAGAAATCATCTTTTATTTGAATGATTCCATAACCAACTTTTCTCGAGAAGCCAGTATTCATGGCTTAGAATGATAAATCTTGTTCAATTCTTTATAACTCTAAAATCATCCACTTAAATCATTAAGAAAATAAAGATATTAGATACGAAAGTGTACCTGAATTCATAGAATCAACTAATGTCTAGATCTGTGAATCTTGATCTTCTAAATTAATATGTAGACAACTCTCTCTTTTTTGACAATTGGATGACAAAAACAGAGACATGCTTACAGCCTTAATTTCTAGTTCAACCCCTATATCCAAAAATTTAACAGCCTCGCGGTTGTAAGTATGTATATTTAAATAAAATTTGTATATTGAACTATAATCTTATGAGCTCAAAATATTACTATCATTTATCCAAACAATCTCGTCTATCAATTATTTATTATTATCTTTTATCAAATGTATGGAATAGTTCAAGTAATAAATTAAAATGCTGAGAAAGAATAATGTTTCACATGAATTGGTAATACTAAGTAATAGTTCACAAATTAATCTCTACCAAGATTATAACAAATTATGATCAAAGGATGTTCTAAATCGAGAATTGAAAGGTAAACCAATGACCAAATTTAATGGGAGAGTACAAACTTAAGTAAAAATACCAGCAATATTCAAGAGAAGCTAGAGGTTAATTTGAGTTTGTCTGAATTTTTCCTAAAATAAATTCATATTTGCTTATTTCAGTTAGATATAATACATGAACAAATATGCGTTTTACAACATGAATATATGCAAAAATAATATCATAGTATGTGATATATATTAATTGAAATATATAAAAGTTTCATAATTATAAGAATTGTTGTTAAAAACAAATTAAACAATCACATAAATTTCGATCAGGCCAAGGACTTGAATCAAACCCCAAAGTGCATTAGGTAAATTTTGAAAATTTAAATCCAACACAATAAACTTTGTGAGAGGACTAGTTAGCAGGTCGAGTTAAGTGATGGACACAACTAGTAGGTTGGAGTCAAATAATGTCACAGGCCTGATTTTCCAAAAGAAGTACGAACTAAAAATGTATAATTTGGATAAGAATTATGAATGGATAGATATAAAAGCAAGCATGCATTGAGAGTTTAGCAAAAACTAAAAGGCCACTATATCTTGACTTGTTTTTATATGCCAATTTTTCTACTGAAATTTTAGTTGAGAAAGGTTTACAAAGTTTAATTCCAAATCTTGAGTTACAAATTGAAGTTTCTCAATCATCAATTTTGATATACTTTCTTTCTACAACAGATGACGGATCCCAAAAATCCATTTAACCTACAAAGACTTGAAGTTGTAAGAATTGTGGAATGTGAAAAACTGGAATCAATATTTTCATCTTCTATTTTAAGATGCCTACCACAGTTAGAAGTTCTATGGATAGAAAGCTGCATAGAATTGAAGCGGCTCATTGATGAGGATGAGGGAAAACAGAAATCATCAACCCCTTCAAAGCCATGCTTCCCAAAGTTAAGGGCACTTGTTGTCATACAATGCAATAAGTTGAAACGTCTATTGTCCATCTCGACATCTGAAGAATTTCCTCAACTAGAGATTTTGATCATAAAAGAAGCCTCTAAGTTAGAAGAAGTATTTGGATGTGAACAAAGTGTTATGAAAGGTGAACTTCCAAAATTGAAACATGTTGTATTTATCAATCTGCCAAGCCTCTGTCGAGGGATTGATTTGCGGAGTGGAACATATCATGGTGTGCACAATTGTCCACAATTGCATGATTCACCTTCTACTCCTAACGTCGATATCAATGAGTTGGTCGAGCAAATGTGTGACATCTTGCTAGGTACACACTATACATAGTATTCTTGTTATATTATATATATGCATTGTATGATATGATTTATCATGAATTATTCTTCCGCATCTTTGTTCCTTTATCAATTATCATGCAGCATGTATACCATTTTGTCTAATAATTACCATACAAGAAATTGTATACAAATTCTGTCACAGTGGTCATTTGTGACGGAATTTGTAAACCTAAATGATTTTTAGAAATATTGAAATTCATCGTACGATAAGCCCTCAGTAATACGCTTTTTGAAATTAAGTGTTTTATTTTGCCAATCAGATATTATTGATCAAATTGTATTATATAAGATAATTATCATCAACTCGGTATGTATTAAATAAGATAACTATGATATAGTGCTTTTAGTTTCTTTCTGTCTCTCTTATTTTTCTTCTAATTAAGAATATTAATGCTACAACAAAATCATGAATAGAATCAGGCTAGGCACTGGTTATGCATATAATCTTTTATATGAAATTATTCCTTCATTAAAATTTTCATCCAAGTTGACTGACCCTAAAATTACTGACAGTAGTGAAATTTTGAACTAAACACTTGGAGATATAAATTATATACACATCTTATGTCATACAAATGAAACATTTTTATTATTAGTCAATTTATGTAAAAGTATATATATCAATTAGTTATACAGATATTGTGGATGTATACATAAAACCTAAAGGATTCAATTTCTAACTAATTCTAGTAGTAGACTCGGGTAAGTGAACACTGCTATGCTTATAATGAGTTTGTAATGAGTTATTTGTCATAAAAAGAATTTTTATAATGAGTTTATTATTAAATAAAAAGTGAGAATATAGTTATCCCCGCTTCTACAAGATGCAACGTTAGAGTTATTTTATCGAGGATTGTTATTTATACTCATAAATTATGGAATACCGTATTGACACACTCTCATTCACTATTAGACGTAGTATGTACCCCACCTAGTATGGGTCCTACACCCTATCTAATGGTGAATAAGAATGTGTCGACACGATATCCCATAATTTGTAAGAACAAATAATATTACTTTCTTTTATCCGAATGTAATAAATGAGTATAGAGAAATTCTTAGGTGCTCTTAGAGCAAGACAAACCATTTGCTCTATTCCATTTAGTGATTGACAAACCAGTTATTGTATTAAAAATATAAGGGAGGTGAGGGATAATAATGACCTGCAAAACTTATGTGTTAATTAATAAATGAATCAAAACAAGTGTTATCTCTTGTTCTTGGTGCATTTAAGTATTTCTCATGAAGATATCCGTTACCATGGGATCACATGTGTTAATATTTCAGATTTCACATTTATTAATGGGTGATTGGGGAATCACAGTGATAAGTGACAAGATGTCATTTGCTAGGGATTCAAGTGAGGATAAGTGAAAAATTCATCTAACGATGGCAATAATTTTACTTATCATCACAATTAATTGATTTTTCATTGATCGATGAAAAATTCCCAGTATTAACACATGGACTCCTGTGAGGCGATGAAATCCAAAAAATTTACATATAAATATTGTTATTCTTTTGATTCTATCCTTTAATTATACAATGTTGATGAGTTTTGTCGCTATAGATATGGGCATCAATGATGGATCAGAGTATGATTTGTATGGTGTGCTGCGTGAATTAGTTAGCGACGCAGTCACACAAGGTACTACTATTGACAATCAGGACGTAGCAACATCAGGGCGTGACTCCACTTCTCAACAGGTTAATACTAATCAATTTATTTCTATCATTCCTAAAGTGGTTGATTACGATCAACAGATAATGGTACTTAAAGGAATGACTTCACGTCTATGAAGATGAAACCAAATGGACACCAGATCTAGAGATGAAACTTATATTAAAATGTTCTGATATAACAATTTTGCCAACAGATTCAGAACTGATTACTAGGCCATGTCCAAGTTCCTTGGACATTCGCTTACATGAATCACATTCGCTGTGAATCTAATGTAAGTTCTTCTTAGTCTGCTTTAGAATTAATGGCTATTTCACTTGTTTAGGGGTTCGATAAACACTCATTGGCGAAACAATATTTGAGAAAGGATCAACCGCAAGTCAAGGAAACCGAAGCCAACTCTACTAGAATTTCTGAAGGAAATAATGTAATATTGCCTAACATTATTACATACTACTAGAACACTAATTAACACCAAAAAAAAGTATTATAATACTTCAAATATATCTTAGAAATATATAGCTACATATTTATCATTTTCTGCAAATCAATCACAGTTTCTCAAAGAAGCAGAGGATCAAAGTATTCTAGAGGCTGCTAAATCAGAAAACAATGTAAAGGAAACAACGTCCGTTGATCCATCAGAGATGAGGAACACGTCATCAGAACTATTACTTGTTGCACCTCTACATAAGGCATCTACTTATGTGCATATTGAGAATTTTAGAATAGGGATACATTATAAATGCTTAAGTGCTTAATATATGCTTTTGCGCAGAATAATGGTAGAAATTTTGAAGATGGAACTGCAACAAAGAATGTCAAGGAAGTAACTTCTATACCTCATTCAATACCAACTTGCTCACCCTCAAGCCCATTAATTTCTTCTCAGCATAAAACATATCAACTGGTAGGTGTAGTTTATGCTTTTGAGGTTTCAAACATGTTTCTACATAAAACAAAGCTAGCTATCGTCTTTCTGATTATTACTTGCAACGGGATGTGATTGTCAAAATCTGAATTTATGCTAATTTGGGTGGAATAAGATGAAATTGAAACACTAAGGACCTGTATAGTCTGAGTTTCTAACTTTTAATTTTTATTTTTAGTTTTTCAATTTTTAGGATTTTGTTAAGAAAATACTGAAAATTTTAAAAATTACAAATTCCAATTTTCAGTTTTCATTTCCAATTTTCAGTATTTCATTCTGAAAATCTTAAAAACTTAAAATGAAAACTGAAACTAAATAAACCCTTAATACTTGAACTAAAGCGTTTATTTCTTTATTTCTTTTTTTAATGCCCAGTATGCAGCTCTTGTCATGTGTACATGTGGCAAAATTTGTGAGGAAATAAACACTTTGCAATTTTTGTGGCTGAAGTTTAATTACTGTATTACTTATTACTTCCTTGTTCTTTCTTCCCATATTGAAATCTGGCTAATCAAAAATAGAATGTAGGAAGGACGAATTGTAGCTATTGGCTAGTGACATACGCAAAAATTATGGCTCAACTATAAGCAAGTGATACTTGGCACTAGCGGGATGTGTACTTATTCTTGTTTTACTACCCAAAAAGGAAGTTATATGTAATATAAATGTTATTTTGACTCACACTTTATGGGACACCATGTCAATACACTCACATCCACCACTGGATTGGGTGTGGGACCCAAACTAAGTGGGGTGCACATCCAATCCAATGGTGAATGTGAGTGTGTCGGCACGGTGTCCCACAAAGTGTGAATTAAAATAACATTACTCTATATGTAAGGATTGGAACCTGTGTGTTCAGTTTGGAAATAAATTTTCCATGTAAACCTTTATGTATAAAATTACATATAGAAAAAGTAAGTTACAAGTACCTTCCACCCTAGCTTGGCCACATGCCTTGCCGGTGTAACCCTCACTCTTTTTGTTCCTTTATTTTTTTTTAATAGAAAAAGGACTAGTCACTTTTTTTTTTGATACATTGAAATTTGAAGGAAATAAGATTTGAATTTATGACCTCGTACACATTATCTAAGGTTCTCTATATTAGCTCAATCTTATTAGCTTCCGGCATTTCTTTTCTTTTAATATAAACCTTAGCATAAGACACGTAAAACTAAATTACTTTATATAATATTACATGGGGATGGGGTAGTATAATATTAGCATCATCATTGATATTTTGGGGTTAGGTCCTAACCCCAAATATGTCTAAACATTACAAAAGAATGGTGTAAGGAATTTGAGATAGAATTGAATTAACTTTATTTAAATTGGGGATATATTAGACATATTCAGATATACTTTCAAGAAAAAGCTAATGCTCTTTACTATCATCTAAATACTAATTAAAGACTTTGAAGATGGTAATCATGTTAGTTTATTTCAATTTGTGTAGGAAGATGTTGTCGCTCCTGACCATCCTACCACCAAAGATGGAGATGGGAAGGATCCCCATAAAGCTTTTGAGTTTGTGGCTGGCCTTACCGAGAATCATCCTCCAGGTGAAGAGACTCGTGTCTTTTTCTTTCAATCCCCTTAGCCTTCGCTCTCTCGCTTTCTCTAACTATCCTTTGGGGTTTGTTTTGTTTCTTCTAATGATGATACTTGCACAAATACCACTATTGACAATCCGACTACAGAAAGCACTTCCTATTTTGAAAATGGCTCTGAAGCCGAAGCAGCATCAGGGCGTGGCTCAACTTCTCAACAGGTCAATACTAATCAATTTATTTCTATCATTCCCAGAGTGGTTGAATACAACCAACAAGATAATGGTACTTAAAGGAATGACTTCGTGTCTATGAAGATAAAACCAGATGGACACCAGATCTAGAGATGAAACTTATATTAAGATGTTCTGATATAACAATTTTGCCAACAGATTCAGAACTAATTACTAGGCCATGTCCAAGTTCCTTTGGACATTTGTTTACATAAATCACATTCACTTTGAGTGTAATGTATGTTCTTCTTAGTCTGCTTCAGAATTAATGGCTATTTCAATTGTTTAGGGGTTATTGGATGGACACTCACAGGGGGAACAATATTTGATAAAGGATCAGCAGCAAGTCAGGGAAACCGAGGCCAACTCTACTAGAATTTCTGAAGGAAATAATGTAATATTGCCTAACATTATTACATACTGCTAGAACACTAATTAACACCAAAAAAAAAATAGTATTATAATACTTCAAATATATCTTAGAAGTATATAGCTAATATTTATCATTCTGTGCAAATCAATCACAGTTTCTCAAAGAAGCAGAGGATCAAAGTATTCAAGAGGTTGCTAAATCAGGAACCATTGTAAAGGAAACAACGTCCGTTGATCCAGCAGAGACGAGGAACATGTCATCAGAACTATTACTTGTTGCACCTCTACAAAAGGTATCTACTTATGTGCATATTGAGAATTTTAGAATAGGGATGCACTATAAATGCTTAAGTGCTTAATATATGCTTTTGCGTAGAATAATGATAGAAACGTTGAAGATGGAACTACAACAAAGAATGTCAAGGAAGTAACTTTTACACCTCATTCAATGCCAACTTGCTCACCCTCAAGCCCATTTATTACTTCTCAGCATAAAACATATCAACTGGTCGGTTTAATTTGTGCTTTTGAGGTTTCAAACATGTTTCTACATGAAACTAAGCTAGCTATCATGTTTCTGATTATTACTTGCAATGGGATAGGATTGTTATAATCTGAATTTAAACCAATTTGGGTGGAACAAGATGAAATTGAAACATTAAATACTTGAACTGAAACGTTTAATTAATTTATTTTTTTCAAATGCCCATTACGCAGCTCTTGCCACATGTACAGATGGCAAAAGCAGCAAGGAAATAAATACTTCGCAATTTTTGTGGTTAAAGTTTAATTATTGTATTACTTATTGCTTCCTTTTTCTTTCTTCCCATATTGAAATCTAGCTAATCAAAAACAGAATGTAGGAAGGACGAATTGTAGCTATTGGCTAATGACATACATAAAATTATGGCTCAACTATAAGCAATTGATACTTGGCTCTAGCAGTGTATAGGGATGTGTACTTGTTCTTGTTTTACTACTCAAAAAGGAAGTTATATGTAAGGATTGGTACCTGTATGTTAGGTTTGGGGATAAATTTTCCATATAAACCTCCATGTGTAAAATTATATATATGAAAAAAAATATTATTTATATTCATGATGTATTAGATATCATGTTGATTCACATATCATCCACCATAAGTTACAAGTCCTTCCCGCCCTAGCTTTGCCACATGCTTTGCCTGTGTCACCCTTACTCTTTCTATTCCCCTTTTTTTTAATGGAAAA
Source organism: Dalbergia cultrata (assembly GCA_031216105.1). Classification (NCBI taxonomy): domain Eukaryota; kingdom Viridiplantae; phylum Streptophyta; class Magnoliopsida; order Fabales; family Fabaceae; genus Dalbergia; species Dalbergia cultrata. The sequence goes on from CM062346.1 coordinate 65,562,604, forward strand.
AGGATTAGTCACTTTTTCTTGTTATTGATATATTGAAATTTGAAAGGAAGAAGGTTTAAACACACGATTTCGTGCATATTATCTAAGCTTCTCACCATTAGCCCAATTCTAGTGGCTTTTTGTCTTTCTTTTCTTTCTAGTATAAACTTTATAATAAAACATGTAAAATTAAATTACTTGGGATAATATTAGATGGGGTAGCGTAATATTAGCACATCATTTATATTTGGGGGTTAGGTTCTAACCCCAAATATGTCCTAACGTTATGAAAGAATGGTGTAAGGAATTTGAGATAGAATTGAATTAACATTATTTAAATCAAGAATATATTAGACATATTCAGATATACTTTTAAGCAAAAACTAATGCTCCTTACTGTCATCTAAATACTAATTAAAGACTTTGGAGACGGTGATCATGTTAGTTTTTGTCAATTTGTGCAGGAAGATGTTGCCGCTCCCGACCATCCTACCACCAAAGATGGAGATAGGAAGGAACCCCATAAAGCTTTTGAGTTTGTGGCTGGCCCTACCAAGACTCATCAACCAGGTGAAGAGACTCGTGTCTTTTTCATTTTATCACCTTAGCCTTGGCTCTTTCTCTAACTATCCTTTGGGGTTTGTTTAGTTTCTTCCAATGATGATACTTACACAAAATAAAGATGCTAAATAGTGATGGACTTTACCAAAATAAACATGCTAAATAGTAATGGACTTTACCAAAATTTTATTATCGATATCATGTAACATAATTGTTGGCCTTTAGATTGATACATGGATCATATCATTTTATTCAATCTGATAATCACGATGATTCCTATCACATATTGAAATAATATTTTTCTAACTTAGTAGTTCTACACAAAATTATGCTAATTATTTAGCAAGCAACAACAGAGCTAGAGGGGCACTTTTGTTATATATTTGACTATATAGAAGAATAATTTCCTAATATTGTAAATGATTTATAATTAAATAAATATTATTTTTATGGTATGTTAATAATTCTAATATCAAAATTTTAGCCTACAAGTACTAATGATTATAGGAATTATGAAATTTGCTATGTTTTCCAAAGTAAGTTAATGAAATAATAAGCTAAGCTATTTAATGAACATTATATATTAAAATCTTATATGTAACCATTAATCTTTAATAAATTATATACTTATTAGTAAAACGAGTGATTAAAATAAATATAATTTACTCTATCCTTACTTTTCAGGAGTAATGGAGGATCCCAATCTTATTTCTCTTGTCACAATGGAGCTTGAAGAATTGGTGACTAGCAGCCATTTGGCTGCAGAAAACTTGTCCTTGTTGACTGATTTCTTTGCGAAGAACCCTTCCGTTCGTTTAACTGACAATGCACTCAGCAAAAAATACAAGGGATTTGCCTACAGCTGCCTTGCTGATCTGTTGAGGTTCCTTCAAACCCACAGTGCCCTTGATGTCTTAGGATCGTGTGGCTCCCAGTTTTCTGGACTGCTACATGATGTTCGCTGCTTCGGTTTTGATAAGGATTGGTTGGATGCAGTTGAGAGGCGTGCATTGTGTCCTGGTTTAGAACAAGTCTCTCAAGGTCAACTGCAAAACTTATTGGACACCAAACACCAAGCTACGAAGGAAGTTGAGGCGATGCGTTTGAAGTTAGGCATCTTGACTCAACAGGTGGAGGATCTTAAGCATCAGCTTGTGCCTTCCGAAGCAGCTCTGGAGAGTATTATTCAGCAGGAAGCCCAAGCTAGAGCTGCTTTGAGCGATCCCCTTGGCTATTAACAGATTGCTTTTCATTTATTTCTTGATTGATTGCTTGATTGTGTGTTACAACTTTGTGCTTTCACGGTAGCTCCTTCATTTCTCAGATATGAAGTGAACTAAACCATCATATTCTATTGCGTGTTTTTAATTATTAATTATTGATCAATGTATAAATGCCACAAGATCGAATAAAGTGATGAGTGATTATATTGTCATACCTTATTGTCTGTTATCACATCCTATTTAATGAACTTTTGATTAATTATCCAAAAATTTGAGCTGATAACAATTTACTATTGCTTTAATATTATTCAAACTCATTGCTATAAATATTGCTAGATATATTTTCTTTTAGTATTGTTTCTATAAGTTTTTTGCCAAAAAGTTTTCATAACAGTTTAAAGAGTTTTTTATCTAATGATTATTAATTTGACTTCAAAATGTTTAACATTGATTATATTTTTTTTATTTTGAAATGACCATTTAATATTATAAGTATTTTTTATTAACTTATTTTTATATAAATATTAAATTAATTGGTATTTTTTATAATATTTATCTACAGAATATAATAGTAAGTATATTAAATAAATAAATAAATTGTAAGATAAACATACACGTCCTAATTTTGAAGCTTCTTTGCATAGTTTAATTTAGCATTAAATAAACATTATATTCACATTTTTAGTGTCGATCTCTCAAATTTTATCATAGTCTTTATTTTTTATTTTTACTATTAAAAGTGATGGTAAAAAAATCCATTAAATGAGTTATCTACTTGATAATTATATACACTATGAAATTCCTAATTCTTGATCAAGAACTCAAAATTAGGAACTATCATAGAGAAAGAAGATGACAGAGTGTATATTTCATTACTGATAAATGAATTGGAATACAAAAGCTAAGAGTTACACTAAGTGGAACTGATCTTTATATACAAGCACATTTGGTGGGAATTTGGCTAACTCATCTAAACTAACTAACAGGATTCCAATTGAAAAACAGATTAACTAACTAATTAACTAACTATTATTAATAGATGCTGACCCCCCCTCGGCAGCAAGCAGGCCTGTATAAATTGATGAGGCCTAGCTTGGAAACCATTGCTGAAAAGGACCCAGCTGCTAGACACTTGGTGAAGATATCTGCAGTTTGGTCTATAGTGGGAATGGATAGGAGGCGAATCATGCCTGAGGTATTTTCTCTCTAATAGTGTGGCAATCCAGTTCCATATGTTTGGTCCTTTCATGGAAAACTAGATTGGTGGCTATGTGGAGAGCTGATTCGTTGTCACAGTATATGGAAATGGCGATTGGACGATGAATGGAGAGATCAGTTAGCAAGTACTTCAACCATTGAGCTTCACAATTTGCTAGAGCCAAGGCTTGATACTCACCCTCAGCTGAACTTCTGGCAACAACCTTCTATTTTTGCATTTCCAAGAGATTAATGCATTTCCTAGAAAGAAGCAGAGACCAAAGACCGATCTTCTAGTGTCTGGACATGTACCTCACTCAGAATCACTAAAGCCATTAATTTTGAGGTTGGAGTTGGTAGGAAAGAATAACCCCTGTGCTAGTGCAGATTTGAGATATCTGAGTACTCTATATGTAGCTTGCTCATGTTCTACCATAGGCTTAGATAATTATTGGCTTAGTTGGCTGACCGAAAAGGATATGTCTAGTCTAGTGTTGGTAAGGTATACAAGTCTACCAATAAGTTTCCTATATGAAGAAGAGTTTGCCACAAGTTTGGAACTAGATTTCTGTAATTTCAGGGAATGATCTAGGGGAGTTGAAACCAGTTTACTGGCAAGGAGTCCTACATCTTGGATTAATTCCAATGCATATTTTCTCTGGAAGAGGTAATGCCTTTGTTGGATCTAGCTACTTCCATGCCAAGGAAGAATTTTAGGTCCCCCAAATCTTTGATCTTGAACCTAATATCCATAGTTCTTTTGACAAGGTTGATTTCCTTAATATCATCCCCAGTGAGAAGTAAATCATCCACATACACCAAGATTGCTATGAACTTGTTGTTGGCCTATTTTGTGAACATTGAGTAATCTGCCATGGACTGCTTGTAACCACATTGTATTAGAACTTCAGTAAATTTGTGGTTCCATTGGTGACTGGCATATTTCAGGCCATAAAGAGATCTCTATAAACGATAGACTTGGCCAGGTTAGACTGAGTTCAGGCTAGGAAAAGGCAGCATGTACACTTCCTCATGCAAGTCCCCATGGAGGAAGCCAGCATTTACATCCAATGGTTTAGGTGCCATCCTTTTGTAGTTGCTAAAGCTAGCACTAATCTTATTGTTGTCATTTTTGCCACAGGGCTAAATGTTTCCAAGTAATCTAGCCCTTCAGTTTGAGTAAATCCTTTAGCAACTAACCTAGCCTTGTGTTTTTCAATAGAACCATCTACTTTGTACTTGACTCTGTACACCCATTTGCAACCTATGGCTCTCTTTCCTTCAGGTAAATCAGTAAGGACCCAGGTATTGTTCTCTGTAAGGGCTTTGAAGTCATCCTTCATTGCTTTCTTCCAGCACTCATTAATCATGGCCTGTTTATATGTTTGGGGTTCTGTGTTTGATGTAATGGCTAAGGACAAAGATTTATAATGAGGGTTGAGTTTCTCATAACTAAGAACATGTGATATGGGATAAGTAGTATTTGATGAAGTTGGAACTGTAGTTGATGATTAAAGTGCACAATGGTAGTCCTTCAAGTATGAGGGTGGTTTGCTGATGTTGTCACTCCTTCTTAAAGGTAATGTGTCATTTGGAAGGTTTGAAGGTTGGACAGGGGCTGTTTGTGTTGAGATTTAGGAACTGGGATGTGTAGGTGATGGAGGAATTGTGGTGTGTTGTAGAGTGTGTTGTGGTATATTTTCAGGTTGAGAAGTAGTATGTGGAATATCTAAGGGCTATTGTGCTGGTGTAGGTATTGTTGTGACAGGGTTTTCATGGGGGGAAAGGTGATGTGTGGCATTGGTTGGTGGTGATGGGTTGAAGGGAAATATGTGTTCATGAAATGTTACATGTCTTGAAATTGATAGTTTTCTATATTGTAAATAAAATAAGATGAATCCTTTTGTGCCTTGTTGATATCCTAGGTATCTGCATTGTTTTGTTCTAGGGTCTAATTTCTTTCGGTTAGAAGTTATTGTTGATGCATAACATAATGAACCAAAAATTTTGAGTGAAGTAAGATCAAGTGCAGTGAGGTGTAGGCATTCAAATGGAGTTTTATTGCCTAATGTATGAGATAATAGTCTATTGATTATGAATGCTGCATGTGAAACTACAAAGTTCCAAAAAATATTAGGAAGTTTAGAGTAAAAGAGTAGTGACCTAGCTATGGCAAGTAAGTGCTGGTGTTTGCGCTCTACAATGCCATTTTGTTGTGGGGTTTCAACACATGTTCGTTGGTGTATAATGCCTAAGGAAGCATAAAATTAGGGCATGATGAATTCTTGACCAATATCATATCTAATTATTTTTACTGCTATATTAAACTGAGTGTTTACTAAGTGTATGAAATTCTGAATGAGTGATCTAGTTTCAGATTTTGTTTTCATTAAGAAAACCTAGGTGAATCTTGATTTATCATCTACAATAGTTAGAAAATATTTGTGGCTAAGCATTGAAGGTGTATTGTATGGACCCCATATGTCCATGTGAATGAGATCAAATGCAGCATTGGATATAGAAGTGCAGTGAGAGAAAGGTAAATGCTTTTGTTTAGCCAAATGATAGGTTGAACAATGTGCAATGAGATTTTTACAAGTGATGTAAGGAAATGAATTAGTTAAAACATGAAGTTTATTATATGATGGGTGACCTAGCCTAGCATGCCACAAATCGGCTTTATTGGTGGGATGTGTAACACATACTGAAAAATTATTTAAAGAAAGAGTAGTAATAGAATCTTGTTGGACCAAAGTATATAGAGCACTTCTTAATTCAGCAGTTCCAATCTTCTTCAAAGAAGGCTTTTCCTATATTACACCACCAAAGTCAGAGTAATACCTGGCAGTGAAGTGATGCAATTAGTTTGGAAACAGAAATTAGATTAAAGGTGAATTGGGGCCGAAATACAGTAAACATTAGGTAGGTGTAAATCTTTTGAAAAAATAACACTACCACAAATATTGGAAGTAATTTGGCTGCCATTGGGTAAGTTGATAACAATGGGTTTGATATGCTCATAGCTGCTGAATTTGGACAATGAAGAGCAAGCATGGTCAGTTACACCAGAATCTAAAATCCAGCAACTAGGTAAAGAACCACAAGCAAGAAACCGAGATATATCTGATGCATGATCTTGGGTTTAGGTTGCCAAAATGTGGCTGATGGAGTGGGAGGTAGGCTGAGATTCTGATTGCTGGAGTAAAGCAAGAAGTTTTTGTTGTTGTTCCTTGGTGAAGAATGCACTTGAGTTCTAATGATCTGACTGAGAGGATTGAGAGCGGGCAGTAGAGCCTCGATCATCAATATTTTCAGAGGCTATGAAGTTCATTGATCCAGCATTGTTTTGCATATGAGGAGGTTTGCCATGTTTGATCCAGCATTGGTCAATTTTGTGACCAAATCTGTTGCAATGAGTGCAAAATGGTCTACCACGACCAGAGTAAGTACGACCACCTCGAGAATGACCTCTCCACGGCCGCGAGATGAAAAATCGATGGATGCAAGTAAGGTGGGTTGTGGTTCACCTGAGTTCATGTTCTTGTTGAAGAACTAAGGCTAAAACTTGGTTAATAATATCTGGAAATGGTTTTAGGAGCATAATCTGAGATCGGACATTGGAGAATTGGTTGTTGAGTTCCTTCATGAATTTGACAACAAATTCTTTATCACGGTAATGTTGAATGGTTGGGATAAGGGTGCAAGAACATGGAATATTGCAAACACAAGGTGGGATTGGGCGGAATGTCTCCAATTCTTCCCAAACATTTTGAAGGTGAGTGAAATAGGTTGAAATAGAGCAATCTCCTTGTTTAAGAGAGTGAAATTCTTCAAGAAGAGATGAAGTACGATAGTCATCACCTTGATGATAGCGAGATTTGAGAGCATTCCAGATATCCAGGGCAGTGGTGCGCCACAGCATACTAGGGGCAATTTCTTGACTTAGAGAACGAGTAATCCAAGAAAGCACAAAAGTAGTGTTGCATCTTGATCACACCTCAAACATTGAATCTGCTGGATCTGGTTTCTGGATTGTGCCATTAATGAAATTGTCTTTGTTCTTGAGCTCGAGTGCCATGAGTACTTCGCAAGACCATGTATGATAGTTTGATTGACCCAAGAGAATAGAGGAGATGATTGACACAATCGGATTTTCATTTGGGTGGATGAAATATGGGCTTGAGGGATCTATGTTGTTGTACGCCATGAATGGAGTTTGAAGTCAAGAAGTGAAGAAGAAGGAGAAAGAAAGGGCAGAAGCAAGATTGAGTTCAAGATAGATTGGTTCCTAAAATGATACCATGTGAAATTCCTAATTCTTGATCAAGAACACAAGAACAGGAACTGTCATAGAGAATGAAGATGACTGAGTGTATATTTCATTACTGAAAAATGAATTGGAATACAAAAGCTAGGAGTTACACAAAGTGTAACTGATCTTTATATACAAGTACATTTGGTGGGAATTTGGCTAACTCATCTAAACTAACTAACAGAATTCCAACTGAAAAACAGATTAACTAACTATTATTAATAGATGCTGACATACTTTGTCACGATAAAAAGTTTATACTAAAATTAAGGTAGCACATTGTTTTATTTTGTCTTTTGGATTTATTTATTATTAATATCTTATATTTTATAAAAAAAAAAATAATGTTCAGTGTTGCGTGCATTTTTTATTGGAAATGTCTTATTGATTGTATCTTTTAAATTCATCATGATGAGAAGAAACATGGATATTATTGTGATAACTCTACAATGAGAGTTATTATTTGCTTTGTTTTTCTATGTTTCTTTATTTAACTTAGACATTTTCTTGTTAATCTTGTCATCCACCAATCTAGGTTGTGGAAATCTGATGGACTCAAGAGCCATGTTCAAAGTAACAATAACTTCTTCAAAACAACTCATTAATGTCACAAATGTTTAACTGATATTGTTGATGTGTCTAAAATATCTGTTGAATGTTGTCTTCCTTTATTACAACTACTTGATATTGTATATTGCCAAAAATCAAGGTCAGACACTTATATCTTATTTTAATGACATTGTCTTTGTAGTGTTAGGGTTTATTAATTGACAAAGAAAATATTATAGCTCCAAAAATGAGCATGTGTAGAGAATAAAAAGATACTGGAGACTCTCACATATAAATGTAACACCTTCATTTGCATTTATAAGGTTATAACCATTAACCATTGAAATATACTATATATTATTATAACACTACTACTCATTTTTCTAATACTCAATTTTTGTTTGGTGGCACACTTTTTTCTTACTAGTGGAACACCTTTTTTTTCCTTATTTGCTTGTAAAACTTAAAATACAGGGAGAAAGCATGACAAGTGTAACATCCCCTGCTGCTTTATAGATTGACGACTATCCCTACAAACCAACACGGGTCCTTTCAGCATGCTTTGTCCTCACTCACACGCTTCCTGGGAAAACTTCCCAGGAGGTCACCCATCCCAAAATTACCCCAGGTCAAGCACGCTTAACTGTGGAGTTCTTTCAGTCTAGGCTACCGAAAAGAAGATGCATCTTGTTGGTATAGGTAGTGCGAATCAATTCATATAAGCCTCCTCAACTGTATAGTCCCATACCTATACAGTCTCAGGATCCCTCTCATTCGGGTGTGTAATCGGTCATTCATGTACCCCTTCGCTTAGAGGACCTTGCGAGGAGCCGCTCCTTGTCCGTGTCCTCTTTTGCACCGGCGATCACTCCTCATCCTCGTCCCCGGGCGTTACAACAAGGAAATTAAGGATTAGTGGAGTTTTTCCTCTACTTCTGAACTCAAAGATGAGAGGTGAAAAAACTGGAAGAGACACAATGAGAAAGTAAAGACCAAAGGGAAGATAGTGACGGGAGAAAGACGGGATGAATGGTTACAGAGAGACGGGATGAATGGTTAGAGGGAGGACGAGCTTAAAGAGACGAGTCTCGTTTAGTTTATATAGAGGAATCAACCAAACTCAAAACATCTTTAAAAATTATTAGTTTATTAAAATATTATTATATTGAAGGTTTTTAAAGTGTTTTTAAAATATTATTTTATTTTGAATCTAAACTTAAGACCATTTGAGTTTGACGAAATATATTATTTTGCTAAAATAATATTTTATCCATCAATTTTATGTTATTTTTTATTATAAACTTTTAAAAAATAATATTTTATTTCACAATTAAACTCGATCAGTGCAAGTGTAATGTGCTTTTCTTCCAAAATATATATATAAAAAAACATTATTTATCAAAAAATTCACTATTTTCATTCTTTGAAAATTCGGATTATCTGAATTCTGTGTTAAATTCCTCTTCTCTCCTCAAATCCATGTCCATAAAACTCTCCATACCCCAATAAAATCGTGAACTAATCACACAAAACCCATTACTAAAGAAACCACCCACTCTGTTATGTAGCTGCCAAGCAATCATGACAGTGATATAATGAATTACCTTTGTATAGTTTGGAGGGTTTGTCGAATTATAGCTTAAAGAATAAACCAAGCGATCGCCAACCATTTTGTCACGTAGTTTATTAATTTCTTGAACTTTCACTATTGTTGATTCCATCATTGCATTTGGAAAGTAAATTAAGTTTATGGTTGTAGATTTAGGATGCCCTCTATGCTTTCTTTTATTTTTTTTATCTTCCTTTTTGTATATTAGAAATGATGAAATTATATTTAGGAAACATTCATTAGCAAAGATCCTCGAAAGGCCTTTTGGATATTTTCTTTTGTAAAAAGAGATGTAAATAAAGGGAGTTGTCTTGTGCAATAGTATGTGGTCGATCAAAATGCTTATAATTATAAGGATTTAATTTTTATACACCGATAATTTATATAATTATCTAATTATGTAATACTATATTAATAAATATGGTTAATTCATATCTTTTCAAAAATCATGTAATAAATTGGTGCTATTTGAATATCTAAAAGTGAATATTTTATTGGGATATTGATTTATCACCTATAAATATGATGAAAATGTTTAATAAGTGGGTACTATCACCACCATCTAAAAATAATAAAGTAAATATCTTATTATGATGTCCATTTTTGGATTTATGGGTGCGACTCCTTGCGTTGGGAAGGGGGCCATGCCCATCTAAAATTCTACTTTTTTGATAATTACATAGGATCATGTTAAAAGAAGGATGATATGTGTGTGTATTAATATTTAATCTCACTTACTTAATATATTAATATTCATCCAAAATAATATAACATCTCTAATTTTCTCTTATGCTAATTAGCTTATCTTTATGACATGATTTATTAGAATAAATAATTAATAAATTAAATAAATAAATATTAATTAATAAATAAGAAAAAGCTTAGTTAATTAGGAAAAGTCAATAGAAAAGTCAACACAATTAGATAAAGGACAAAAAGATAATTTTAAATATTTAATAAATTTATAATTTTCAAAAATTAAAATTAAAAATAAGATTTTAAATGATTAATAGCACCCCACAAGCAATTAATATTTAAACTATGAGAGAATATGTAAAATTTAAAATTTAGATAAAATCAAGATATGATTTTTGTACAAATCCTTATAAATTATTATCAAACTAACTGCAAGGTATAATTTCTCTCTAAATCCCTATTTTTTTTAGGTAACAAATAAATAAGAGATCCAAAACTTTAACTAATCTATCTTTTAATAATAATAATAATAAAAAATAGTAGTAGTAGGAATAGAAATAACAGAAGAAAAAAAATCAGTCTCATATAGTTCATCACTTGATGTAGGATTTTTGTGGTAAACTTTTGATTTCCAATTTATTTGTGCATTCTAACTTTCAATACACTATTTCTGCAAATTATGCAGCAATGTCTCTCCCAATTGATTTGTGCTTATGTGCATTGTTTCTGCGAGTTATGGAGCACTGCCTCTCCCAATTGATTTGTGTTTATGTGCATTGTTTTAAATCCTTAAAATTCGCCCTTGGGACAACCCCATCAAAAGTTCTATTTGATATGTTGTACAAATTTAATTGTTATGTAATGAATGAGTTACAATATGATGTAGTACATGAACTGTCATGCTAATGATTATATGCATATTAAATATGACTATATGATATGCATTACTACACTGTATGACTTCATTAATCTACCAACGTTAAATGAAAGTACTAAGTTATATACATGAAAGATATTGGACTTAATTCTTACTAATAAATTATTAATGTGACATAAAATGTGAAAGATATTGGACTCAGTCTTTACTAATGAAACATTAATATGATATGAAATGTTAAAGATGTTGGTCTCAGATCCCACTGATTTGGAAATAATCGCTGATTATTCTAACATCCTATTTATCCTCAATGTATTTGACGATAACGATTGGCTTTTGATATGAGCTTATTACCTCATTGATTGGATAAACTGGATGTATAAAGAAATATATATATATATATATGTATAAAGAAATATATGTATAAAGAAAGAATCTTATAAAGAAAAATATATGTAAAGAAAAGGATGAATAAGGAAAGAAAAGGCAAACGAAAAAACTAAACTACATACTTTATGTGACTAAATATAGTTTGATATGTATGTGTATGTTTACTTATATTATCATGCATATATGAAATATAGTATTGCATCCATGTTAAGAAAAACCATATTACAAGATACGTCTACCTTGGATAAAGATTTTCAGAACTTATTAATTGAAATTTAATGTATGCTCATTTTTTAAAAAAATAAACTGAGATGGTTGGAAACGATTTCAATGACATTTTATTATATGTTTTTTACTGGGAATTTTCGAGTTCTTACCCCATTTTATTTTTGTGGCATATCCAGATGATGAGCAAGTAACTATGGGTCATTTAGAGAAGCACATTCAAGGAAAGTAAATGGGATTTTATTTAAGATTATGATAATAGGTAGGATTGTATCATAGTTTAGATGACTTATTTAGATGAGTTATATATAACTCTATTGGAAATTTAATTACTTCATCGATAATCAAACCAATGTTGGTCGGATAATATTTATTGTTTTTACTATTTCTGACATACTATTTGGATTCATCTACATATTTATGGTGTGTAAATTATTCATATATCAAATAATTTGTATATATTTATAAATGTGTTAATTAGCTTTCCCAAAATAAATATGGTATATGATTTATATATGTGCAAGGATTCTATTTTGTTTTTTATAAAAAAAATTATTACCATTATTTTTCTTATATCTTATTTTAGTAGAAAAATTATGAGATTGGAACATAATAGCTAAAGGTTAACCTTAACATGACTCGAGCATGAAAGGGTTAAAATTTAGGGTATTACAAATAATACTATAATTAGTGGTGTCTTCTAAATCATTAGAATTATTAATTTCAAGTTCCATCTACAAACATGAAAAATGAAACTACTGGGTTCTATGAAAATGAAGCTATTGCAAATTATATAATAATGAAACAACTTGCACTAATACAAATCAATTCAAACAATTGTAAATCTTTAAACTCATTGTTATCCTAATGGAGCAGAGACCTTCGAAATTGCCTAGTGAGTACTCATTAGCAGATTATATTAAATATTAAATACATGCCTTGATTGGCTGTGCCAATTACATTTATAGGTACGACAAAAAGTTGAATTCAATTCTAGTTATGGGTTAATCAATAATTATCTTTATAAAAAATACTTTGTATATCTTGACGTGATTGTTTTGTACTACCACATGAAACATTAATAAATATATTAGTTTGTTTTTTTTTATCTTTTTTAATATAAAAGATGTAGCAAAAAGTCAAAGTAGTGCTACAATATAGATTTAGGAATTTGTCATTTCTACATTGTAAAGCAAAATTTCCAACTACTATATTCATAGTCCCTCATTAAGGATTTATGCAGTATATGCAGCTCCATGAAAACTATGGAATTGGAGCATTTCAATACCATTTTACTAACATGCATCAAACTGAATCTTCTTTTTTTTTTAAGATAAATGATCAATCAACGTAGCCTTCAAACACAGGAGAGAGAATCAAATCCAAATACAAAGAAAATAATCACACAAAGTTCCTAACAACACTTATATAGAGATATAGCTTTATGGCCTAATTGAGAAAGTAAATCCCACTTATTATGCTCAAAGTATCGAACACCAAATACATTTTCAATCCTTTGCGCAAGCCAAACAACAAAATGCAGAGGATCTTGAAGTGCACCCTAATAAGTAGGCATGCAAATACTGCAAACCACAATTGAAAACAACTCCGCCTGCTTGGCAGACAGCCTTAGCCACACTTCAGGATTCTCTGCAAATTGCACTTCAGTTTTTTAATATATATAGAACAACATCCTTCTTCAGTCCTAATCCTCTTTAATGACTTTCCTTAGCTTCGTAGAAGACATGTCATAATCTTCTGGTCACACGACAGAAGGCTTTGCCGCGGTCCATTATTTATCAAAGGCTGGCTTTGAGGAGTCACAAAAGAAGCCAATTCAACGTGAGCCGGGTTCTCAATTGTTTCAGACCACGAATCATGTTCATCAAAATGAATGTCAGCATGTGTGGTTCGAAAATTAATTGGGCTATTGAGTTGGATTGATAATATAAGAACTTTGTACCACATTCTCAAAGGCTGAAACAGATTATACCTTGATGAAATAGAAAGTTTTAGTAAGATGGCTAAGCAATTCAGAATATGTGGGATCCAAAAAACCTAAGAATAGAGTAAAAAAAAAAAAAGAAGATTCAGCAAATCATCCAAAAAAATAGACAGACCAATTAATCAAGAAATAATTAAATATTATTTTTCTTTTGATAAAGATTATTTTTCGATAAATAGCATCATAACGCTCAACTCATATAAACAACATATAGGGGATAAGTTAGCTCAAATACACAGCAGTTCACAATTATTAAACATACAAAATAACTAATAGTCAAAACCCCCTATAGTTTTCACAAACTCTTTTACAATACAAAATACTAAGTTCTCATCATAGTATCCATTTTCCACCCAAATTTCACTTACAACTTCATGTAAAATTAATCATAATTGTAAAAACCCAAGAGGACTCACAATCAACCATGTTCATAGCATCAAGTAAGGGCCAAAATAATTTGTATTGGGCTGTAAAAACTCAGAATTTTAGCAGATTCTGCATTTTTAGATGCATGGTTTTACACTTATTTGGGTTGTCTTCCATTCACTTTTTTTTTTTACAATTATTGATACTCAATCCCAACCTGGAGGAGCAAAACTGCAAAAGGAAGAGTCATACAAAACGAAGACAAAGACAACATATAGTATCTGTTTTAGCATCCTAAGCAGCAGGTGTAAAGGCAACCCAAATACATAAAACAACCCTTATAGTATCAGTACATGACATCTCTAATCAATTGCTTGAAATCATCATAACCATCAACTTGTTTGGTATCAACCAAGATATGCCTTTCCATTTTAAGCATTCAACCGAGTATTCATATTTTATTTTTTAATATGATAAAAGTAGAAATATTATTTGTTAACTTTGATTTAATATAATTGATAGTAGTTATTTGATATATATACCATTACCCATGTAATCTAATAATATTAATATTTTCCTATGGCCTAAACAAAGATTTATTATAAAAATTAAAATTTATAAATATAATTTTTCATTTCAATTGATAGTTTTTGTTATTATTTTAATATATGGAGTGGTTGCATTTCCAACAACAATAATGGGATAACAAAGAATAAATTTTTTTTTTTTTAAGAAATAAAAGTAGCGTCCATTATTAGTAAGCAAAAAGTTTTAATATAATTTTTAAGGACTATAAATATTTTATATAATTTAAGAATTATAAATATAAATATTTGATTATTGAACAACTAAATTAATCAGTCAAAATAAATGTTACACAAATCTATCTACTACACAATTCAAGAGTTTTAGTTTCATCTGTTCACGACATGTTCAAAGCCACGTGGCTACTCCTTATGTGTTCCCAATTGATGAGTGTATTGCAGCCGCATAGACACGTGCTGCAAGAGAATGATGCCTTGGAAATCCCTATTCTGCCTAAACAATTAAAAAGAAATTAAAGTTTAATTTTTATCCGTTGATATTACTTCCTTCCCTCTTTAATTTGAGTTTATTTTACCATATCACAAAAATTAAGGTGATTCGTCGGATTATTGGTCTTTGAAAATTATAGAGATAAATATTTTTATCATTTCACATAAATAATTTTTCTATTAAACAATTATATTCATATTTACTCTTTCACACTAATCATTAAATTGATAATAGTATAAATAAAATTTATATTATATATATATACAAATTAGTGTACAAAAATATCACATAAAATATTAACTTTCCACCACTAAAGGAGCTTCAAATATTTGTACAATATTAACAAAATAATAAAATAATTCAACAAAACTTTTCTTTTGCCTTTAGAAAATATACAAAAAAATATTTTACCTGTTTCATTAGTATTTAAAAAATTAATAGAGAATTGTTTTTTATCGTTCCGCATAAATAGTTTCTATACTAAACAATTATATATACATTTACTCATTTTCACTTATCATTTTATTATTATTATTATTATAATAACAATATAAAAAATTTATATTTTTCATATATATAGAATTTAATTTCAAGAAGTATCAAGCAGGAAATAATTTTAACAAGCATCACATAAAATAGAGAACTTCCCACCGCTGAAAAGATCTTCAAATATTTGTATAATATTAATAAAAATAATAGAACAATTCAACAAAATTTTCCTTTTGATATTAAACAATTCAACAAACTGACAACCTCTTTTTATAGACAACCTAGAGCCCGAGCTCCATTGTTATCCTCGATTGACCTCATTACCTTGCGGCTAAGCTTCATTGTTATATCTGATTAACCTTCATCATATGCCTGTTAGTCTCTGCCACCTGTCAACTGAGCTTGACCATCTCAGCCGAGTTCTGCCTCCTTCTTGCCGAGATAAATCTATTTCCTCTTGGATTAGCTCCACCTTCTCTTAACCGAAATCTTTTTTCATCCCTGCCGCCCCCGACGAGCCTTGACATAGGTTGGTCAACCTCTACCTCCTTAGCCAAGCTCTGTCTCCTCCTAGTTGATCTCTATTTCCAATAATCACCTTTCAGTCGGGCCCTATTACCGTCTTCGATTCACCTCCCACTACTACAAATAAGGGAGCTTGCAGCAGTCCATCCACGGCAGTTTCGAAGGATAGTCGTTGGTGACCATTAAAAGCAACATTTCCCTGCGGTTCCTCCAACCGCCACCACTTGCCAGTGAAATTTTGGCACAAAGCCTTCTGCTTTTCCATTGCTCTCCCACGTCAGCCCCAATCTCTCTTGTGTTTCTACTCTTCGAACCAAGGTCATTGTTTGGTCTCCCCCAAAGGCTCCAAGGTCAGTGCTTACTCTCACCCAAGGCTCCAAGGTCGCGGCTTTGCCTCACGTGACGCTCCAAGGCCACCTACTCAGAGATCGTTGCCCCTCCGAGGTCGCCGCCAGCTCCAAGGTTAGTGCTTTCTCGTGTGAGACACTCCAAAGTCTTTGGTTTCTGGCACACAAGACCCCAACGTCATGGGTTTCTGGCACGCGAAACACTCCAAGGTTGCCGCCCGCTCCGAGATCACCACTAGCTCCGAGGTCAACGCTCCCTCCGAGGTCGCCGCCTGCTCCGAGGTCATTACTTTCTCTTGCGCCAGGCTCCGAGGTCGCGGGTTTCTCACACGCATCGCTCTGATGCCACCTGCTCCGAGATTGACTCCAGCTCTGAGGTGACCTCCCAGTCCAAGGTCGTTGCTTTCTGTCATGCCAGCCTCCAAGGTTCGCTGCTTTCCCTCACGCAAAGCTCTAAGGCCGCCGCTTTCTCTTGCTACCTAGCTCACCCCCCAGCTCAATGGCGTCAAGGTCGTTGCCTTGCTCACGTCCTAGCTTGTAACACCCTAATTTTTAAACCAACTCTCTAGAACTCATTAGGTTATTGCTTCTTAGTCTCATCATTTTATTAAAATACTTAGTGGAAATTATGAGTGAATTTTTTTTTTGAAAACATAAATCAAAGTGAGAGCCGCGCTCGTATCTAAACGAGAGACATAGATATCAATCATAATGAACACAAAAGCTAAAGCAAGTAACAATAGAACAATGGTCATCACAAAAAAGGAAACATCTCATTAATAGTATAGTTAAGATACATAGTAGTCACGCCCTTATGGGATCAGGCTGAGCTTGTAATACATAGGGAAAATGGAAATACAATAGAAATACATAAAACAAAGAAAGCATAGGAAAATCACAACTACCCGAGTGCACCTAAAGTGGATAACCTCAAAACAAAAGAAGGTTTATCCCATCTATGTGAGAGTGTGTGTACTAACCCTCCTCTACGATGTTGGCTATGTGAACCCAGGGTATGGCGGAACATAACCAATCCACGGACGCAGTGTGGCAGGAGTAGGAACACGTGAAGATTGAGCGTGAGCTCCTCGGTAAGGGCGTCTCTCGGCTCGCCAAGCTAGCCTCGGCTGTGTGACAGTTTCCTCGCTCTCGCCTCGCATGAACTTAGGTGTAGGAGCAGAGCTCTCGCTATACATATGTGCCGGCGGGTCCTCGGAAGGGTCATCCTCCGAACTAGGAGACCGAGGCACATAGTCCTGGAAGTCTCGAGGCATCGAACCACGAGTGTACGTCCGTAGAATCCTCTCATCTCGCATTCGGGCATGCTCAAAAACCATCGTATCGTAGTAGGGCGACATCGGGGAGAAACGGTAACTCTGTATAGCGTGTGCAAAGGGGCATCCGATGAACATGAAGACTCGTACTGTGCACTGCCCCTCAAAATGATATGACCTGTGGTCCGAGTCAAAGTGAACCTCCCAAGTCGGCGTGTCGACGAAGACCACAAATGTCGCCATCGCTCTCTGAAGATGTGACGGAAGAAAGAGAAGGAAGAGAAATGAATGAGAATTCTTACTAAAGAATCTCAGTAGGAGTCTCCTATCCTGGGGTTACATCGTTCACATCCTCAGGAACCTTGGATTTATTTGTAAAAGGTGTGCATACATATAAGATTCATTATTAGGGTTTATAAAACCAATTATCCAAGGTTCATTCCTTTTAGCATGCATCTTGATGTCATGAATGCAACATACCAAAACATGAATGCATGGCAATACTTGAGCATATAAACCAACAAATCAAATCATATAGAAACAATCCATGTGGCATAAGGGCAATAACTTCTCAAATGGAACTTTCATCAATATGTGTGACATCATTCATAGAATCTTTAGCAATGTAGAGGCCACCCTAATTAATAACTAGGCTATGAGCTCATCCCCCAGCTAGTCGTCACTAGCTCTTGCTTATTATCCGAATAAGCGAATAATAAAATAATGCACTCGACTACTTAAGAGTACGGGCTAGGGGGCTAGGGAACTCCTCTCTTAGGATATACCCTCTTTGAAATGCTCTACTGGCCTCGAGTGCACAGCGAATTGTCCGCTTTGGAAAGGCTCATGTCCAGTCCCTCACGGATTTGCCTCCTCCTCACCATAGCAGGAGAAGTACGTCTCAGTGCTTGTCACATAAAAATCTCCTAGGGGTGCTCGGCCGAATCGGTGTCACCCAGGGTTTTCAACTCATGTGGTACTTCGAAACATCTTTCAACCCTTTTAGGTTTGATAGAAATTCGGCAACATAATAGCTGTTAAACCGAATTTCCTTCAAACCAACATTCATACCACAAGCTAAAAACACAAACATGTTTCTCATTCAAACCTCATGCTTAGGATAAACTCATGTCTCAATCAATTCATCTCATCATAACTCACACATCATATACATCTCAACATCTCATTACATTATCATATAATTCAAGACTTCTTAGTGTCATATGCATTGACCCTTAAGGTCCTTAACTCACAATCTAAGTTATAAATCATCACAACTTAATCTCTCGGATACCTATAGGCTCATATCTAAGTATTCCTCATTCAACACTATGGCCATAAACATCTCTAAACCCCAAGAATGCAGAATCTAAAATTCTAACTTTACAGGTACCTAGGAGTCACAACAATGACTCTTTATAAGTTCGGTTTGCTCCTAAGGCATCAAGATCAAGTTGTAATACCTGGGTTATACGTGTCAGTAGATAAGTTCAGTATGGTCCTAGGGTCCCTCGAGACCCACCTATGTTACCAGGTTCGGGTTCTCGCTAAGTTTGGAACCCTACACCTCAATGGAGGGCTATGTGTTTGAGCCACAATCTTGGGACCAAAAGTCCCGGTAATGGCTCTCCAAAGGAAAATGAATTAAAGAGTGATTTTTAACAAATTTTAGGAAACCTCTAGATGTCTTTTTGTAGCCCCCAAGTTTAGAAAATCGTCGGAATTTCAAAATTTGAACTAAAACTCAAAAATGAGATTTTGATTGGTTGGAGTTTTGATTTTTTTGATATTTTATTTGAATCCAAATGGGGGGTATTTTCTTATTTACATTTATGATTTAACTTAGAATAAAGAAATGGAAATAAGTGGGTGAGAATAGAGGTGACCAGATATCATGACAGCAAAAATTCTACAGATTTGAGTTTACTGTCACCGCTATAGCGGTCATAAGTGCATAGTGTCAGGAGCAAAATGCGGCTTGACCGCTATACATATACCACTATAGCGGTCCCCCAAGACCCTAAATGGTACAAAAACATCACCGTTTCATTTTTTGCCCTTAAAGGGGCATCAGTCTCCTTCCTCCTTCATTGTTGATGAACCAGAAACCCTCCCCACCATTTTTCTCAATCCCATTCAAGTGTTGCTTCCCCAAATCATCAAGGTATGTTTATGTTGATAGATTTTGGTCTCTTTCCTTCCATTCCCTTCATGTTCTTAGTATAGGTTATTAGTTTTTCCTCATTGTTGTCAAGTGAGGGTTGCTCCCCCAATATTGTTAGAGCTAGAATAGGGTGATTGGAGGTTGCTAGATTTTAATATTGAGTTTTATGATTGTTATAGTCGACGTTGGTGCCCTCCCTGCTCTCCGGAGCTCAGTTGGTGTTGACGTCAACTCTCCCTCCACTCCAGGTGAGTGGGTTTGACCTTATGACCTTATTTTGGTCATTCTATAATTAATTTCTAGCATTATAAAAATGTTTAGAGAGGGTCTATGCTTGAGTTGGTCATGGACTGATATATATAAAAATCTTCTTGCAAGTATTAGCATGAAAATTTGAATTTACAATGATGCATGGAACCATAGTTGGTAAATAGTTATTATTATTGATTTACGCCATGATTTATATATGATTTATGATGAGGAAATATATTTTTTTTTTTATGAGAAGCAAAAATTGCAAGGTTTGGAATGATTGGAATTTTCATTATATGATTTCAGCTGATTTTAGACTAGAAAATTTTAAAAGGACAGAGTTGTGAGTTAACGACAGTTATTCTGTTAACCTTAGTATACCAAGGCCCCCCAGGGGCAAGTGATCCGTATTTTGATCAGTCGGCCAAGGATGCGGTTCACCAGGGACCATTAAGATCTCATATAGTTAGGGGCTCTTGTTCGCCAGGGACTGAGCACCCAACATATAGTTGATGGATAGTCTGTTCCCACTCTTTTAGTTATTCTGAGAATCAATGTTTTTATTTTTATCCAGTAACCAGGACTTTTGTAACTAGTATGCAATTATAAATTGATGTGAATTATACTTATTGTATTATTATTATTATGTATTTTCTTTCATGTCCTATGTATGGTTGTAAATGAGGATCCACTCACTGAGTTTTGTCATGAAACTCACCCCTCTTTTCTTCCTTTCTTCACAGATTCAGGTGTAATGCAGGATCCTCCTCTTTCTCCCCCTATTCAGCAGCTTTAGTACCCTTCAGCTTTGTGGTGAGCTTCACATTGATGTGAAGTTTATTTATTTTGTATAGAGTGCTCCAGTGACGGTGCGGGCAGGGTCCCGGACGAAGCATTTAATTTATTTTGCTCACCATGATTCTTTTGTATTAAGAATGATTTAGCATCCATGGTATATTTTGTAAATGAGCAACTCAGTTATATTTATATTATAGTTACAGTTCCAGACTTTATTTATGAGAAAAAAAGGAATTTAATTAGGTTTATTACGAGTTCAAGATGAAATTTAAATTATGACTTGAAGTAGATTTTATGAATAAAATATGCATGTAGTTCGGCGCAGCGACTGAGGCTTACGTGGGGATGGGGATCCTCACGTGCCGGTCACGATCCAAATCGGGTCGTGACACAAGTCCTAAACCAATTATGAGTCATTCCTACACATTTAAACTAATTTAAATCCATAATTATCATCTCTAAACCATGCTGGACAGAATCCAGAAAAATCAATTACTAAGGGATCTAGAACTCTCAAATTAATTCTTTTCTAGTTACTAACTTCTCTAATCTTTCACATATGAATTTTAGCATCATTTATACACAAACATACTCATGTTATCATCATCCAAACAGCACAAACAGTGGTCATATAATGGCAAGGCAGAATCGAAATCCAATCTCCATATAAAAGCATAAAACTTGATTTCCAAAGCGCATAAAACTTGATTTCCAAAGCATATAAATATTTTTATCATCTAAAATCATCAAAATATTCTCAAGCGCAGTAGCTAATCTAAATTAAACTCAAGAGGTTTTAAAATCACAAAACTTTGTTTTAGACATTCCTTGAACTCATATAAGTTTAGAAAAATTATGAAACATAGATTTTAATACTTGTAACAAATAAAACTTTCAAAGGCCGAAATCATAAGCTTGAGAACACATATATTTTTCAAGCCTTTGTTTGAGACAACAATGGGTAAGTCTTTGAGCTCTAGGTTCTCTTAAGTGATGACATAAAAATAAACATGTTCATGCACTTGTTTTAGCTTTCATTAGAAAATAAAATGAGAGCATAAAATAAACATGATATGCAACTCATTATTATCTCTGATATTTTTAAGTGAGGACTTGAAACATAAACATGATAATGCAAAGCTTGAAAAATAAATATGATAATGCAAGTTCATTTATTATTCTTGATGTTTGGTGATAGCAAGGAAAGTAAATATGATGTGCAAAGCATAAACATAAACATGGATACAATATTCATTTTAATCTTATCCAGAGCTCTTACAAGACTTTAGAGATACAACCTAACACTTATCTCATCACAAAGAGAGCTTTAGAGTTCTTGAACCAAGTTCTCAAGGAACTATGAGGTTTTTGAACATCACCATCAAGCTCAAAAGAAACAAACTTGTAAAAGAAAATAAAACCTCAAAGAAAAGGAAACCAAAACCGAAACCTCAAGGTAAAGGAAATAAGGAAACCGAAATCAATAGCAAGGAAAAGTGAAGGTGATTCTTGAACTAAAATCATTTAGGTGAGCAAATGAAGATGAAACCTAAAGGAAATAAAAACTCAAGCTTTAGAGGTTCCTTTGAGATGAACACATGGTCATCATCTAGGAGCTCTCATCATTGAGCTATCATGTAAATAACAAGGCCTCATAGTCGAATACAAGAAAAAGGAAAACAAGGAAAGGTTCAAAAAGAAACCAAGAGAAAACTAGAAGAAGATCTCATTTTCAAGCGAAACAAAGTTTAGAAAAAACACTCCTACCTAGAGTGAAGATGAAAACTTGAGCTTTTGAAAAGAGATGAAAAGAGCAACTCCTCCTTGAGGGATGATGATGATTCGGCCAAGGAGAAGAGAAAGGAAAGGAGATGTGTTTTGAGTGAGGTTGTGTTTGAGATCAAGTGTTTAAGAGGTTTGATGATGATTCAAGGTTGTGAGGTGGTGTTTAGAGGTTATAAGATGATGATGTGATGAGAGAATGAGGAGGATGAAGATGAAGAGAAAAGGAAAGCTCTCTTGAAACTTTGAGAGAAAAGGAAAGCAAACTCACAAAAGCTAAGAATACTCAAACTTACTAAATGAACCAAAAGTAACACAAGTCCATCTAAGGCACCTATTTATAGAAAATGAAACAATGAAGGCTCACACAAAGGAGGTCTTGGCCGTAGCTTTTGGGAGGGAAAGGAAGAGAAAAATATCTCTTACAACTTGTCATTCAAGCATAGTTTGAGATATGGAAGTTATGATGCAAAACATGGCTTCAAGGATGGTAAATTGGAGTGAAATTTCTTTTAAATTTGAAATGAAATATCTCTTTTAGAAGCAAGGAGGGCTGACTGAATTTAAGCCACAAAAATGAGAGAAAAAGTCTTCTAGAAGTGGTCATATGAAGCATAGATGAAAGCATGGTGTTTGTATGACAAAGTATGGTTTAGGGTGAGGTGGAAGCATGGTCTTTGAGTGTCAAAAATTTGAGCATGTGATGGAAAATGGGGGAGAAGTGGCTTTGGCCAGAATGGGCAGCAAGGAGGGAGGAAAAATCTTCCATGTAATTGTGTGTTAATGATAGGTTTAAGTGTAGATTAGTTTAGGTACAAGGTTAGGAATCATTAAACATAAGTTTAGGTAACTAAGAATGGGGTTTAAGAGTTTTATGACAAGGTTTAGAAGTGCTCATACATCATTAGAGAAGATAAAACTTATTTATGAATAAACAATTGAAAACACAATTCCATGATTTAAGGAATTGGAGAGAGAATTCACTATTTAAGATTCCAAGATTAGGAATCTTGAATTTAAAATAAGATTTCAAGTTGTAATTAAGCATTCTTAGGTTCTAATAAACTTTAATAAATTATTTTGACTCAAGATTAATTATGGAAATTAATTAATCTTCGATTAGAGCCTAATATTGCTTAGGTTTGCTTAATCACGCGATTAAGCTTAAAAACACAAAACTAGGGGCAAAATCATAATTTTGCACTAATTTTACTCGGGACCTCCGAGACTAAAACTAAAGTCACAGAATACATAAAAATGCCTTTTAAAATCATCTGGAGAAGTTTCGGGTTCATTCGGCACTTGCAAAAGGGTAAAACACCACAGGGGTATTTTGATCATTTTGACCCGAAAACTCGAAAAATGAGATTTTCGATCCTGAGAATGTACACAAACCAACTAATCCCCTTCCAACATTGAGTTTGCCCTTCGAGGACTATCGGATCGGCCTTCCTCGAATTCCGGGCCAAAAATGACCTGAGGGGCATTTTGGTCATTTACACTCTAATAAAAAAATCGGGGCGTTACACAGCTCAGCAGGGTGAAGGTTGCTAGTTGCTTCTTCCTCACCTCCCATCTTAGCGTCAAGGTATCTTCTTTCACCATTGTGTCTTCATTAATGTTTATAATTCCCTTATGTAGAGATTTCAAGATTCAATTTTTCCTTAAGAGTTGTTTTTGTTTTGCAGTTAACGAAGGTCAATTTTTCATACAACAACACAGAATCAGATTGCTCAAGGTTTGTCCTTGTATACTACATTTTATATTCATTTGATTTGGTGATATGATTGTTGACATTTTACATATAGCAATCTGTTAATTTTTTAGGCTGTTCATATTTAGAGTTCACTAAGAGGTCCTCATTTCACTCAAACATTGACAAAACACCTGTACAATGTGAGTCCCTCATATGCTGGTACCAATAGCAGATTCATGACATTGATAATTTGGTTCATTCTTATGTGAAAGAATATTACATATTTTGTTTCTTCTATCCATGAATTTTACAATATGTGAAATTAAATTCCGTGGGAAACTGCTATAGCATTGCTTCTCACACTGTGTTTCATTGGCTAACTAATTGGCTTTTTTTTCCTGATTAAATTTAACTTCATTATTAATTACAATGTGTGCTTGCCCTAGGTTCCGATTTCAAACCATATCCTTTGTTGTTGCAACATTGCCAAGATAGCACTATTTTAAAGTGTTCATTTATGTATATGATTTTATTTGTATTTTATTTTAGATCCAGAGCAAACTGTTTGTGCAATCATTGGTTTACCTACCAAGTAAGAGCTCATTTTCCAATTTGTAGTTACTGTTATTCTTCACCATTGTGGTTGTGATGAGAAAAGCATATGTGTGCAATTTGGAACTAATTGATAGTATTTGTACTTCATACCACATCTAATGGACATTGTTGTGGGTTCTACCTCTCTGTTATCTTTTGGTTTGCCTATTTAGGCCTTGGTTGTGTTTCTCTCCCTCTAAAGGATTTCTTTTTTTACTTGACAAAAAGAGCTCAATTGGCGGAATAACATAGGGCAAGTAGGGGATGCCAACCTGGTATCTTTGATAGGGTGACAAGTAGTATAAGGTGAAAACTTTGAAGAAGGAGATAGGGAATTGACTATCAAATTATTGACTATCAAATTTGATAGATAGATAAATTATTGACTATCAAATTTTGTTGCACCGAATTGTTTCCTATTTCTCACATCAATTGGATTCAATTGGACTTATGATTAACTTTGTGTTTTTAATATTGTAGCCTATATACTTTTCAAACTTTCTGGTTAAGATTCTGACTGCTGACTATTGGTTTTCATTGGATTAGAGTCATAAATCCAACTTTGACTTATTAGATTCTTTGGAAGGCTTTCTTAATACAAGAAGGGGTAGAAGAAGTGCCCCAAATTTCTATCCTGATGGTAACTCAAAAGTGGTACTGGTTCTTCCCCTTCCCCTTGTTAGCCTTTTAGGATAAAAACTCTAGTTTTGTATTTTGTAAAATATTTTCATTTATTGGACTGTTCTTTAAGTAAAACACAATTGGCTAACATATTTAAGAGTAGTGCTAGAAATATATAGATGTTTTCTTGTAGCTTGTTGTGTGAATTATTTCCCAAAATGCCTACGATCTGTGCTTCTTCTTTTTTGTGCTCTTGGAGTCAAAGGCTGAGATGGAAAGGCACTCATTGCACTGTACTCCTCTTTACATGATGTAGATTGTTTGGTTAGATGGAAGTAATAGAAGATTTTAGTGATTCAATGATAAGATAAAGACAAAGCTATTGTTAGTGCCAAGGTGCTTCAATGAGTTGGGAACTACAATTGTGTTATTTCTGTTTATCCACTTCACTGTTTTTGTATTTGAAATGACTAGTTAACTTACAATGTGTTTCACTTTTTCAAGGATTAATTCTGTGTACCTGGTTTATGTTAAGTTTTTAACTGCTTCAGCTTATTTTGCAACTTTATAGGATCTTCAAAAATCAAATTCGCAATCTTTCTGATTCTCTGGATAGCTTATTTGATGATAAGGATTCTCTAGAAATTTTCTCAGCCGATTAAATAAAAAAGGTACTTCCCTCATACTTGTTATGGAACATCAGTTTTCTTGCATCTCACTATCAACCTTTAACCCACATGCATCATTTATTGGAGTTGTTGTCAACAAATTGTTACATATAACATATGCATAATCTATGGCTGTGATTGTCAGATGGTCACATATATATTGACATGGATTACATTTGCTTTTTCTATCAAGGATGAAATTGGCTTTTTGTTATATATTTCACCTTGCACTTGGTTTCATTGCATTTACTCTCTATCTTGTGCTTGGCTGTAAAATTTGTATCTAGATTAATCAGTTTCCTTGATATAGCATAGGTTCTGTCCAAGTCAATTTTAGTCCTTTTTGGCATCATATCTCATGCAGGAGCCTGATGAATTCATAGAATTTATTGATGACAAAAGAGGTTCCTTACTTATGATGAATTTTTCTGCAGAGGAAGTAGACTTCGCAATCCAAAAGCTTGGTATGTGAATGTACATCTTTACATGCACTGTTGCTTGTGTGATCGGTATATACATTCCTATGCTATGTGGCTATGGTTTTTATGTACAGGTCTTTTGACTAGCCATGGAAGCGATGCTGGATTTTGATAAATATCTATGTTTTCTAGGATTGTTAATTAAAGCTTGCATGCTTGGACATGCTAGTGATACTAGGTCAAAGTATGTGAAAAAAATTAAATATTATAAGAGGACTAATATTATAAATTATATATTATAAATTGTAAATTTTAAGAATGCTTGAAGGACAAGAACAAATTGAGGGACATAAGAGGAGATAGGTGAGAGACTAAATTGTAATATGAAATAACAACCATTGTAATGAAAAAATGGATAAAATTCTATATTGTACTTTTTTCTTCATTGTGTTTGTCTACATTCTCTCATACTAAATATTAGTTTAAGTTGCAAATATATGTTTGACAACATATGCTTTCCAATTAAAACTTCCCTATAATTTCAGCCTCCTAAGTATAGGTCACCTTTTTATATATATAGCAAGACAATGAATAATTTTGACCCCCTAAATTTAAAGAAGCCACCATATACATGACAAATAACTAGTATTTGAGTTTTTGAGATTCAAGAGTTTCATTTGTTTTGATTTGATTCAATTTTGAGATTATTTATAGCATGTTGAACATGGATAGGATTGATTTTATTTAATTAAATTACCTATTTCCTAAACCACAAAATGAAAAAAAAAAAAGATAATTGAAATTGAGAAAAAAGCAAAACACTAAGACACTAAAAGCAAAAATGACTTTCAGATCATAAAGCTTCAATACTTTTTCATTGCTTCAGTGCTTGCCCATATAAAATGTAGGTCATAAAGTTTTGAGCATATAAAGTTCCACAGATTTTTGCTTTGAAAATAGCAATGCCTTGATCATCAAAGTTCTACCTGCATGAGTTTTTAGCTTTGATGAAAATAGGGGATTATTTGTCCTAGAATAAGAAAATCATTGGCTTTCCTCAATTCTATTTAGCAAAGTATGTTGGATCATTTTATGTATACAAATCAAGCAAGTCAAACAAATAGAACATAATTTTCCCTTTTGTGACAATGGATGGACCACTTTTAGAGAACAATGGATTTACAAAGAAATAGGATATAAAAAAGTTAAGCTAGGAAGAGAATCACTACATGTAGGATAGTACAAAAACTTGATCGCTCCCAAAGGGAGAGTGACACTAGCAAGTATACTAGGTCGTCAAGTAATAGAGTAAAAGGAGGGGTTGTCGTACCCACAGGGATAATTCAAGTACCGATTCTAGCTAATTAGATAACAAGTTGAACAATTGAAATGAAATGATATCAAAGGAATTTGAAGACTAAAGTGCTAAAGCAATGTAAAAGCTATTTAAGAATTGATGGAATTAAATGCTAGGGTGATTTACTTCAACTATGTGTGATTAATATGCAACATGAACATCAATATGCCTTGTCCACATCTCATTGAGTGATGGTGGGATCTCTATGTTCATTAAAAGTCTTTCTCAAGATCATCTAATGCTACTCAATTAGAGTTGAACACCCAATCTCTTAGCATGCCTAACTCTAACTAAGTGATTTAATTATCAAGTCCTTAAATACCACATGAATCATGTTTGCCTATCTCTAGGTGTCATTCAACTCATGACATTGCATTCATAAGCATGGCTCTTACTCATTCTCTCAAATTTGTAAAAACCCCTATAATCCTAAATTGGTGATCAAGCAATTCAAGATAAATAAGATCAAATACAATGCTCACTATCAAATAAGAACAAGACATAAATTCATTCACATTAGCATTTTATCAAACACATAGCCTCCATAAATCACCCTAAGCAAAGAAGGTTTAGTTACAAGTCATGGGAGACAAAATAAAATCAACATCAAATGAAAAAGCCATAAACAAGAAAATACTCAAAGAGTTGAAGAGCAATCCCAAGAGAAGTCTCCTTCCCAAGTGCTTGATCTTCAATCTCCTTTCTCTCCAGGCTCTAGCCTTTCCTTTCTCCCATTTCCTGCTTCCTCCCTCACTCCCTGCTCCAATGTGTTTTTATATCAATTATGGGCTATCAAAGTAAGTAATGAATCCCAATTTACATGGCAGGTTCATGCACCCACGCTGTAGCGTGGCTATGGCCATGCTAGAGCGTAACTTAAGTGAAAATATCATAACTATGACAGCAACTCATGCTGTAGCGTAGGTTGCCACGCTACAGTGTGGCTTTAGTTTCAGGACCCAGCATGCTCCAGCATGGATTTCTATGCTCCAGCATGGATTTCTGACATCCCTTCAGCTCCATTTCTTGCTCTTTTGCATGCCTAGCTCAAATGCTTCCCTAATTCTTCTTCCAAAAAAGCTATAATCCAATGGAAAACACAACTAGAATGCAAGGTTAACGTCAGTGTAATCATGCAAGAATTTGAACTAAATGATGTAAAAGAGGCACCAATGGAAACTAAAACAAATTATCAATAAACTAAAAGTTCCAAGAAAACTAAAGAAAAAAACATAACTCCTAAGGGAGTTATCAGATAGTGTCACTGAAAAGCATCCCTCTAGAAAATATCTTCTCCACATAATCCTTCTTCAGTTGCTTATTGTTTGTGAATAGATACGCAACAAGAAGTTCTGGCTTTGATTTGATTATATCAAAGCTATCTTCTGTTTTTTTTCTACCTGTAGATGTTAGGGAAATGTCAAACATGAAAAAAAATAAATAAAGTACTTTTCCAATATTTCTCTAAATACCAAAGTTATCTTTCTTATTTTTGCTTGTAGTCATTTTACTTGTTCTTTCTATTTCTTCTAGTTTCTCATTTTACAAGATTATGTTATGCTATTTTTTCTTCAATTTCAGGTGAAGACTTGGAATCACTAGGGCCAGCAAGATGACCTTTCTCTTCTGCTAGCCATGACCCAGCATATGAGGGACCGTCTAACAATTACCATATTATTGATTGTCTTTGTTAATCAATCTTAGAATTATGGAACTTCAATTTCTATGATGTTGCAAGATTATAAGCATTTGTTGTTTTGTTTTATGATTTTGTAAGAAGTTTAAATATTTTAGACATAAAAAATATTATGATATTTTATCAATTATGAGACACTTTCTATTAAAAGTAATGAGTAATTGTAATTTTAAAATTTGTTTTATGGTTGAATTTTGTAGATGTTTGAAAGTATTTGTAATAAAAAGAAATCTATTTTAACCAAGTTTATGAGAAAGAATGCAAAAGGGGGAAGAAATGTTATCTTAGCAATTAGTGGCGGTTTAAACTGTTGCAATTATAAAGGCAAATATTCATTTTTCCAATTTTGCGGCGGTTCCAGACCGCCATTAAATTATTCACATGATTAATAGCCTATTTATTTGCAGCGATTCTTAACCGTCATTATAATTGTAAAGGATCACTTTTACGACGGTTTCAACCGCCACAATGTTTTCAGCATATTATTTCTTTTCGATTTTGGGTGGCGGTTTTGAACCGCCGCAATGTTTAAAGTGTCTCTTTTTTATCTGACATTTTGCGGCGGTCTTGAACTACCGCAAAAGGAACATGGTCTTTTGTGGCGATTATTCCAGCGGTTGGCTCCGACCATCGCAATAAGGGTTGGCGAGAGGACTTTAGTGGTGGTTCTAACTGCCGTGAAAGGAAAAAATAACCACCGCGAAAATACTTTTTCCTGGTAGTGTCCATTACATCCCAGTCGATTTCCAACATGTTTGTCGAGCTCCACTTCCTACCAGTCGAGCTCATTCTCTTCTTGGCAAACTTAATTGCCATCTTTGATTGACCCCATCACCTCGCGACCGAGCTTTGTTGCCATCTCTAACTAACCTCCATCATATGCCTATTAGTCTCCACCATCTGTCAACCGAGCTTCGCCTCCTTTTGGTCGAGATCTATTTCCTCTAGGATGAGTTTCACCTTCTCCTGGCTGAGATCCTTTTTCATCTATCACGACTCGACTTAGGAACGTGACTGGCATGTGAGGAATCTCATCCCTACATAAGCCTTATAAGTGACATGTCTCTCTAAATACATAATTTATCTTAATATAATACTTAAAATATAATCTCTTAAAAATCTTTAACATTTTTGTCTTATTAAAATATAATACTTAATTTCATAAACCGAAAGTATTCAATAATTTAATCTCTGAAAACTCTTAACCAAATCTGTTGATCTAGAAATCATAACCATCTCAGTATAAAGAATTAATCTTAAACCTAAAAATCCTTGACCATTGAAAACTAAATTACAAATATGTCTCTAGTTCATCACACGAATCTCCAATCACAATTGATATTTCAATTACATACTTAATATCTGAAAATACTATAATATATCAAACTACATGTGTGAATAGGATTCTGCCTGCACATCAGTAACACCCTAAAAATTAATTTAAGCTTTCCTCGACATAATTTCAAAAATCCAATAAACACAGCAATGATGAGGACAATCCAATTGAACTGTAAAATAAAAAAATTGAATAGTAACCTTGTGGGCCCCATGGGCCCGCCAAGACAGCCAAAATCTTAGAATTAGGGCTTGGAGATGCTCGAAATTCAGAAATTATAGGATTAAGACTAGAAATGGGTAGGAATAAATATTTTATACCTAAAATTAATTTTCGAGCAATATTTGATTACTTGGGTACACTGTTTTACCTATTCGGTGAAATTTCGATATGCTATTTCTAACACCGAAAACTAGTTTACTCTTTACAAAATGAAAGTGATTATCCATTTATATCAAATGAATGACTAAGATTCAATCTTTAATTATAAGATTTAATCTTAGCCATCCATTTTCTTTCTTAGGTCAAAGATCATTAAATTACACCATATTATATTCATTCTTTATATATATGAGATAAACACAAACCAAGCTTCTTCAAGAAGCCAAAATTTCGGCTAATAGCTACAAGGAGAAGAATAACACAAACTCCATGTCCAAGAGCTCAAAACCTCACCTCAAATGCCAAAGACAATAGCCTAGAATTGTCAAAACTATCAACTTCCTTCACTAAACTTGTTCTACGCCTCAAACCCTACAATTCTAACCGATTAAAATTTCAATCCTCCACCAATTCTCACTTTGATCCCTCACTTCCTCACTGCCTAGGAGAGGTTTGGTGATATTTTAGAGACTTTTAAGTGAAGGGAATCCATCTTGGGGCATCTTAGAGCCAAGGATACATTAGTTTCTAAGAGTAGAGCTTATTTCATCCATTTTTCTTTCTAATTTTGCTCTGGAATTTTCTGATTGATTAATTTCAAAATTCCTAGTTTTATTAGCTGATTATACATGAATATTGATTTGTTAATTTTGGTGGATTGTTTGGATCATGTTAGAAAACCCATTTTGGCAAAACAAGTTATGAATCATGTTGTTGGAATTCTCATATTTGACTAACAGGTTATAATTCATGAATTTTCTCAAGTATTTGTAGATGGATTTTATTCTGAAAATTTTATATGATGAAGCTAATATGTTAGGGTGGTTATAGTATTTTTCATGGGTCTTAGAAATGACTTTTACTATTTTCTAAAATATAAAACCGAGACTAATGGTTGAGTTGTCTGGATAGCTAAATTTGGAATACTGAATTTGTCTAATTTTGTTACCATAGTAAATGATTGAGTTTTCATTTGAAATTTTTATAGGGTGTCCAACCCTGAATTTTTGTAGGACCTGATATGATCATTTGATAGGGTAACAAAATTGAGACATCTGGCTGTGATTGAAAATAAGTAGATTCTGACCTCCGAAATTGTGAGATTTTATAAATATAGTTAAAGACCTTATTCTGCTTTAAAATTTTTATAGGAGCCCATTGATACATTGAATTGTCTCTGAAAATTAGCTTTTCTCTGTTCTAGTGATATTTACTAATTTAACCATAATTTTCTTAATGACTAAAATTCTAGCAGCATGTTGAATTAGCGAAAAGGATGATGAGAAATTGATGATTTGATCTAATTTACACTATGTAACTCTATTGATGATGTTAGACACATATAAGAGTAACTACTTATTACAATTGCCTATATATGCAAGAAAAGTATAAGATTGTATTTCTTGGACTGAAGAAAGTAAATCCGGTTTGTTGAAAAATGACTATCAAGATAAGAATGAGATTATATGTCTTAGGTCGAAGAAAGTACATTCGGTCTGTCAGGGAAAGGAAACCTGACTACCCTTGAATTGAGTAGAGGAAAGTAAACTTTGCTAGGAATAGGTCTCTGTGAGAATTAGAGAAAGTAAATCCAATTATCGTGTATAGAAATGAGCTTAGTCCTGAAAGTAGTCTATTACCCATTATTGCCAAGTTAGGGATGATGATATGTAATGCTCAAACGTGACAAGATTAGTTAAGGGCTAAGATGAGTTGAAATAGCAATGATTATAAGTAGTTATTTACCCTACGTGCTGAGTGAAGAATTTTATTATCGATATTGAGACCAATATGTTTGAGTTATGATTTAGTAGTATATGCTTTTATCTAGTGTCGATTAGTATGATATGTGTATATTAAGTGGTTGAATAATAAAATAGACCCACTTTGGAAAAATGGTTTTTGAACTTTAAAATGAACCTTTGATATATGTTGCATGCTCACATTTTCTTAATAAATTGAAGTGGTTGAGATGATGACGATGACATTATGAATTATGTATTTGGGGAAATGTCCTACTGAGAATTATATAATTCTCACCCCTGTGTATTTTTGTGTTCCCATGTCGTCTCCAAATTGAACCAGAGAACTATGAGGCTGCTTCTCAAAAGAACCCAGAACTGCAATAGTATAGTAGTTAATGCTTTTATTATGTTGTATTTAGTAGAATGGATACATATGTAGATGAAATAAAGGACGTACTGTATTACAGCTCATAGTAAAGCTTCCTTTTGTACTTAATTGTGTATTAAATAAATATTTTGGTTTCTTTGCTATATATATTTTAATAGAATCACGATTTAATTATTTCACGATACGATCGATCTTGTGATAGCTAATTAAGAAAGGTCTTTTAACTTATAAGTAACAACTCCTCGAGTATGATGTCATGACTTAAGGATGAGGTTGTACTTTGGAGGATGTTACAACATCCATTGGAGCACTCTATTCTAACAAAACTCTAAACTAAGCCTTACTCCAAAGTAAGACTTACCACAGAGAAACAACTGTATCTATGGAACTGGAATCTGAACCACCTCTAAACCTGCAACTATAAGAGGAAGGGAGAGGGATGAGTCAACGAACTCAGTGAATGAGCTCTCATCCATCACCCACATAGGACAACCAATAAATATAATACAGTATTGTCGCAACCGAGATCGCGACGTGGACGGCAAGAAAAATGAATTTTCAGTTTAAAATGGAGTCGCCACCAAATTTTTATTTAATTGGGAAAAATTATGGAAAAACCCATTTAATTTAAAGAAATTGATCTTTGAAACCAGATCTAAGCTCGGGAGTCGGTTATACTTAGGGAAGGGTAGGAATTTAATCCTACAGCACCCCTAATACACCCGTCTTTAGACGGTACCTTAATTAATTGTGCAAATTATTAATAACCTTTCAAAATATTTATTCACATTTTTTATTTCAAGAAAAATTTAAAAGAAAATATTTTTTAGAGTAAGAAGATTTCGGAGTACCAAACTGTCACAGCTCAAGTATCCGTAATATTGAGTTAACAAGCCGTCACGGCTAAATTAACCTCTTTATTTGGAATAAAATATATACATTTCAATGATTAATTTAAATTAAGATAATAAAGAAAGAGGAAGATAATAATAATAATAATAATAATAATAATAATAATAAATAAATAAATGAATAAATAAACAAATATTTACAATAATAATGATAATGAACAAAATTATTTACATGTAAAACATAATAAAATAATATCACAAATAAGTACTAAATAAATATTTACAACAATAATAATAATAATGAACAAAAATATTTACATGCTAAACAAAATAAAATGACATCAAAATAATAATGAAATAAATATATATACATTTCAATGATTAATTTAAATTAAAATAATAAAGAAATAATAATAATAATAATAATAAATAAATAAATAAATGAATAAATAAACTAATATTTACAATAATAATAATAATAATGAATAAGAATATTTACATGTAAAACAGAATAAAATGACATCATAAAAATCTATTTTTAATTTGAAAATTTTGAAACATCGAGCTGTCACAGCTTAAATATCCAAAATATTCAATTAACAAGCCGTCTCGGCTAAATTAATATTTTATTTAGAACAAAATATTTAACAAATAATTAATTAATTTACAATTTAAAGAAATAAAAAAAAGATATTAAAGAAAATATTTACAAATAATACAAATTATAAAAATCTAATTTTTGTTTGAAAATTTAAAACATCAAGCTGACACAGCTCAAATGTTTAACTGAGTTAATAAGCCGTCACGGCTAAATTAACATCCTCATTTAAAATAATTTGATTATTAGCTTAAATTAAAAATAATACATGATACTAATAGACACTAAATATTTATAAACAAATAAAAATAACAATAAATATTTACAAATTAAAAATGGAATGACATAAAATAACCTAATAAAATCTAATTTTGACTTGACAGGAATCACCTGCTCCTACGTATCCTCTAATGCGATGAGGAATTCAAAGTCACGTAGTTCTTTAAAAAAAAAAATTATGATTTGATTGGTTTTATTTTAAAAATTTAGAATATCAAGCTGTCGCAGCTAAAATAATCTAAAACATAAAATTAATGAGCCGTCACGGTTTAATTAATCTTATGATCATATTTTTATCTAAAAAAAAATTAGTTAGAGATAAATTAAACAAAACACTCAAGAATTCATTTTTTAACTTAAAAAAAAACTTACTTTTTCCTTTTTATTTTCAAGTTCAAATTAAAAAGATTTATTTATTTGCTCTTGACCCCAAGTTAATCTAAGCCTAATAAAAAATTCTAAGCTCATACAAAAAGGACTTAAAAGTTTTAAAAATATATTACTCCAACAAACAAACCCAACCTAAACAAATGAACTCCTAATCTAATTCCCTAAGGTGTTCCTAACCAAAAATTAACTAATTTTATCTAAAACTAATTTATTAACCTAATACTACCCTACCTCATACACATACTCACACAAATTCAACACTAAAACACATTTATTAACCTAATGCTACCCTACCCCACACACACTCACACAAACACAACACTAACACACGCACACACACATACACAACGAGACAAACACACACACACACGGATGCACAGTTATCACACACACACACTCACAACTAGACACGGGTAGAAAGAGAGATAGTGAGTGAGAAAGAGAGAGAACAAGAGAGAGAAAGAAAGATTGAGAGAAAGATCGAGAAAGAAGATGAGAGGGGAAGCCGAGAGATGGAGAGAGTGAGATGCAGATGGCGTGATGAAGTGAGGCCCGAGTGAGGGAAGCAAGGAGAGAGGGGGCAGAGGAAGGCGGAAGCCGCAGCTGGTGGAGGAGCTATCGTGGCAGCGCTCAGGGAGAAGCTGGCTCGCATTGTGCGGCCGTGGAAGGTAGCTCGCGATGCATCACGCGTGGAGAGCTGTCTCGGTCGCGATCTGGGGCTGTGGGAGGAAGACAGTGGTGGCGTAGTGCGGTGACTGGGCGAAGTGCCAACGGAGCTTCACAGGCTCGACAGTGGGAGGGAGAGGAGGTGAGATGGAGGATGGGAGGGGTCGCGGCCAGATGAGGTTGTGGGAGGAGGAAGGATTGTCCGCGGTGGTCATGGTGGTCCGTGGCTGACAGAGGGAGGAAGCCGCGGCGGCTTCATGTAAGGGTGGAGGAAGATGTGGTGGTGGTTGCTGGCTCCGATTCGAGGTTCAAAGAGAAAGGAGATGATGGGTGGTTGGGGTTTCTGTTCCTTTTTCTTCTTCCCCTCTTTTCCTGTACTCAGTTTGGTTTGTGTTTCTGAGATTTTTTTTTCTTGTTGGGGCTCAGATTTTGGTTTGGGTATATATTGCTATTGTTTGGATTTGGTTTTGATTTTGGATGATTGCTTGAGGATTCTATTTCTAGCCTTGGTGCATATGATGGATGGCTGTGGTGATCACAGAAGGAGGATTCAATGGCAACTATAAGTAATTCTTAGGCTGAAAATATAAGTAAATTAGAAAAGGAACCCTCAATCAAAGGAAGAGAGGAGCAGAAGGGATGTGATTCTACGATGTAGCGCAGAGGGAGAGTTTGGCGCAACATACACACGGAGGTCGCAATGGCGCAAGGCGAACCTCGCGGTGGCTGTGCAGTGGGTTCGAGGTCTGTGTTTAAAGTGGTGGTGATGGTGATGCGAGGAAAGGCAAAGGTGGTGGCGCTGCTTGAATTTTTCGTGGCTGAGTGGGAAGGAAGGAGCAACAACGGCGCGGACGGTGGTGGCTCGCAAATTGAGGCGTGGCATCAGCAATTGAAACGCGGCAGACCGACGGAGATGACAGCAGTGGTGGCCGAAGCTTGATGCAGTAGGACTCCCTCTCTTCCCTTCTTTTTGTGTATTGAGATTTGGCAAAATGGCTGGGCTTTCAGATCAAAATATGACACTAAAGAAGTATACAAGATGAACTAAGGCATGACTATAGTTTACCTGCAATTATCTCCTTGTGTTTATGCTCTCTTTTTTTTTTTAATCAAAGATCAGATGATGATCAGAGATGGATGATGATGATATATCTTTTTTTATTTATTAGCTGATGATGAAGATGGTTAAATGGTGTTGTTGAATGATTCATAACAATGATGGATGAAGGAGGTTATAATGGTCAGGTCATCAACATGAAAAATGATTTCCGGTTTAGGCTCCCCCCCTTTTTCTTGACTGAGTTTTTTTTTCTGATTGATGATGATCTCTCTTTTATACTCTCATTTCTCTGATGATTTTCACGGGTTCACTGCCAGTCTCCCCAGCTCACGTATTTCTTATAACCGAAAGAATCTCTGTCCCTTGCACAAAGTGGAGAAGAACATCATCATTGTCCACCACCTTTCTCTTTTTTCTTCTTCCAATAACTTCACGTGAATGAAACGAACCAGCAAATCCGTGACTCCTTTTTATTTTTTATTTTTTTTTCTTTTTAAGAATTGAAATGGGCCACCAGAATGAGCCTTTTTATTTCTATATATTTTTTATTTTGTTGAAATGGACATGAAATATAAACTTGAAATGAACCTAAAAATAAGGTCTTAACTGAATTTGAAATGGTTTGCAATAAAGACTATAGACAAAACTTGAATTAGTTTGCAATTTCACTTAACTACCAGCATGATTCTATGAATGGGTTAAATTCTAAAAATATGATGATCTTTGGATTTTCATTTTATGGGCCGCATAAAATCGGGTGTTCTGATTGCCCCTCTTTACTCATTTCTTATAAAAAATACAAAACTTGGATTTTAAATATTGTCTTCATAAGGAATGAGTAAAGACATAAACATCGATTTTATTCGGCAATGCTTACAATGCAATAAAATCTAAATCCGAAGTGAAAATGACATAAACTTTCAAGTAAAGTCACATAAAATGATGCGGTTCAGAAATCAAATATGTGTGAATCACTCAAAGAACAATAGCTAACCAATTTGACCCAAATTCACAACTTAAAAGAAATGTTAAAGGACTAATCAGAAAAATGACACTTTGAGATAGTTTGTACATGTAAAAGAACAATCTGATGGTGATAGAAAGGTAAAATGGTAATCTGAGGGTGACATGAAAGTAAATTGGCAATCGGAGGCCGACATGAAATGTAAATTGGCAAACTGAGGCCGACATGAAATGTAAATTGGCAATCTGAGGCCGACATGAAATTAAATTGGCAATCTGAAGCCGACTGGAAAGTAAATTGGCAATCTGAGGCCGACAGGAAAGTAAATTGGCAATCTGAGGCCGACATGAAATGTAAATTGGCAATCTGAGGCCGACATGAAATTAAATTGGCAATCTGGGCCGATTGGAAAGTAAATTGGCAATCTGAGGCCGACAGGAAAGTAAATTGGCAATCTGAGGCCGACATGAAATGTAAATTGGCAATCTGAGGCCGACATAAAATGTAAATTGGCAATCTGAGGCCGACATAAAATGTAAATTGGCAATCTGAGGCCGACAGGAAAGTAAATTGGCAAACTGAGGCCAACAGGAAATGTAAATTGGCAAAGTGAGGCCGACAGGAAAGTAAATTGGCAATCTGAGGCCGACATGAAATGTAAATTGGCAATCTGAGGCCGACATGAAATTAAATTGGCAATCTGAAGCCGACAGGAAAGTAAATTGGCAATCTGAGGCCGACATGAAATGTAAATTGGCAATCTGAGGCCGACATAAAATGTAAATTGGCAATCTGAGGCCGACATAAAATGTAAATTGGCAATCTGAGGCCGACAGGAAAGTAAATTGGCAAACTGAGGCCGACAGGAAATGTAAATTGGCAAAGTGAGGCCGACTGGAAAATTAAATGGTGGCATGGAAAACAACAATGTCCACATTATCTTTTTTTTTTTTTTTTTTTTTTCAGGTTATATGCACAAGTCATCAATTTTCAGTTTATTTCAGAAAAACTAACCGTAACCAAATCAAGCAAACCTCAAGGAAGACTATGACCGATCAAACTCGTAATTCATGCGCTGGACTTTCTGACATAAACTTTCCTTACTTCTGGACCTTTGCTCACCCCTTTCCCATTTTCCTTTTTCCCCTTTTTTAGGATGATGCTTGCTTTTCTGCCGAGTTTGACTGAAACTTCAGAATTCTCTTAGTGTGATGCTAGTCATGGATGTATTCTTTGTAAGAATTATTAGGTTGTATAACTTTAAACTTAAATTTATGCTTACTCGAGACATCATAAATAAATATGCATTTAAAGAGGAAATAAAAGATTGGCTGAATAGGCATCTTCATTGCTTGGTGTATTGGATGACAAGATGTTTGAAAAAGAGATTACAACACAAAACTGAAAGACAAGCTTGTGAAAGACATGGAATTTTGCCCCAGTTTAAGTTCTTTGTGACTTAATCAATCGATTTCTCGCAGCAAGTTGAACACCATAGCCATGATCCTTAATGATGTCTTCAAACCTTTTCTTTCCAAAAATTGCCCCAATTTCAATCTTGGTCAGCTTGATTCACTGGACAAATTCAACACTCAAAAATTGCCCCAGTATAGGTTGCTTGAGATGATGCTTATCTTTTTGCTCTAATTTTTACCTAGGTTGCTCTTTCGAGTTTTCAACCTAATGAGTTGTTTTTTTTTTTCTTTTTTTCTTTTTTTCTTTTTCTTTTCATATTACCCTAACTTTTGCTTAGGTCGCTCTTTCGAGTTTTCAACCTAACGGGCTTTTTCAACATCTTTTCAAGCATAAAACTTTTTGACTGCATCAGTGTTAATTGGTTTGGGCAATTCCTGTCCATCCATGTTTTGTAAAATCAACGCTCCACCTGAGAACACTTGCTTAACAATGTAAGGACCTTCATAGCTCGGGGCCCATTTTCCCCGTGCATCTTCTTGATTAGGGAGAATTTTCTTCAAAACCAAATCTCCTGGATGAAAATCTCTAGGACGGACTTTCTTGTTAAAAGCCTTAGCTATTCTGCTTTGGTACAACTGGCCGTGACAAATAGCTGTCAGTCTTTTCTCCTCTATCATGTTGAGCTGTTCATATCGGGTCTTCACCCATTCAGATTCTTCTAACTCAGATTCCATCAGAACCCTTAAGGACGGGATTTCCACTTCTATAGGAGATACAGCTTCCATTCCATATACCAATGAGAAAGGAGTTGTTCCAGTGCTTGACCGTATATTAGTTCGATATGCATGCAAAGCATATGGCAGCATTTCATGCCAGTCTTTGTAATTCACCA
Source organism: Dalbergia cultrata (assembly GCA_031216105.1). NCBI lineage: Eukaryota > Viridiplantae > Streptophyta > Magnoliopsida > Fabales > Fabaceae > Dalbergia > Dalbergia cultrata. The sequence continues at coordinate 65,603,276 of CM062346.1, forward strand.
CCATCTTGGCGATGATTTTCTTGATATTCTTATTTGCTGCTTCAACCGCACCATTCATTTGAGGCCTATAAGGAGCTGAGTTATGATGCTTGATCTTGAAAGTCTCAAAGAATTTTTGAACTTCGGCACCATTGAGGTTAGGAGCATTATCTGTGATAATTCTTTCTGGAATCCCATATCTGCAGATGATATCTCTTTTGATGAATCTGAGAAACACTTTCTGTGTGATGTTAGCATATGAAGTAGCCTCCACCCACTTTGTGAAATAATCTATCGCCACCAAAATGAAACGATGACCATTTGAAGCTTTAGGATTGATAGGGCCAATGACATCCATGCCCCACATTGAGAAAGGCCAAGGAGATACCATGTTGTGCAACGGAACTGGAGGAGCATTGACTCGGTTTGCATATATTTGGCATTTTTGGCATTTTCGAACATAATTGATACAATCATTTTCCATGGGGGACCAGTAATAACCGCTTCTTAGGATTTTGCGTGCCATCATGTGTCCATTAGCATGGGTTCCACAAATTCCTTCATGGATCTCCGTCATGATCATTTGAGCTTCATGAGCATCCACACATCTGAGGAGAGTGGTGTCATGATTTCTCTTGTAAAGGACTTCAACATTCAAGAAAAAGGCCATGGCCAATCGTCGAATTGTTTTTCTTTGCACTTCATTTGCTCCAGTCGGATATTCTCCTTTTTGAATGTACCGCTTGATGTCATAATACCATGGTTGTCCATCCGCTCAACCTCCACATTGTCACAAAGATATTGGTTCACTTTGCACCTCTACGTGGATGGGTTGGACATTGGTATGGACTTCCAATTTTGTCATTGCAGCCAGGGTTGCCAATGCATCCGCAAATTGGTTATGGTCTCGAGTTAAGTGAGAAAATGACACATCATCAAATTCTTCAATTAATCGAGACAAGTATTTTTTATAAGGCACCAATTTCGGATCCTTCGTACGCCATTCTCCATTAACTTGATAGATTATGAGCGCAGAATCTCCAAACACCTTTAACTCTTTGATCCCTAGGTCAATTGCAGCTTGCAAACCATTCGCGCATGCTTCATATTCTGCAATGTTGTTGGTGCATTCAAAATCTAACTTGATGGAAACTGGGTACTGTTTTCCAGCTGGTGACACTACTATAGCTCCTATTCCACATCCATTCATATTGGCAGCCCCATCAAAGTACATTTTCCATACATTCTCCTCTTTTATCCCATCTTTTTCCACTGTTAACACCTCATCATCGGGAAATTCAAGCATGATGGGCTGTTTATCCTCAAGAGGATTTTCAGCTAGATGATCGGCGATTGCACTTCCCTTGATAGATTTCTGATTCACATATTTGATATCAAATTCAGACAAAGATCACTTGCCATTTTGACATTCTCAATGAAACATGAGGACTATCAAATATGTATTTCAATGGATCCATTCGAGAGATTAACCAGGTAGTATAATATAACATGTACTGCCTCAACCTCTTGGATGCCCATACTAACGCACAACAAGTCTTTTTCAATGGCCGATAACGGGATTCACAAATATTAAACTTCTTGCTCGTGATAATAAATTGCCTGTTCTTTCTTACCAGACTCATCATATTGACCTAACATTGCCCCAAGTGACGTGGGCAATACTGTGAGGTATAATATTAAAGGACGATCTGGTACAGGTGGGGCTAGAATTGGAGGCTTCATCAAATAAGCTTTTATTTTATCAAAAGCTTGGCATTCTTCATTCCACTCCCCAGGCTGATGTTTCCGCAGCAGCTTGAATATAGGCTCACAAGTGCTAGTCAAATTAACAATAAATCTAGCAATGTAGTTGAGCCTTCCAAGAAAACTTCTCACTTCTCGCTCGATTCGGGAGCGTATATTTCTTGTATTGCCTTCACCTTGTCGATCTACTTTTATCCCTTCTCTCACGACAATGAACCCGAGTAACTTCCTGTAGAAGCTCCAATAATGCATTTATTTGGATTCAACCGCAACTTGTATTTTCTGAGCCTTTCAAACAGCTTTCGCAGAACTGTCACATGACTTTCTCCCTCTTTAGATTTGGCGACCATATCATCTACATACACCTCAATCTCTTTATGCATCATGTCATGGAATAATGCGACCATGGCACGTTGGTAGGTGGCACCGCATTCTTCAATCCAAACGGCATGATCAGTATAGCAAAATGTTCCCCACGGAGTTATGAAAGTAGTTTTTCCTTTGTCATGAATATCCATGGGAATTTGGTTATACCCAGTATCCATCCATAAAGGAAAATCGGTGATTTCCAAGATATTATCAACAAGGACATCAATGTGGGGTAGAGGAAAATCATCTTTCGGGCTAGCTTTATTCAAATCCCGATAGTCTACACACATTCTAACTTTTCCGTCCTTCTTAGGTACAGGCACAATGTTGGCCATCCAATCAGTATGTCTTGATACCTCTAAAAATCCAAATTCTCCAAATTGCTTAGTCACTTCCTCTTTAATCTTTAATGACATGTCCGGTCGCATTCTTCTCAACTTTTGCTTCTTCTGGCTCACTTGAATACAAAGGGATCTTGTGTGAAGCAATCTGCTGGTCTAATCCTGGCATATCATGATACGACCATGCAAACACATCCAGGAAATGTTTGAACAATGCAACCATTTCGTATGCTCAGATTTTCCACTATTTTCAGCTCCTTTTGTCTTCTTGGTGCCCATGTTAATCACCTCGACCACCTCATTATCTAAGTCAAATCCTTTTCTGAATAATCCAGGAGATTTGAAAACTGATCAATAGCTTCTTCATCATCCTCAAACTCATGGTTATCGCAATAAGTGCAAAGAAGAGAATCAATTGATAAGCTCCCAAATTCCATTTCATGTGGCAAAATTTCTATGACATTCAAATTCCTGGAAAGTAATTGTGGTGGATTGGAATGCTAAACCAAATGGTGGATTATAAACAGTATGGAAAACGCAAATTAACGAGCTGAGAATGGTAAGGGAAAAACATAACAGAAAAGGAGAAAACAGAAAGAATAGAAACAGAAACAAGGCAAATGGAAAATATGTAGAAAGGTTATTGAAAATCATGCAAATTCATTCAAATGATGTCTTTGAGTAGCATAAACAAAAGCATAAATAATTCTTGAATAATACAACCCAACAAATTACTTTTCAAAGAATAACATCAAGCATCGGTTCAAACCGTCCAGCTTCATCAAAGATCTCATCATTGCTAGCAACATGGACTTTGTTATTTCCTTCAGTTGTTTCAGCATCCAAAGTGTTGATAGTGGAGAAATAACAAGGAGAGTGAACTTCACCGGTTATAATCACCTCAGCTGGACCAGGAAATGTCTCTTTCAAGTGAGGAATCAACTTCATTTTCCCTTTTTGTTTATTCTGTTCTAGAGCCAAGGCACTCATCTTGTCATCCAGAGAGGTCTCATATCCTAGACCAAATCGGTTAGGCTTCTCTGACACCGATATGGGAGTTTGGGAGCCTTGCAATTGTGGTCCTAATCCCTTTCCTTCCAGATATCCACTCTTGGCCATGATGTGAGCCACTACTTGATTTTGTATTAGGGCCTTACCCTGCTCTTGTCTCAAATTTCTATCGCCTCCAGGTTGTGCCATGAACTGTTCTCCACTAGCTCCACATTTTCAACATATGGCAATGTCACTGGTTTAGATACCAGGATCTCCTTTTCTCCGTGGATTGTGATGACTGAACCATTTTCAATGTATTTGACCTTCTGATGCAAGGTTGAAGGGACAGCACCAACACCATTTATCCATGGTCTTCCGAGCAGTATATTGTAGTCTGACTCGATCTCCATCACTTGGAACAATACATCGAATTTGCTTGGGCCGATCTCCAATAATAACACCATCTCCCCTAGGATGCTTTTCTTTGCTCCATCAAAAGCTTTCACTACCATCATTTGTGGTAGTATATCTTCCTTGCTCATCGACAAATAGCTTAAAGTCGACACAGGTAAGACATTCAATCCCGACCCTCCATCAATGAGAACTCTGGGCACTATGTATCCTTTACATTTGAGGGTTATGTATAGTGCTCGTGGGTTGACCTGTGAAACAACTTCTTCATTTGAAAACGTGATCATGCTAACACGTTTCATTGGATCCACCATATTCACCACATTTTCCGATGAGACATCAGGTTTGACATAAGCTTCCTTCAAGACTTTTATTACTGCCTTTCGATGAGGTTCAGACGACATGATTAATGATAAAAGAGATATTCGCGAGTCTTCTTTAATTGTTCCCAAATATCGTGACTCGCCTGCTTCATGATCTTCAGAAACTCTTCTTCCTCATTTTCTTTTTCTTTTCTTTCTAAATCTGAACTTTTTCCCGCATATCCTTCATTGACAAACTTCCCTTTTTCCAGCTCCCCGGGTCCATAAACTCTTCCACTTCTTGTTATTCCTTTCACCTCCATGACACCAGTCACCTCTTCATTTTCTCGAGCCTTCGAGGTTTCCCCGATGTCTCTGCTTATCTTGACCTGGGTCTCATAATTCCAAGGCACAGTATGTGTAGTCTTATACTCAAATGATGTGGGTTTCTTGACAGTAATGACCACTTTTTCTGGCTTAGGAACTACATTAAGTGGTGGTACTCGAAGTATGAAAGGTTCGATTACATTCACCTCATCAGGTATATTCAGCCTCTTTTTTGCTTGTATTACTCCTAAGTTGAGTAATCCCTGTATCCGAGCCTTGAAATCCTAGCAATTTTCTATGTCATGGCCAAGAGCCCCACAGTGATACAGGCAGCTTGAATTCATGTCATATTTCTCATTCTCCTTTATTGTCAGAGCAGATGCCGTGATGTTGTAACCAGACTCATTCAGGCCAACAAAAATTCTCTCCATGGATGTTCTGAGATTCAAAACCTTCTTTATCGTGAGTTCTTCTTTCTCTACAGCATTTACCCGGCCTCCTCTTTCATGATTTGGCATTGGATTATGGACAATATCTGGTTTTGACTCCTCTTGAAAGTCTAGCCTTCCACATGCAATCAGTCTTTTTACTGCCGTCTTGAAGCCTTCGCAATCTTCAATTGAATGCCCTGCTATGTCCATATGGTATTTGCAAGTAAGGTTCGGGTTGTACCAAGTCGATATGGTGGTTCTAACGGGCGTCTGTGATAAGCCGAGATCAAGTGGGCATCAACTAATCGCTGAAAGAGATCAGCTTGAAATGGATAGTTTAGGGAAAGGTGGCAAATTCTGGAATCGGGAACGGCTTTGATTTTGAGTATTTGGTCGTGGTGGTGTGGTGTTTGAAAAGTTCTGAGGATGCACGGTTGAGTTATAGGCGTATGTTGGTCGAGCTGGTTGGTATGGTCGTATGTGAATGTTATTGACTTGCGGTGGGGAATATGGGATGGTATTTGTGGTTTGTGTGGTTTGGTAAAATGGGTAAGGAGTGGTTGAGGCTTGGTATGGTGGTGTTTGGGGTCTTGGGTGCATTGGTGCGTGTCTTGGGGTAAAGGGTCGCTGACTCTGCACATAGTTTACATCAGTCTCCTTCTTCCTGGGTGGGAAACCTTTTCTTGTGTCTTCATTGGTCATGGGAAGTTTGCCATTTTTAGCTAGATTCTCAATTCTTTCTCCAAAGAAGTGATCAATTCAGAGAAATCTTTGTATGTCGCTCCCGCCATTGCTCCGATATAAGGAGATCCTGTGGTTCCTAAAAAGTACGAACACATTTCAGAAAGGATAAGTTGCGGTTGCACTTGAGCGGCCAGAGCTCTCCATCTTTGAGCATATTGCTTGAATGACTCATCTTTCTTTTTCTGCATAGCACTCAATTGTTCTCTAGTTGGTGCTATTTCCATGTTAAACTTGTATTGATTCATGAATTGGTCTACCAGCTTCTCTCCAAATAGAAATCTTTGAATGGTCTAATTGAATATACCATTCTAGAGCAGGTCCAGTTAAACTTTCATGAAAAAAGCTAACGAGAAACTTTTCATCTTTAGACCAAATTGACATCTTGGTGCAATAACTCTTCAAATGGAAAAGAGGGTTACCCGTTCCATCATACTTCGAGAAGTCAGGAATCTTGAAGTCCTTCTAACCACTGCATCGATGGGAGGGCAAAGTCGCTCAATTTCCATATAGCCATAAGTGCTAGGCCCTTGGATAGTTTTAATTTGATCTTGAATCTTCTTCATCCATTCTTCTTTGAACTTGTCCTTTTCTGCTTCTGCACGGCTATTCTCCGAGGAAAATGGTTGCTTTTGGATGACCACACGAGGTGGCTCCCAAATAGGGGTAGCATGCCCATGTCCTCCAGCCTGTACATTTTCTATGGCATGATAACCCTCTCCGATAGGGATAGTAATCGGCATTATCGGTGGTGGTTGTCCAAGAGAGTTATTCGGAATCCTGTCCCCGTCATTCATTCCTTGAGTGATATTTAGAGCTGCATCTGATACCACAGGTATGGTCATTGTTGTAGCACTTGGTTGTACACCTCCTGAGCTTTGGTGGGCTCTCAATAAGTCGAGTGACTCCATCATAGCCCGCATCATCTCCTCCATTCTTCCGTGGTTGTTTGACAACTCGTTCAGCCTTCCTCTCACTACATCAACTTCCATGCTTAGGTTTCTTCCGGTTCAAGTAATTATAGCCGAGGTGGTTACAGTTGGAATAGCTCTTCCCGATTCAGAAACAATTGCAGACGGGGTAGTCCTTCCTGGTTCAGTGTTTCCGCCGGCCATCTTGGTTCGAGCTCTAGTGTTATGAACACGAGTTAGATCGGTATCTTCTTTCCTTGGGCGCCCAATGGTTGCGATGTTTCACCTAAGTAAAAAAAATAGTTTAAGTAAAAAGATAAACATATTGCAATTTGTTAGAGATTGTCAATCGTGCTGAGTCTTGATGTAAGTATCTTTGGTCACAACTTTTCCCCAGAACGTCTCGTTCAAAGGTAATAAGTTATCTTTAATGGATATTGCCAAAATAATGAAACAACCATTCATTCATCAGAGGAGTAGATTACAATCATCATATATTTTTTACATCCATTCCCAGAAATGACGAAAAAGTACATCATAAAGCTAGATACCGATCTTTAAAAATATCATCACCAAAAGGTAATGCCTCTTCAACTTCTTTCAAAGAATTATCCTGTTTCATCCTTCCAATCAAATCTTTGTAGTAGTCGACAAAGTTGCGAAGTCCAACTGGGGTCTTGAAAGGAATAACTTCTTGCTCAGCTATTTCCAGGTATCTGGGAACGTCTTCTATTGCTGTATTAGCTAGCCCTGCCAGATTTGAAAAACGAGTCTTCAACTCATGAATGATGTGACTTTGGTGTTGCACCTCAAACTCCAAATCTGTGACCCTTTTCTTCTCTTCTTCTAAGGCAGCTTGAAACTTCATAGTCTCATCTTTCATGTGTTGTTTTAGTTCCCCAATCTTCCTCTGGTATTCCTTGCTTATCTCTCTCATTTCTCGCTTCATTTGTTCCTCTCCTGCTATTGCGGCTTCCTCAGCAATTTTGGCATCTTGAAGTTGATTACCTTATCAGTTGATTCTCGGCTATTGCTCGGTCACGCTCTTGTCTTCGAAGCCCGAGTTCTTTATTAGCAGCTTGGAGGCATTCCTTGGTCTTCATCATGTGGTCATACCCCATTTTCAACTTCTTAGTGGTGCCCTCTAGAAGTTGGTTTCTCTCGGTGCTTTCGCTTCAAATCTGCATAATTATGGTGAGCACTTTCCAATGCAGCCTCAACTTGCATCTTTTCTTGCTTAACTCTGTCTAACTTCTCTTTTATTTCTTTGATCCCCTCATCATCGCCAAAATGTCAGGATGATGCCTTGTTATGTGGGGTTGTTGTCCGTGTTCGAATGGCGCTTTAATCTCTTGAGCCCTATTCTTCACCCATTGATTCGTAGCTTTCTTTCACCGCATGACTTCTAACTCCCAGTTCTTTTCCTTTCCTGACAACCTTGTTCCAAGCAAATCGGACTTACTGTAGCATGGCAAGATTCTCCAAGTCCTGGTAATACAAGACAAATGGAGTGATTGCAGCTTGGGAGGTGGTCCCATCATGGGGTAACCAAGTTGACGCAGCATCAATGCCGATTGTAATTTATGCATCCTCGGTACCCATGAGGGGAACATTTGAGAAGTTTCCACACCGATAGATCAAAGTCCGCCTGCCTTCCCACCAAGGGTACCATCGGATCATCTTTTCATTCAATTTGGCTAGGTCTTGGGCCCATTCTTGTCCATTCTTCTTCTTAATATGATGCATTTTTAGATCTTCAATCGGACAGGGCGCCTTGTAACTTCTCTGGAATACATGTGCAGTGGCCCATACATACAACATTGGCAGACAAAGATAAAATTCTTTTGCCATTCCTCTCATAGCAAAAATTTAGGGTACAATAAACATCCGCCAAGAGGGTCGGAACAGATTATGACCATGAAATTTATGCGGCGAGGAATACATCAATAGCCGCTAAGTCTACAAAACCTTCAATATTTGGAAACAGAATCGATGCCATAAACAAAGGAGAGCCAATACATCTACCAAGGTGTCCCAATCTTTAGCTTCAGCTAAGCCATACATATGCTTCTCCAAATAATCCCTTGGGAATCCATTGGTCCCATTTCTACACCTTTGAGCTTCATGCAAATCCTTTACATTGATCTTTAAGACAGCTGCTACTGTATGTAAGGAAGGATAATGGCCTTGGTAATGATAAGGTATTTTCCCTTCTAGTGGTAGCCCCAAGATTCGCTCAAATTCTTCAAGAGTTGGTGCCAATTGGAAGTCTTGAAAAGTAAAACATCGGAGAGGAGGATCATAGTACTGTGCCAATGCTGTGATTGCCTCTACCTGTTCTTCCACCTCTAACAGATTCAAAACTTTTCCGTACTTCCTTGCTAGAGAAAGACGTTGTGGCATACCCAATTGTTGACCTAGTGATCTCAGACTTTCTGTGTCAGGCTTCTTAGCTTTAAGATGTAAAGTTTTCTTTAATTTTTCCCCCTCATGATTGTTTGATCTCATGTTTATTTCCATTTTCCAAAGATACTCACAACAAGACTTGGATATGATTCTCTAACAAACCTGGAAAACAAAGAAAAAATGTGATGATTTTCATTTAAATGTAAAAGGAAATAATAAATACTTTGAACATGTTAAAGAATTTATGTATAAGGAAATGAATTAAAGAAAGAGTATGCTACCTTTGTGTCCTATTTGAGTTAAGCTCCTGAGGTCAATCTATAGTTCTATGGTTATTCTACTTTGTGAACACTTGCAATAGGTGGATCTATATACTCAGGATTCTACGGCCTCTAGAGTTAAAGACTCATTTCGAAATACTATCCACAACAAAGAGTAAACCGCTAGGTGTAGAATATTCACAAAGGAGTCACACTCTAGACGAGATTTTCGCAATAACCAAACAGATGAACATCCAAAATGGCTACCACTACACAATCTCTTACCTATCTCAAGTTGCACTCAGACCGGGTATAGGGCCCCACTCGTGTGTGATTAATGTGTAAGTGTTGTGTGTGAAGAGAGCATACAAACCTGAATCCTAAAACTACCCATGACAAAGACCTGCAAAATAGACAATACAGAACAAACGTCTTAGAGCCTAGAGTGCAAAGAAACAAAATAAATATAAATAGACAGAGCAAAGTCTTCTATCCTAGAGTGCAAGGAAACCGAAATAAATATATACAGACAGAGCAAAGTCTTCTATCCTAAGATAGTCACAAAGAATTAAATATAAATAAAAATAGAGCAAAGTCTTCTATCCTAGGGTGGTTACAAAGAATCAAATATGAATAAATATATACAAACAGTAACAAAATCTTTTATTCTAGGACAATACAAAGAATTAGACATGAAAATATATACAAATACGATTGCAACAATATTTAAAAGAAGGAGAATAATAGACAACTAGCAATAAAATAAAATGAAAAGACAAAGAAAGAAAAAAATGAGGTTATAATAATAAGCACAATCAATTATTATAGGCTTGACTCTCACAATCCCCAGTGGAGTCGCCATCTGTCGCAACCGGGATCGCGACGTGGACGGCAAGAAAAATGAATTTTCAGTTTAAAATGGAGTCGCCACCAAATTTTTATTTAATTGGGAAAAATTATGGAAAAACCCATTTAATTTAAAGAAATTGATCTTTGAAACCAGATCTAAGCTCGGGAGTCGGTTATACTTAGGGAAGGGTAGGAATTTAATCCTACAAAGACTCCTAATACAATCTGCCTTTAGACGGTACCTTAATTAATTGTGCAAATTATTAATAACCTTTCAAAATATTTATTCACATTTTTTATTTCAAGAAAAATTTAAAAGAAAATATTTTTTAGAGTAAGAAGATTTCGGAGTACCAAACTGTCACACCAAGTATCCGTAATATTGAGTTAACAAGTCATCACGCTAAATTAACCTCTTTATTTGGAATAAAATATATACATTTCAATGATTAATTTAAATTAAGATAATAAAGAAAGAGGAAGATAATAATAATAATAATAATAATAATAATAATAAATAAATAAATGAATAAATAAACAAATATTTACAATAATAATGATAATGAACAAAATTATTTACATGTAAAACATAATAAAATAATATCACAAATAAGTACTAAATAAATATTTACAACAATAATAATAATAATGAACAAAAATATTTACATGCTAAACAAAATAAAATGACATCAAAATAATAATGAAATAAATACATATACATTTCAATGATTAATTTAAATTAAAATAATAAAGAAATAATAATAATAATAATAATAAATAAATAAATAAATGAATAAATAAACTAATATTTACAATAATAATAATAATAATGAATAAGAATATTTACATGTAAAACAGAATAAAATGACATCATAAAAATCTATTTTTAATTTGAAAATTTTGAAACATCGAAATGTCATGACAATTAAATATCCAAAATATTCAATTAACAAGCCGTCTCGGCTAAATTAATATTTTATTTAGAACAAAATATTTAACAAATAATTAATTAATTTACAATTTAAAGAAATAAAAAAAGATATTAAAGAAAATATTTACAAATAATACAAATTATAAAAATCTAATTTTTGTTTGAAAATTTAAAACATCAAGCTGACATGTACTCAAATGTTTAACTGAGTTAATAAGCCGTCACGGCTAAATTAACATCCTCATTTAAAATAATTTGATTATTAGCTTAAATTAAAAATAATACATGATACTAATAGACACTAAATATTTATAAACAAATAAAAATAACAATAAATATTTACAAATTAAAAATGGAATGACATAAAATAACCTAATAAAATCTAATTTTGACTTGACAGGAATCACCTGCTCCTACGTATCCTCTGGTGCGATGAGGAATTCAAAGTCACGTAGTTCTTAAAAAAATAATTATGATTTGATTGGTTTTATTTTAAAAATTTAGAATATCAAGCTGTCGCAGCTAAAATAATCTAAAACATAAAATTAATGAGCCGTCACGGTTTAATTAATCTTATGATCATATTTTTATCTAAAAAAAAATTAGTTAGAGATAAATTAAACAAAACACTCAAGAATTCATTTTTTAACTTAAAAAAAAACTTACTTTTTCCTTTTTATTTTCAAGTTCAAATTAAAAAGATTTATTTATTTGCTCTTGACCCCAAGTTAATCTAAGCCTAATAAAAAATTCTAAGCTCATACAAAAAGGACTTAAAAGTTTTAAAAATATATTACTCCAACAAACAAACCCAACCTAAACAAATGAACTCCTAATCTAATTCCCTAAGGTGTTCCTAACCAAAAATTAACTAATTTTATCTAAAACTAATTTATTAACCTAATACTACCCTACCTCATACACATACTCACACAAATTCAACACTAAAACACATTTATTAACCTAATGCTACCCTACCCCACACACACTCACACAAACACAACACTAACACACGCACACACACATACACAACGAGACAAACACACACACACACGGATGCACAAGATCACACACACACACTCACAACTAGACACGGGTAGAAAGAGAGATAGTGAGTGAGAAAGAGAGAGAACAAGAGAGAGAAAGAAAGATTGAGAGAAAGATCGAGAAAGAAGATGAGAGGGGAAGCCGAGAGATGGAGAGAGTGAGATGCAGATGGCGTGATGAAGTGAGGCCCGAGTGAGGGAAGCAAGGAGAGAGGGGGCAGAGGAAGGCGGAAGCCGCAGCTGGTGGAGGAGCTATCGTGGCAGCGCTCAGGGAGAAGCTGGCTCGCATTGTGCGGCCGTGGAAGGTAGCTCGCGATGCATCACGCGTGGAGAGCTGTCTCGGTCGCGATCTGGGGCCGTGGGAGGAAGACAGTGGTGGCGTAGTGCGGTGACTGGGCGAAGTGCCAACGGAGCTTCACAGGCTCGACAGTGGGAGGGAGAGGAGGTGAGATGGAGGATGGGAGGGGTCGCGGCCAGATGAGGTTGTGGGAGGAGGAAGGATTGTCCGCGGTGGTCATGGTGGTCCGTGGCTGACAGAGGGAGGAAGCCGCGGCGGCTTCATGTAAGGGTGGAGGAAGATGTGGTGGTGGTTGCTGGCTCCGATTCGAGGTTCAAAGAGAAAGGAGATGATGGGTGGTTGGGGTTTCTGTTCCTTTTTCTTCTTCCCCTCTTTTCCTGTACTCAGTTTGGTTTGTGTTTCTGAGATTTTTTTTTCTTGTTGGGGCTCAGATTTTGGTTTGGGTATATATTGCTATTGTTTGGATTTGGTTTTGATTTTGGATGATTGCTTGAGGATTCTATTTCTAGCCTTGGTGCATATGATGGATGGCTGTGGTGATCACAGAAGGAGGATTCAATGGCAACTATAAGTAATTCTTAGGCTGAAAATATAAGTAAATTAGAAAAGGAACCCTCAATCAAAGGAAGAGAGGAGCAGAAGGGATGTGATTCTACGATGTAGCGCAGAGGAGAGTTTGGCGCAACATACACACTGAGGTCGCAATGGCGCAAAGGCGAACCTCGCGGTGGTCGTGCTGGGTCTGAGGTCCGTGTTTAAAGTGGTGGTGATGGTGATGCGAGGAAAGGCAAAGGTGGTGGCGCCGCTTGAATTTTTCGTGGTCGAGTGGGAAGGAAGGAGCAACAACGGCGCTGGACGGTGGTGGCTCGCAAATTGAGGCGTGGCATCAAGAATTGAAACGCCGGGCATCGACGGAGATGACAGCAGTGGTGGCCGAAGCTTGATGCAGTAGGACTCCCTCTCTTCCCTTCTTTTTGTGTATTGAGATTTGGCAAAATGGCTGGGCTTTCAGATCAAAATATGACACTAAAGAAGTATACAAGATGAACTAAGGCATGACTATAGTTTACCTGCAATTATCTCCTTGTGTTTATGCTCTCTTTTTTTTTTTAATCAAAGATCAGATGATGATCAGAGATGGATGATGATGATATATCTTTTTTTATTTATTAGCTGATGATGAAGATGGTTAAATGGTGTTGTTGAATGATTCATAACAATGATGGATGAAGGAGGTTGTAATGGTCAGGTCATCAACATGAAAAATGATTTCCAGTTTAGGCTCCCCCCCTTTTTCTTGGTAGAGTTTTTTTCGATTGATGATGATCTCTCTTTTATACTCTCATTTCTCGATGATTTTCACGGTTCACCGCCAGTCTCCCTGTACCACGTATTTCTTATAACCGAAAGAATCTCTGTCCCTTGCACAAAGTGGAGAAGAACATCATCATTGTCCACCACCTTTCTCTTTTTTCTTCTTCCAATAACTTCACGTGAATGAAACGAACCAGCAAATCCGTGACTCCTTTTTATTTTTTATTTTTTTTTCTTTTTAAGAATTGAAATGGGCCACCAGAATGAGCCTTTTTATTTCTATATATTTTTTATTTTGTTGAAATGGACATGAAATATAAACTTGAAATGAACCTAAAAATAAGGTCTTAACTGAATTTGAAATGGTTTGCAATAAAGACTATAGACAAAACTTGAATTAGTTTGCAATTTCACTTAACTACCAGCATGATTCTATGAATGGGTTAAATTCTAAAAATATGATGATCTTTGGATTTTCATTTTATGGGCCGCATAAAATCGGGTGTTCACAAGTATACATGCAACAATCATAAACCGTTTCATATTTATTTACGTATCTTGCTAGGAAAACACTTTTCATTTTGTAAATTCATAAACAAGCCTTTCTAAACTCATAATTAATCATGAAATCATTTGCTGAACATAATATATATATATATATATATATATGATATTAAAAGCTATAAAGTCATAATTGTAAGATGGTTGCTCAATTCTTCGTGAACAAGAGCACCTACTGAAAATCATACTAGTCCCTCGTGAATAAACTATGGGCACCTAACTAGGTCCCATTTTCTATATATGCCATCATGGCTATTAACTGGGTTTGCCTCTATGGCTGTTCATTAATATTGCCTCCATGGCTGTTTACTGAGATTGCCTCCATGGCTATTTAACGCTATTGCCTCCATGGCTATTCAATGTTATTGCCTCGATGGCTGTCTAATACTATTGATATGTAACTCAACTGAAGTAAATAAAAACAACAATACTGAAATTACATAACTAAAGTGTGGGTGCTCCGTCCTTCACAAGCGCAACCCCTATATTCTTAGTACTCTGATAGTTTTGGATTCATATAACTCTAACAATATGACTTTAATATAACTGTAACTGTGAAAATCGAGTCCAAGGGTTCACCACTTGTAGGCATTCTGATTTTAAGCCCACAGAATATGTATCTGGCAGTTGCTAAGAATCATACTGAATTTCGTACCTCTTGGTACCATAAATTGAAGTTGTAAATCCATTTCTTAAGTTAACATATATCTTCATATACTTGAAATCTCTAATATCATAGTTTAAATACTAGGGTTCATAATCATAAAACTTGAAAATCATCTAACGTATTTATTTGTAAAGTTAGGTCATACTCTTATTTCGCATTTCTCTAACATATAAATATATTAACTAAATATTCTAAGAAATAGTTGAAATCTTAAATCCATAAGAACATATTTATTTATTTATTTTTCACAATTTGACATCTTTCTAAATCATACATTTTGCAACAAAATCTCTTTATGAATATATAAAACATTTTTATAGCATTCAACATATCAATCATGGTCCCATGACTTTTCTTAAAAACAAGTTTCATGCTTTAAAATCAGGAGTTCTAAAGTATATAAACCAACAGTAACTTCCAATCCTTGTACAGTATTTCTCTAAAATCAAGTAGTAAATCATATTTTTATAAAAATAACTTTAATGCAAATGTAGAGATCACAAGTGTGAATCCGCTCACCATTTGGAGTCGGGAGTATGTGGGTTCTAGTAAGTTGACCTTGAAATCTTGGAATGGCACTAACAACTGTTATTGAGCAACATAGGCTCATGATCAAACTCTAAACACCTCTAGATAACCCTAAAATAACTCTAACAACATTGGGGGAACACCTCCACTTAACAACAATGGAGAAAAAAACAACCCATAACATGGAGGAGGAAGAACATGAAAGAAACAACCATAAACCAATAAGAATCACTTACTTTGGATCTTGAAGGAAGAGGATTTAATGTTTGATTAAGTGAAAGAGAGTGGGGAACGGTTTGAAAGGGGAGGATTTCAGTTTTGGGAGTGAAAATCCCAAGTTTGGGGTTTCTATAGGGGCGGAAGGGTTCATTAAGTGAAACGACATTGTTTGACAATGTTTCTATCCCACTGACACCGCTATAGCGGTCTGGCCATTCCCGTGTCCATGACTGATACACTTATGACCGCTATAGCGGTCCTCAGACCATCAAAACGCCTCTCTTATGACTGCTATAGCGATCCTGAACCACTATAGTGGTCTTCAAATCCCAAAACGCGTGAAGTGCACTCATGTGACCGCTATAGTGGTCCTGGATTGCTATAGCACTAACAGAAAATTCTAACTTCTGCATTTCTTTTGTCATTTGCACCTGGGTTGTCTCACTACTCACATATTTACATTTATTAATTTTAAGTTGATGGTAACTTTAAAACATAAATGTAAATAAGAAAATACCCTCATTTGGATTCAAATAAAATATTAAAAAAAATCAAAACCCCAACCAATTAAAATCCAAGTTTTGAGTTCTACTTCAAATTTAGAAATTATCACGATTTTCTAAACTTGTGTGCTAAAAACAAAACATCTAAAGGTTTTTTAAAATTCATTAAAAATCAATCTTTAACTTATTTTCCTTTGGAAAGCAATTACTGGGATTTTTTGTCTCAAGAATGTGGCTCTATCATATAGCTCTCTAAGAAGGTGTAGGCTTCAGACTTAGTGAAATCCTGGACTCGGGAACATGGGTAGGTCTTGGGGGACCTTGATGCCGTACAAAACTTATCTACTAACACGTGTACATCGGGTATTACATCATCCCTGCCACCCTAGGCAAGCCTTAACATAGGCCGATCGACTCTTCGCTTCCTCCTGGTCAAGCTCTATTTCCGATCATCACCTCCCGATCGAGCTTTGTTGCCATCTCCAATTCACCTCCATCACATCCCAATCGGTTTCTGTAATACCTGGTGTACATCTGTCAGTGGACAAGTTCCGTATAGCCCTAGGGTCTCCTGAGACCTACCCTTGTTGTTGGGTCCTGAATTTTACTAAATCTGGATCCTATGCGTATTTGGAGGGCTATATGATAAAACCATATTCTTGGAATCAAAAGTCCCGATAATTTTTCCCCAAAGAAAAATAAGTTAAAGAGCCATTTTTAATGAATTTTATGAAACATTTAAATGTTTCATTTTTAGTCCATGAGCTTAGAAAATATTAAAGATTCCTAGATTTAAACTAAAATCCAAAATTTGGATTTTGATTTATTAGGATTTCAATTTTTATGATATTTTACTTGAATTCAAATGGGGATATTTCCTTATTTTCATTTATGTTTTAAAGTTAATGGAGAGTAAAATAAATAAGGACATTAACTTAATGTAAATAAGTGAGTGCTGAGACAACACAGATGGCAAATGACAGAAAGATACAGTTTGGGTGCTGTTGTTGCATAATTATGTAGAATAGCCTCACTGCCGCGAGTTATGTTTGCTGTAGCGAGCAGGCGAGTTAAGAGGCTTGTTGCAGCGAGTTATTGTTTCTCCAGATTCGCTGCAACGAGATTTACTGGCTGCAGCAAGCAGATCTGATGTCAGCACAATGTAAAACGATGTAAATTTATTTAATAAGCCCCAAACCCTTTAAAAACACCCTAAAGCTTGGGTCTTCTCACAGAAACCCAAAGCCCTCCTTCTCTAACTCTCTCCAAACCCTTCCCCGCTCTCTTCCACTCAATCTCACTCCATTTCTTCTCGTTCCAAGATCCAAGGTAAGTGTTTGTTGATTTATGTTAGTTTCTTCCATGTTCTTCCTCCCCCATGTTATAGGTTGTTGTTTATCTCCATTGTTGTCATAGTTAGATTAAAGCTCTTTAGAGATTGTTAGAATATAATCTAGATTTTGTGGCTTCAATGACAGATATTTGTGACATCCCTCCTCTCCAAAGCTCTATTGCTATTGACACTATCGCTTCCTCCTTTCCAGGCAGGGAAGAGAAAATCGGACCGGACTGGCTGGTCCACCGGTTCAATTGGAAACCGGTCACCTAGCCGGTCTAGTTAATCCCTAAAAACTGGAAGAATTCAAAATCGGGGTCCCAAACCATAGAGACATTACATGTTTTGTATACTAGGATTATATCATATTTCATTATTGTAGTTGTCATGTTTTATTTTCTATAGAGCAACTCATTATATTTTGCTTTACAAAGACAGATTTAGAGTTGAATTGTGAAATTATTTAATTGAAATTTGATTTCAAAGAGCTAGAGATTTATATAAAAGATTTTTTATATTGCTTGAAAATTGATTTATTATTATTATATGCATATAGAGAAAACTTAGAGGTCATGGGGCTTATGTGGGGATGAGATTCCTCATGTGCCGATCACATTCCCAAATCAAGTTGTGACAATTTCCACCACCTGTTTGCCT
The DNA here is from genome assembly GCA_031216105.1 of Dalbergia cultrata. NCBI lineage: Eukaryota > Viridiplantae > Streptophyta > Magnoliopsida > Fabales > Fabaceae > Dalbergia > Dalbergia cultrata. Next base: position 65,621,420 of record CM062346.1, read on the forward strand.
AGCTCCACTTCCTACTAGCCGAGCTCATCCTCCTCTTGGCCAAGCTTAAATGCCATTTCTGGTTCATCTCACCATCTCTCGACCAAGCTCTGCACTTCTCTTGACTAATCTTAATTGCCATCTCCAGTTGACCTCATTACATCACGGTCGGGCTTCATTGCCATCTTTGAATAACCTCCATCATATGCCTATTAGTCTTCGCCTCCTCCTGGACGAGATCTATTTTCTCTTGGACGAGCTCCACCTTCTCCTAGTCGAGATCATTTTCATCCCTACCACCCCGGGCGAGCCTTGACATAAGATGGTTGACCTCTGCCTCCTCAACCAAGTTCCTCCTCCTCCTGGCTGAGGTCTATTTCCCATCGGACAAACTCCACTTTCTCCCAGCTGAGATCCCTTTTTTGTCTTTGACGTCCCGGGCGACGTTTGAAATGTGCCGGTCGACCTTTGCTACCTTTTGGCCGATCTTACCGTCTGCTATCCTAGGCCTTCGTCACTTTTCGGACGAGCATTCTCCATAAACAGAGAGAGTGCACAATCACGACACCAAAGTTTGGTATTATTATTCTGCATAAAACTGTATATTATCACGTTTTTCAATTTGAGATGTTTTCATTTCTACTGTTCTCGTGTTGGGCTATAAATAAAAGTCTTTGCTTTGCGATGACTATAAATGTAAGTCAATGTCAGACATTGTCACATGTTGGGCTATTTTTGCCAAGGTCTGTGTTTTCTCATAGGCAATTATATGTTGCTCTTTCAATGGTTAAATCATATGATAGAGGTCATCGGTGTCGTATTACTAAGAATGTTGTATTTAAAGAGATTTTCCAAAAAATGTAATAATATATATTTGAAAAAAAAAATTGTGTACAAAAGTGTTACATGAATACATTCATTTTCAACATTCATTAGTTATTCCAGCTATATATTCATCTGCATGTATTTATTTTAATTAGTTAATTGTTATTCTCATATATCTATCCATGTATGTTTGATTTGATGGTCTGGCATAAGGAATATATATGTTGTTGGAAAAATAAAAATAAAACTGGTTGAAGCGAAATGATTGACTTCTCACAATAATAGAGACCAATGAATTTAAATTATAAATTCAAACTTCACTACAAATACTGATAGTGGTAAACCACTAAATACTAATATATCATTTGAGAGGCTCTCGAATCCTTTTATATAAACAATAAAGATCTGTAGAAAGCCTGTGCATTGCTCAGGATTTAAGTTAGTTCTATGATAAAGCACAAGATTTTTATAAGAGGAACACCCAACGATGTTTACCCTTGAACAAGGATATCGTTTTATCTTGACCTTCGTAATTTTCTTTTTCCTCCTTTTTTTTTTTTCTCGTGCATTCGTTATTATAGTATAGACTACTACTATAGATAGCATATTAAGGGCTGTTTGCAAGTAAATATCACTGTCAGGAAATTAAATTGCATTCGTTGTTTTATCTTGACCCTCTATTGCAATTTGCAAGTAAATATCACTGTCTGGAAATTAAATTGCATATATCACTGTCTGGAAATTAAATTGCATTCGTTGTTTTATCTTGACCGTCTATTGCAATTTGCAAGTAAATATCACTGTCAGGAAATTAAATTGCATTAAGAAATCAAATTGAATTCTGAGTTGACATGAAAACAAGAAGAGATTTTTTTTTAGGTAATGGAAAAAGAGAGATTAATTTTGAACATTTTCACCTAATTGTATATTTTTATTCATAAGACTTTTAAAATAGTATATATTAAATTAAACACATTTGTTGAAGTGCCAATTTAATCCAAACAAAAAAAAATGTTCTCAACAAAATTGTATTTTCACAATTTTGATTAATTTTAACTCATTATTATGCAAAAATGACAAATTCTAATTACTCCCATATATGTTCAACTTTTTTCAAGGTACACCATTTCATATTAATTGTCATTTTGGGATTTTCTTTTTATGTTTTAAATTAATTGTCATTTTTAGTTTTCAATTAATTTTTAATTACTTTATATCTATTTTAGTTTTCTTAAATAGAGAATAAATAGATATAACTTAAATAAAAAATATAATATTTAAATTATTATTTTTATTTATTTAAAAAAATCAATAAAATCTAATATTTGTTTAATTATCGTGCACATGTAAAAAATGATAGTTAATATAAAAAAAAACTATAAAATGATGGTAATAATTCTCAATGATTGGGATACGCTTTATTTAGTCTCTTGTAGTAGTTAAATTACGACAATACCAGGACAACAACCCTTTTTTATTTTTTTATTTTGGTACGATAAAGGCTGAAAAATGTCGAATTCAATCATTAAAGTCCTTTCATATAACAGGCTGAAATTATTGGTGAATTGTACGGTGGATCCACATGGTGATTTAATGCCCGTGTGCTCATGACTGCTGCTTACTGGGCCTAGGCATTAAATGTGTGGAAGAGCATCACCGAAAGCCGAGGAGAACGGATCACGTGCGGGTACCCACGTTTGCCATGCGCTCAGATGAACATGTTACACATCTATTCTTACATTGCTCTTTCACTTCGATATTTTGGAGTGCGATTTTGGGAGATTTGGGATTGTCTTGGGCTGTGCCTTCCCAACTTCAAAAATTCTTAAATATTTGGCGTGATTTTCCAGATAAGGGTCTTACAAGAAAGAGGTGGGGTGATTTATTTTTTGTTATTTTATGGTCTACTTTGGAATGTAAAGAAGAAAATTGTCTTTGATAAAGGTATAGTTAGCATGGATGAATTGTTAACAAAATTAAGTTAAATTAGGATTGGTGTGCACGACTAGATGTCACAGTTGTGTGGATGATTTTTGCAAAAGTTTTCTATATGTCCTAGATGGCAATGCCAAAGGGGACCCATGTAAACTTCCTAGAGTTTGATATATGCATGATTAACATTAGAGGGCTGTAGTATGATATAAGTAGTCCTGTAGTTTCTTTTGTTTGAATGAGAAATTTAGGACAAGGTTATTGGTGGTAGATTAATGTGGTTAGGTGCTGGTGTAATAGTTATGTATTGGTGTGTTTTTTTGTTCCTTATTGTACTTTTTCTCCGCTTACCTTGGTGAGTGTTGAATACTTTAATAATTATTAAAAAATATTATTATTAATTTATAAGTAATTCAAATATTATACTTAAATATTAAACAAAATAAAATAATAGAGGAATGAGAAATTTTAGTTATTTATTTAAAGATTCTGATGTGTTTGTTATATATGTAGCAAAAAAGAGAGGTGGAATTTTTATAAATAAACTTTATATGTGAAAATGGAGCCTCTCAAATTATTTTGGACATGATGGTATCCTATTAAATCATGACTATTCAAGAAGTCATATTTTTTAAATGGTTAAGTTTTCTTTTCACTTAATCAGTGGTGATGGTTGAACCTTGACACTATTATGTAAAAATTTAAATTGAGAATATCCACTCCCAATTTTACACAGTATATTTATGTAAATTTTATTCCAATTTTTATCCTTATACTAAACACATCCTAAATAGCAAATCTATCTAAAATACTAATATTTTAGACTTAGGAAAAGTTTTCTAGGTACAGTAACAAGAATGACTTAAGGCCCTCAATTTTTAAGAAGTTAATCATAATTTTTTTTTTGAAAAATAAAACTGTAATTATAACATATTATTAGAATATCATTGATAATCATCAGTATTTAATAGCAGGAATAAACTACAAAAATTAAATATATTTAAAACTTATCAACATTTAATTAAATCTATAATACTAATACTCAATACTTCTTTGAGTTTTCTAGATATAGCTTCTAAAGTAATTTACAGCATGCAAATTTCATAACTTTAATAATTCTATTTTTTGAAAAATTATAATCATAATTATTATATATCATTAGTTTACTATGGTTAATTTATATAATTTTAATATTCATAATAATCATAATTAATATCTGGATAATTTATTCTGATATCCACACAGTTAAAAATATTGTATATTATTTTGATAACCTTATATATTGGAGTTATTTAAAATAATTAATGATAAATAAAATAAATAAATAATCAAAAATAATTTTAGATTATATAGTTTATTTTTTAAAATATAAGTGTTTAAAAAAATTTAAATCAAATAAGTTATGTTACATTACTCATATACTCTTAATTATCAATTAATTAACTAATATATAATATTGATTAATTAGTATATAATTTTTGTACCTATTAATAAAATAATATAACACACACACACACACATATATATGGTAATATGATATGTTATATTTAAATCAATATATTTTTTAATTTATAACATTTGTTATAAACTAAAAATTCAACCTTGATATACTAAAATGAGGTAAATTACTCATTATATAATAAGAGCACTTACTATGATTGTTTATTAGTTTTATCTTATAACTCTTTTACTATCTTTATTGGTTTTTTTTTTTTGTTTTAGTCTTTTTTTAATATTATATTTATGGTCTCAAGGTTAGTTATCACATTTATAAAAATCAAAAGAGAATTTCACAAATATTTATAAAGTTAAAATCTAAAATTTTAATATTCATAAAAGTCAAATACATATTTTAATATATTTATATAGTCTCTCTTTTCAAACCCATTTGGTCCTCTTTGATCAGCTGGCTGCTGGCTTTGCTTTTCATACGAATATTGCATTATGTGTTGTAGCGAAGATGGTACCCATATTTTTAGAAGAGACGGGACACTACAACTGGGAACCATGATAGTGAAAGGTAATAATAAAAGGTTTTCGTAAATGTTCAGCTCGTTTATTTAGTTTTGAAATTAAAATTAAGGTGCTCAATGTCTGTGTGAAACAATCAATTCTTTTCTAATATATTGTATGGAGTGATAATGAAAATTGTCCAAGGTAACTACAACACAAAACGGATAAAGAGTTAGGTCGAACAAAGACTAAATAAGGTGCTAAATTAAGTTACTTGAGTCATATTGATCTGTTGATGTGTTCTTGTATGTTGCAAACTCTGATCTCGTTAGTGTGTAGGTCGAAATGTAATACTATAAAAATTATAAAAATTAATTTGAGTTTTTCTAGTTATAATTTCAAAAATCTGATAGACATAGCAATGATCAGGACAATTCAAAGAATCTGTAAAAAAAAAATGTGAATAGTAACTCGTAGGCCTCGCAGGCCCGCCGGGACAGTCGAAATCCTAGAATTAGGGTCCGAAGATACCCGAAAGTGAGAAATTATAGGATCAATGTTAGAAATGGATAGGAATTAATATTTTATATCTAGAATTAATTTTCGGGCAATAGTTGATTACTCAGGTACACTGTTTTACCCGTTCGGTAAAATTTCGGTGTGCGGCTTTTAACACTGTAAAACCTACTTGGTGGCCAAGTAAAGGTGAGCCAATTATCTTGAGCCAATTGGATGGCCAAGATTCATTCTTTGACTTTTAAAACAAATCCTAGCCATTGATTTCTTTCATTATTAGAAAGAATTATACTTTGACTACATTATTAGTATATTCAACTTATAATACATTAAATGCCACAAAACTTGTTCTTCAAGATTGCATTCTCGGCCATGAACCAGAAACTCAAGCTTTCATAGTGACTTTTTTCAAAACTCAACTTTCAATGCCCAAAACCTTAGTTTCAAATCACCAAAACCCCAAATCTCCTTCACAAAACTTATTCTGCTCATCAATACCTACAAATCTAACCGATCAGAATTTTAATCTATCACTATTCTTCCACTTTGACCCATCACACATCACTGTTTTACGGAGGTTTAGGTACTGTTTGGGGTGTCTTGAAGTGAATGAAATCCATCTTGAATCACTCTTGAAGCCAAGATCCTTAAAGCCACTCAAGTAAGGTTTTCTTTGGCCTTTTTCTTTCAAAATTTCTCTGAGAATTTCTAATCTGATTAAATCCGAAATTTCTAATTTTATTGGTTGATATTATGTTGATATTGATGTATTAATTTTGGTGGAGTGTTTGGTGTTGTGGAAAAAGTCCTTTTTATCAAAAGAGTTTTTGAATTGGTTTGCTGAATTTTTGATTTTCCTATTGGCAGTAGTTGCTCACGAATTTTCTGAGGGAATTGTATGTGTTTTCATGAGCTATAAAAAAGATATGTTGAAGCTAACATATATAGTTAGTCCCGTGAATTTTCTTATGCTATGATTTTTACTTATACTACTTTAAAAAAAATGAAGAACCGAGAATGTAACTATGCTGTCTAGATTGTGGGAACTGAAGCTCTGATTTGGTATAATTTTGTTACCCTAGAAAATAATTGAATTATCATTTGAAATTTTTATAGGGAGTTAATAACATCTTGAAGTGTAACTGTGATTTTTATTTTGAGTTGTTTCTATCATTTTCTGAAATTAAAAATTGTGAGAATCCTATTCTGAGCTGTGAAAAAGTGGCCTCTGACCACTAAATTTGTATAATTTATTTAGCATGGTTAGAGAACTCCGATGGCTATGAAAATTTTATTGGGTCTTTTAGACACATTGAGATGTCATGATAAATTTTTGTGACCTTTGAATTGGCCGTTTGATTAAGAAATTAATTGTTATTACTGGAATGATAAATTTGCCAAGGTGTTGGAATGGTGATCATGCGTTAAATTAATGATAGAATGACATTTTGTTCAAGTCTATTGTATATGAAAGCATGTTAGTGACTTTAAGGATTTGTTTGAGGCATAATTGAATGTATATTGTGAATGAATACCTATATGTGTTTTACGCATGCAATTTGAAAAAGAAGAGTAAATGATACATTGACTTAAGTTCAATAGCAATAAGTAGAAATAGATAGGATCCTTTTGACTAATTGAAGGCAAATAAGGTGATGAATGATCCTTTCGACTTTGTCAAGGGCAAATAGAGTGATATATGATCCTTTCGACTTTATCGAAGGCAAATAGAGTGAGATATGATCCTTTCGACTTTTTCGAAGGTAAATAGAGTGAGATGTGATCCTTTTGACTGTGTCAAAGACAAATATAGTGAGATATGATCCTTTTGACTGTGTCGAGGGCAAATAGAGTGAGATATGATCTTTTTGACTTGTCAAGGGCAAATAAAGAGATATGAGATTCTCTTCGATTTATTAGGGGCAATTGCAAATAAATTCACTACATGTGCCATATATGTATGATCATGTTATATTTAAAAGTTTGACTAGAATGATTTACTATGTGTTCAAGCTTTATTATATATATGCATTAAGTGCTTGATCATTAAAAGCTACCCACTTTAGAAGTACGATTTGGAATTCTAAAATTGAACCATTGTTATGAAATACATGATCGCTCTTTCTTAATAAACCGAAGTGGCTGGAACGATGACGATGACATTATGATTGTGTATTTGGGGAGTTGCCCTATTGAGAATTGTGCAATTTTCACCTCTATGTGTTTTTGTGTTCCCGTGTCGTCTCTAGGTTGATCCAAAGAACTATGGGCTGTTACACCAAAAGAAGTCAGATTGACAGTAGTCAGGTGTCTGAGATTGTATTATATGTATTTAGATGTATGTATAAACATATAAATTTAACAGAGAACATATGTATATTAAAACTCATAGAAGAAATTCCTTATGTAATCGACTTTGTATTAAATAAATGTTTTGTATCTTTGCTCTATATTTTAATCGAATTATGCTAGTTATTACACGAACCCATCGAATTTGCTATAGTTATTTAAGAAAGGTCTGCTAATTAATAAGTAACAACTCTCAAGTACGATTTCATAACTTAAGGATGATGTTGTACTTGGGAGGATGTTACATGAAATGTGACTTCATTATTTTTAATTTATTTACTATTCTGATTTTTTGTTCAGTGGGATTAGCTATGAGGACAAAATGCATCTGAGGCAGAAGTTGTGCTGTTGTACGTGAGAGAAGAGAATGATCAGGTGCTTTTTTTTTTTTTTACTTTTTTTTTTTTATTTTTTATTTTGTTAGCTATGATTGTGAATTGTGATAAGCGGTAGACGTTTACTTCTGGATCCACTGCTTGAATGAAACTACGCGCATCACAGATTTACCAACAAAAGCTCATTTCATAGTCATATTTATACATGTGCATTTTTAAAAAAAAGAAATTGGTTAAACAATCTCGTATATGTTACTCTTCTTTGAAAAGTGTTTTTGTAGAATGTGAGATCTATATACATTCTAATTGATAGGACACATACTGACCACTAATTTTAAGTGGGAAATAAATAGGATTTAAGGTCATGCAGAGAGAGTAAGTATAACTTTTAATGGTTAGGTATTGAGAGTCATGCTGATTGGCAATGGAAAAGCACAGATTGGTCTGTTGGCAATGATTAAACAGGTCTATTACATTCACTTGCAAAGGTTAATTGCAAAGAACAAACTTACAAAACAAGATAATTATGCAGGGTGCATCTAAACATAAGGCATGCAACTATGCTGATGGATTTAAGCTACACCAAAAGGATTAACTTAGTACCACAGTTCCATGATACAGTTCATCCTCAAAAAGCCCATAGGTTCATTACAATCCATATTACTCATTACAACATCTACCAAGATGAGTCCTTAATTGTCTTGATAAAAATCAAATATCACTATAGTTCCATGCCTAATTTCATGATCCAATGCAAATTGCCTCCAACCTTTGGTGAGATAAGTTTCTTACTCCCTCTTTGGGCCCTGTTGCAAAGTCATCTCATATGGCTTTTCATTTGCATTCGTTACCTTCATGCTTGTAACTTTGTTTGGAAAGGCTTGTCCCACAAAAGCAGCAAGAAGAAGCTGCATTCAGAGAAACAAAAATAATGAGAATGTGCAGAATAAGTAAAGAATGAAAACAGAATCTGAAATGACTAACACCCCCCCCCCCCAAAAAAAAAAAAGCACAAAAACCACCACACAACAAAAAAAAAAAAGAAAAAGAAAAGGAAAACTGGTTTCTATATTATTTTTAATTCCGTCTTGGATTATGTTATGATAAGATGCAAGTGTTTCGATTCTCAGTTTTGAGACATGTTTGTGGAGTTTATTTAGATATGACATGGAATAGAATCCATGTTACAAAGAAAAGGTGCTTGATGTCATAAGAGGCATGTTTTGTAATAAATTTGTTGTGTTGGAATATCTGAGGTTTAGGGGGCGATATGAAAGCAGGTATTATTAAAAAAATAGGGAGAAGAATATTGTGTTTCTTGGTTTGTCCAAGATGGTTTATGAACTAAAGGTTGGGGAAGATAGCTCTTAAACTACTAGTAATATGTGGTCTATTAATAGATATTTTGGAGTTGATACATCAATTTCAAGCAGGATCTATTTGATATTCTGCGTATGTTTATTTGACCCATGTCAATACTGAGAGTTTCTAATTTTTTATCTTGGAATTGTACTGATATGTATGGGTGCTGAAAATTTTCCAAGTCGCTACTTTTACTCCACTTATGGGTGTTGGAATTTGAATGTGCATTTCCTGTTACAATTGTAAGTGTTTTGTTTTATGCTCCTCACCTTGTTGGTGCGTCAGGTCTTATGTAAATTTACTGAAATTAAAATTAAGGTGCTCAATGTATAACTATGTGCAGCAAATCAGTTCTTTTCTAATACATTGCGATGAATGATAATGAAAATTGTCCAAGTAACAAAAGTGCAATGGATGAAGAATTAGCTCAAATAAATACTTAATGAGGTGCTGAATTAAGTTACGTGAGTCATATTGACATGTTGATTTTTTCCTATTGGCTAAAATTTGTTTTGTAAATCCTTCATCTTGCCTTGTTAATGTTGACCAATTGTATGCTCTGAATCAACATGAAATTGAAAGGGAAGACTGAGATGCATGGTATCTACTCTAACTAAATGGCTTTTAAGGGAATTTGAAATGAGAAGAGTCGGATTTTGAATGTGTTATGGCATTGGTTACATGTGTGTTTCGATAAGCTTAATTTGGGTTCAAAGAGAGCTTATAATCAAAACCAAATTTCTAAATAGCTTTTGAAGAAAAAAAAAAATGGGGTTATTTCTCAACAATAAGGTTGATTGGTCGAAGTTAATGTGCACGCAGTATGAAGTATGGACTGGTTCTGACTTGAGTGATGATTATTATAATTTTTTATTGTGATAATTGTGTTTACAGGGAGAGGTACCAGAAATTGAGAAAGAAAGACATAGGCTTGCTATTGTTAACAAGGACTGGAGGTATTTCAAGATGGATAGTTCATCAAGTCTGATAATATGCATTTTATATGGTTTATTTTTTGCTGTAAGTACCATCAAGTGTTTTGAGCAAGCTTTGTTACGGAGATCTAAAATCGATAAGTAATTTATTTAGGGAATGAATAATAACACACATAAAATTGGTTTACAAAATATGAAAAATAAAAAAATAACCAATTCATTATCCAGAAGATTAGAATAAACAAACAACCAAAATCGTATTATGGTACTTGAATAAAATATGAAACAAACAACAATTGAAGGATGCCAGGAGTATGTATGTCCTAGTGAATTGGAGGCAGCTGTTTTGAAGGTTTATTTTTTTCATCGGAGATGGAAGTTGGAGGTGCTTAGTTCAATAATATTATAGATACTTGAAAAACAGGCATGGGAAGAAAACAAATAAATTGCACTCCAATGACACAATTGGTTCATAAAGTCCCACCGCTGGTAAAAAGAAATTATATTAATCTGAAGTCAAACTCAAACAAAGCCTCTTGTGAAATAGAAAAAGGAAGAGGAGAGCTTGAGGTAGTAATTGTGCGGAAACTGTGACTAAATAAGTAAATATTATGAATTTTAAATTTGAAATTAAAAAATTGAATCTGAAATGAGTGGGACTATAAATGCATTATAAATGCTTTTATTAGCGCTTTTAATCACTCTCAGTCTGCATGCTTTTTTTGCTCTATAATAACACGGTTCATCCTCCAATTCTTCTTTTATTTAATTATTTTTTGTGTGACAGGTAGCGTGGATTAATAAGGAAAAACGAAATAAGGAGGGATTGGCAGGATTGGCGCTGTAGTAAGTTATCATCGCTCATTAGAGAGCAATGAATGAGGAAAGATGCGGTGGTGCACTCCTACTGAAAACCCTCACTTATCAATTCCCTTAGATTAATTGCAAAACTCTTGGATTGTTGACGCGTGTCCTTCATTCGATGAAATTATGAAAATGCAAAAAGGGCGAAAGAAATAGTAGTTGGCCCTACATACCAAAGTTTGAGCCAACCTTCGCTTTCCATATGATAAAAGTCCGTGACATCCTTCAATCCACCAACAATTACTGTGTACCATCGGAAGGGAAGGTAGTGTTCAGTACAAACCATTTATTACTTATTATTACTTATTTTGAATAGGCTCGTTGAAAAAAGTGCTGGCACCACTACATTCAAATTACAAAATCAGCATATCACTACTGAAGACTAACATAACCTTGCGAAACTCACACGAAAAGCCACATGCCACATCTGATAGTTATAGAGATGGCTAAGTTTTATACATTCACGTGGAGTTTAACAAGTTATATATTTTATTTTAGATAAAAATACTTAACTTCTCTCTTTTTTGTACTTTAGGGTAATATGTAACTATTTCATCTACATTAATTACCACTTACTTTTTCTCTCACTAATTAATCATAAAAAATATTTACATTAAGCATATGATTTTTTTTTGCGGTGATTATTGAATTTTAAAATAATTTTCAGTAAGAAAAAGGCCTAAAGTATATGTTAAAAAAACTGCACTCTTACACCAAAAATGTGTAAAAGTTTATTTTAATGTTTTTTCCGTTATCATTTTTTAATTTTTTTTTTCAAATACGAACTATATTAACCTTTCGAATTTTCTTTCTTGATATCCTCTCAATTATTTTTTGATTTAGAGTATATTTTTTCAACAAAAACTAATAACAGACAGTAAGCAAGTTTCCATTTTTATTAATTTTTTAACTACTTCTTAAATCATTGAATAGTTGTTTACTTCTTTAATAAATTAAACAATTGTGCTCGTTCTTTAAACATGAACGAAAACTTCAATTAAAACTTTAGAAAATAAAGTCTTACTTGCAATAACACTTGTTACTTAACTTGGATAATTGCTAACATAAAACTTGATTTAATTTATCTAAAATATTATTTATTTATTTAGTCTAATTTAATTCATTAATTAAAAAGAAATTTTTTTTAGTGATGATTAATATTGTATTTAAAATTTAACTACGGTCTAATGAGTGTGATGAGAGATGATAGAGAATGTGATAAATATAGTTGACCAATTAATTAGGATAAGATATAATTATCAAACTCCCACTTCATAAAACTAATTCAAAATAAAGAGACTTGGTTTTTTGGTCCAGAATGAAATGTGTTTGTTAGCCTTCACATAAATGTGACAAGGAAGACAATATTTAAAAATTGTTAAATATGATCCGACAAAATTACGACATAAAAATTTATAGATAACATAACATAATAAAAATTAGTATCAAGATATATAAATACTTTGTAAATTAATATCGAACATTGATGACATGATAAATTGTTATCATTGCTTCAGTCATGATGGTATACCATGTGATTTTGTAGCAAAAAAAAAAAAATAGGGAAATAGCTAAAAGATATTGTTTTAAAATATATAAAAAATAAGGAGTAATTACACCAACCTCCCTCCAGGTTTATCAAAATTATATTTACCTCCTTCTAGATTTTAAAATTACATTGACCTCCTGTCCCATAAAATAATTTTCAAAATTCCAATTTTACCCATGTCATCTTCTTCCTTAGATCCAACCAATAACCACCACCATTTTCAAAAGACACCATGAACAACATTTTGGAAGCCAATGAGATTTTTGCTATTTCCATTATCTCCACCTGCAACAAGTTAGCCAAAAGAGGCCACAAAATCACATTCTTACACCAAAAAGTACACAAAGCAAGTTAGTCCCTTTTAATCTCCACTCAAATCTCATCATTTTTGTTTCAATCACTGTCCCCCCTGTTGATCGCCTCCCACCTGATGCTGAAACCACCTTAGATGTGCCCTACCCTTTACATCCACTCGTCATGACAACCATGGATCTAACTCATGGTGACATAGAAACAGATCTCTCCAACCTCAAACCTGACCTTGTTTTCTATGATTTCACACATGGGATGCCGTCCTTGTGTAGGCGTTTAGGCACCAAGGCCATTCACTATTGCACTACTAGTTCAGTGATGGTAGGGTACACTCTTGTCCCTGCAAGCTATAACCAAGGAAACAACCTTACTGGAAATAGAACAAGAAGGAGAAGAGTTGGGGAAGACATAAATGGAAATAGATCTAATGTATAAGGGTAAAATAGTTATTTTGTTAATCTTTTTTGTATTTTAAAATTTTAAATTTAAGAAGAGGGGAGGTTAGTGTAGTATAATTAAATAGGTTAAGGGAGATCGGTGTAATTTTAAAATCTAAAGGGGGGTAAATGTAATATTGATAGACTTGGAAGGAGGTTGGTGTAATTATCCCAAAAAATAAATATTCAACCAACATTCTATAATGTAATGTGGACTTGCTTTAGCATCTAATTCTTCAATATATTCCCTTCTAGGCTTATATTATTTACAGCAATTTTCTTTATATATATATATATATATTATTTGATAGAATTCCTGTAGTTGTAAGAAGGCATTGGCCTTCATATTGCAGGAATCTCAATTTTCATGAAATTTTTTTTAACTTGTATACAACTCTCCATTATTTTTCAGGATAATGAAATAGAAAGAATGAGGAAACTTTTGATTGCTCAAAACTAGAGAAAATTAAGGTCAAAGCACATCAAAGCCAAGGTAAGTACTGGTTTAACTTGCTTTCTAATTTTATTTGTGATAAATTCTTAGGTATCCTTAGAGTAGGATAAAATGCTTGCTCTCATCCATTTATTGATTGACACATAAACAATTGCATTAAAAATATAGGAAAAATTAGAGATAATAATAATCCACCAAACTTATGTGTCAATTAACACAATAAGTTGTACTCAAATTTCTATCAACATAATTAAATAATGTATTTCTAGAATATCGTCATATTTAACACAATATATTTCTCTAACTTGATTGACTTTGTTTTAATATGTACTAGTGTAGTGGCTCGTGCGATGTACGGAGATAACACAAACGTGTAAATATAAGTACAAAATAATCCTAAGCACAAAAAATAAAACTTAAATGAACTCAGGAAATAATAACAAAAAGAGAAATTAGTCCATTAATCTCAAAGTGCAAAGCACTAAATTGGTACACAATTTCAATGGCAAAACAACCATGTCTAACATGGTTCGAAACACTTTGATTAAAAACATACCCCATCATACCATAACTAGTAATTTCAAACATCTTAATACACTTTCAAGAAATGGCTAACACCACAATCCATTACAAATGAGGGATTGAGTACTTCTGTTGGAATTATCCTCCCATTATCAAGAAAAACCATAAAACTAACTACACCTCTAGCTCGAAGAAAACTCCACATGAAAAATAACAATATATCATTTATACCTCTTCTGGATAAAGCTCCACTAAGAAAAAAGGCCATTTCTGCATGAGTTGATTTGGAAGAAGCCATAAATTTAAAATCCAAATATAAAATAAAGAAAAAACGTTAACTTCATGAACAACCAAGTGATATCCATAAAACAAAGGAAAGCAAACAAAGCTTAACCTTAGAACCTGACACAAAAGCAAGACATGAATAACTTTGAAGCAGGTCCCCAACTAATATATAGACCTCATTGCTAGCACCTCTCAAGATAGACAAATGCGGTGACGAAGTTAATAGGATGGAATCATGCAAGAAATTGTATAAATTCATCTTCCCAAGCATTGTAATCATGAGGTGCATTAATTTTTAGCATGATGTAGAATTGACCAGGTAAACTAAGAAGAGAGGATGACAATTTAACAAGAAAAAACAACATTGGTCAAGTCCTCAAAATTTGTTAGCTGCTGCATATGGTTGTGAAGCAAAGTGGGTGATAAGTTGGTTGATTGGTTCCAGCTACTAGAACATTTTATATTAATAGAAAAGGGCGTGGAAAATTTAGAGTATAGGTCAAATGATTAGTTGAAATAGGATCTAAAGGTACTTATCCAATATCAGGAATTGACAAACCTTGTACAAATCCCATATTGGAATTGGGTTAAGAAGACCAAAACCAATAACACTTTGTATACTTGTGATAATATAAATTGCTAACAAATTATGAAACATGATGCAACTACTTGCATGAAAGTATTGAACATTAGTGGAAATACATAAGTTGCGAAGAAGGTAAAAGGAAGTATTCATAAAGAACATAGCACAAAATAGAAATCCGTTCAAGAAGAAGTTATGACTTAGGTCCTAAATCCCACGCATTTGTGTCAGCATTGGCCAATGATATGCATAATTCAATGAAAATTAGTTTCTAAGAAATTTTAAAGTTTTTAATTGTCGATGTTGATTGAACAAATAAAAAGTAAACTACGTTTATTTAAGTCAGTAATTATAAAGAAGCACTGTAAAAGCTATCACGGAAAAAATTGATACCAAATCTTGTATGAAGTGGTGAAACATGCAAAATATTTATTAAATCATATCAGTGAAATGTATAGAATTAATACCAATTCTAATATGAAGAAGTAGGAATAAAGATCTATAATGAGAAAATGCAAATAAGAAAAATTTACCTTATAATGTAAGCTTGTCAAAAACTTCTCTATACACAGCATTAATTGTGGAATTTTGAGACATTCCTTCATGATTGCTAAGAAGAACTTTTAATCCTTTTCAACTCTTGACTCTATAAAGAGCGACATATATTGGGCAGGTGAAACATGCAAAATATTTATTTAAGCATATTAGTGAAATGTATAGAATTAATACCAACTCTAATATGAAGAAGTAGGAATAAGGATCTATAATGAGAAAATGCAAATAAGAAAAATTTACCTTATAATGTAAGCTTGTCAAAAACTTCTCTATACACAGCATTAATTGCATGATTGCTAAGAAGAACTTTTAATCCTTTTTTACTCTTGACTCTATAAAGAGTGACATATAATGGGCATGTATAAAAACAACCCTTCACAAATGTGTTATGCTCTCAAATGTTGAGTTTCTTCTTTTCATTGGTAATATATTAATCTCAATAATATTATTCAAACTTTATGCAGAAAATAGAATGAACATATTCTATTGCAATGCAGTTTTAAAATTTAGTTGGCAACACAGTCTGAGTTTAATTGAAATTCATGATAAAAAATAAAATTGCATTGAAATAAAGCTTACCATTGGAACCATTATATGTAGCAAAAACTATAAGCATGGAAGAATTCATTAATGAGTTATATTTTCAATATGACAAAGAAGTACAAACCTGATTACCTGAACAATATGCTCTAATGTATTGTGATTGATCAATCCTGTTAGTTTCCTGGCTAACATCAAGTGCCTTCTTTTAGTGACATCTAAGAAGAAATAAGAAGTTGGATGACAAATTTGTACAAACAAAAGTTATTGAACTGGAAAAAAAAGACTAAGAAATAAACAAATGGAACTTGAAAGGGTCTAAATATTTGTAGGGAATTTTGTAGTTCACCGATGTATTTTGAACAAAGCATGGCCTAAACCTAGAGCCATACGTATATCAAATAAAGCACCAAACTAATAAGTTCGGAGTATGTACCAAACAAAATAAAAAAAAGTCAATCAGTATATCAAATGAAAAAATTCTGAGTATTATGAACAAAACCAGTAAGTCCTGATTAGTACAAATCAATGATGAAGAGGCAGAAGCATAGGAGCGAAGAACAGCAAAAGAGAACCCACCATCACAAACTCCACTAGAGGCATGAGCCCTGGTCATCATATATTGCTTGTTTACCTTTCAAAGTACTTATTTTACCATAAGTAGTAACATGTACGATAATGAAGAACAACCCAATAAAATGAAAAATCAAGACCACAATAATCAAGACAAATGCAATAATAAAACATTTATGAAATGGGAACAGTGAAAAAAATAACGATCAGGAACATGAACAGTCCTAAAAAAATTCAATAAGGGAAAAAAAATCCCCAAACAACATCTTGATGCCATCCTTTAAGGAATAGGAAAAACATTAAAATACATAAATACAAAACCCAAAAAGTAAAAAGAACAAAATGAAAAGGAAGATGAGTCAAGAGAACTAATCAGTCGCTGCAAGAAAGGAAGAAATGCTTGCAATTTAGACACCTTTTGAGGAACAATCAATCACCAGAGAAGATATGTCAACTGAGAATGATACATGAGAATGACCTATATTCTCTGTTGATTTCCAATATCATCCAACAACAAAATATAGAATGACTTGCATAATTATACAGGTAAATGACTAATCTTCAATCAAATTCAATTGAAAATAACTAAACTCGCAGGTTTATAAGGGTAAATGGCTAATCTTTAATTAGATTCAACCAAATTCTCCAAGTTATAAGATTACCAATATGAAAGCATAAAGTAAGTTGACAAATTAGTATGCCAAATAGAAGCAAATAGAACGACATAGAACCAAAGATCAAATAAAACTCATAAAAGACAACATATAAATAAAAAATCAAGATCAACACACTCCACTAGAAGAACATAAATCTTATCCTCACATGTTTGAGAATTGAAGCCTTGAACCTATAATCACCCCATCTCTATAACACAAAGAAGGATTACCACAAAATATGAACAAAGAAAAAGAAAGAAAAGAGGAGATAAAGAATGTTATGAAAAATAACCTTATTCCGTGTGAAGTGAGGTGGTGGGAGCTCTATTCAACCAAACTAATTCGTAGCATTACATACCCTATCTAGGACCTGAAAAAAAAATAGTCATCTCGAATCAGAAAAAAATAAATCAAATACAATAAAAATCAACACTCGTAAATTAAACCGAAAAAAAGAGTAAATAAAATCGTTGAACCTACAAGTGCGACTCATTCTCCACCATCCTTCCCCTCATCGTCGTGTCTATTTTTTGTGAATGCATCTAAGAAAGAAAGGGGTTTCGGAGAAGAAAAGGTGACTAAATGGTAGAGGGGAAAGGAACCAAAAATGAAAGAAAGGGGTGAAAAGAAAATATTGGGAATGAGAAGTTATTGGAAAGAGTAGAAAGGAGTGAAGCTTGTTTGAAATGCTTTTGTTGTCGGACCCAAAAAAAAAGGGCTTCTCTAGTATAGGGTACCCTTGCATCAATGAGAAATGAAGATCTTATGGAGGAAGAAGAAGAACAATCTGAAAAGTATGCAAATGAAGAGGTGAGATTTTTCATCCCATGCTTCTCTTCTAATGTGCATGTGAGGGAGCATATATTAAGCTGGATGTAAAAAAGTCCAAGAATGGTGAATGTTCAATTCAATTATTCAAATGTAACACTCCCTCATCTTGGTCAATTCAAACATAACACTCCCTCATCAATTAATACACTCCTTCGAAAATTGCCAACTCTATTGCAGGTCCATATAAGGATTGCATATGTGCATTGCAAGAACAGTTCTGTATCTTTCCTTTAATTATGTGACTATCAATTATGTGTACCTCTTGCTATAAGAGGCTCCAGCATTTTGGAGGGAAGAACAAATCGTTATGAGAATGACACCTCATCTTCCATACAAATCCTCCATTACTAGATGACCCATTTTTATATTATAGTATAAGATAAGATAAGATTGGCAAACCAGGGCTAGATAACCACCCTACCCAAGTCCAAATTCCATAACGGAATTGTGTTTAGATGGAAATGTTTTAAATAACAAAAATGATTGAAAGAAGAAGAAAAAAAAGGGAATCCTAGAAAAGAAAAGAAGAATGTGACCATAGAGTTTCAGCATAAAGCTACCTCTCTTTTGTTGGTCTCTACCTTTCAGTCTTCCATCTCATTATTGGTCGTCTTTCATAACTCATATTGTCTCTAGCACCAACAATGACCATTGTTATACCTAGCAAGCACTACAAACCTTAAGCCTTGTATGTCAGGACACTGAAAACATCATAAATTATTTACCAACAAGAAGATTTAAGGAGATGTTCTTAAATATTTTAAAAGATATAAAGAAATAAGGTTGTAAGCTGGCCCTCCAATTTGCAGACCCATGAACATATGAGATATAGAACATGTTGTCAATATATGTTTTATTTTAAATGCTACCAATTCAGTCTCGCACATTTATCAATAGCACATTGCATATTAGTTAGCCAAGTGTCCAAAACTTCTTAAAAGTCTGGTGATAAAGTCTAGTGGATCTTCATGTCAAACTTTTTAGCTCATAAGTTCTAGCAAAGAGGCCCCCAAGAACGGGCCCATAAGTTCCTCAATTTTTTAAAACTATCAAATGAACCTGCAAATTCTTACAAATATTTAGGGACAAACTTTAGGATGTCTACAATAATACATAAAAAGTTCAAATCAAAATTCAACCATTTGAATGCGTAATAAAAACAGATAAATTCATAACTTCAAATATGGTCCCCTAGAGTTCACCTAAGACAGCCTTGGTTCTTCCTTTTTAAAAAAATAGTAATAGTAAATGTTCTGAAAAATCCGCACTGAATGTAGAAGGTGCTAGACTTTTCTTAGTCTTGACTTTATATGGAATTGTCTAGGAAATATAAAGACACACCTAGATTTGCTAACTTGATAGAATTTTCTAGCAACTCAAAGTCGGTTGCTGAACCGACATAAGGAAGCTATAAATATGTGTTAGCCTATTGCAATTGAGTGTGCTTCAGTAGTGAAAGATAAAGTGCACAAACTGAAGTGCCCATGTATGTTGAGTAAGTTAGTAATATAGTGTGAGAGTGCTCAAGTGCACTACAAGTAAAGTTATTAGGAGCACAATTGTTGGTGTCATGTGAGTGCAGCGTGAATACCAAGTGAAGGGTGTAATTGGAGTACATTATTGTGCACACAACACTTTAAGGTGCATGAATGTTTGTGTTAATGTAATAAAAGAAAATATCATTATCTTATTAAGTTGTCTTCCACTTTGCTCTACAATTTGGCATCAAAGCTTGATGGTTTGGGACCGATTCAAGTGGGACAATTATTAGTTCTAGGGTAGCTCTTAAAAAATTATAGTCTGGGACTGTGATGCTATTGGTTTAGGACAAAGCAAAGGTGAGGAAATTTCATCAAGTCGCAATGGCTGATATCCAAGTGGTTGGTGGAATTAGGAATCTCAACTCTTAGAATTACAATACATGGCAAGTATGTATGCAGTCATATCTCCTAGGTCAAGACCTATGGAAAGTTGCTGGAGATAATGAGACTACACCACCTCCTACAAAAGAAGTTGAGGTGCTGAGGAAATGGAAAATTAAGGCAGGGAAGGCAATGTTTGCACTCAAGACCATGGTGGAAGATGATATGCTAGAGAACATGAGGAAAGCAATGATGCCAAAGGAAGCATGAGACACATTTGCAACACTATTTTTGAAGAAGAATGACATGAGGCTGCAATTCCTAGAGAATGAGCTCTTGTCGACAACACAAGGTGACATGACAATCAATTAATACTTTACTAAGGTAAAATCTCTCTACCAAGAAATATCTGAATTAGATCCTGATAATGAAATATTTGATTAATGTATGAAAAGAATTATTATTCATGGGTTGAGACCCAAGCAAAGAGGATTTATTATTGCAATTCAAGGTTGGCCTACCCAACCTTCCCTTTTACAATTAGAAAATTTGTTGGTTGGCCAAGAAGTATTAGCCAAACAAATGGCTAGCATATCAGTGAAAAATGAAGAAAAAACACTCTTCACTAGTAGAAAAAAGGTAAGAAGGAAGCCACTTTTTAGTAAAAGTTCAAATAACAAAAGTGAAAAGTGGAGGAATGAGCGAGAAGAGGGCTCGCGACCTGAAAAGACATTGAAATGTTATAATGCCTACTTCAATTGTGGGAAGTGGGGACATTTTGCAAGAGATTGCTGGTATGAGGAAAAAACGGAAGAGAGTAATGTTGCAACCTTAAATGATCAAATAGAAAAAGAAAATGACAGTGAAAAAGATTAGGACAAACAAATGGTTTAGGGACGCTTTCACTTCATTGGTAGTTGAAGAAGACATTTGCCAGGAAGAAGAAATAGATTTTGACAAGACTAATGAGGAGCTTGTGGAGTAACCACAACAAGTAGCTCTACCTAACTCCACAGATATTGAAAGCAGAATAGAAGGAAAAGTGAAGGAGCTAAAGGGCAATGAAGAAGAAGAGTCTTCTAGTCCAAATGTGATGGAGAGACATATAGAAAGTCATTGGGAAACAGGCGTACATCAAAGGGTACTCATGAGCATCGGTGTGAAAAGGAGGAGCTTAAGGACCAACTGCAACTAAAGAGCTCCACCAGACAAAGAAAGTCCAATCCAAAGTATGCAATGTTACAAAGATCATCGAAGAAAAGAGGCCTGTAACCTATGAAGATGCCTCATAGAAGGAAGAATGGGTCAAGGCAATGAAAGAAGAAATCTCGACACTTGAACAAAATCAAACATGGGAGTTGGTGCCGAGACCAAGAGATGTAAAGCCCATTTCTTATAAATAGGATTACAAGATCAGGACCGGTCCATATGGCCCAATAGAGTGGTACAAGGCTCGCTTAGTCACATGAGGCTTACCCAGCAA
This sequence comes from Dalbergia cultrata, assembly GCA_031216105.1. NCBI lineage: Eukaryota > Viridiplantae > Streptophyta > Magnoliopsida > Fabales > Fabaceae > Dalbergia > Dalbergia cultrata. Next base: position 65,643,112 of record CM062346.1, read on the forward strand.
TATGGGTTGGATTATGATGAAACATTCAGCCTAGTTGCAAAGATTACTATTGTAACACCCTAATTTTTAACCCAATACTCTAGAACACATTAGGTTAATCATTAGGTTATTACTTTTTAGTCTCATACTTTTGTGAAAATACTTAATAGAAATACGGGTAAAATTTTTTTTGAAATATAAAATCAAAGTGAGAGCCGCGCATAACTTAATCATGCACTAATATTCAGAACAAAACACAGAATGGAAGAGCATATAATAACATTGAGCAAATCAAAGGCACACAAAGATAATACTACATTAATATCATAATCTACCCACCGAAAGGCGGGACTTAGTCTAATACACGATACAAATACAACAGATAGCAAATACAACTGAAAATAGAGCGTATATAAGAATGTGTGCCTACCTAGTGCACCTAAGATAGATAACCTCTAAAACAAAAGGAGGTTATCCTACGCTAGTGGTGTCTTGTGCACTAAGGACCCTCCCAAAAACTACTGCTACTGCCCCTAAAAAGGGGAACGTAACTGATCCACAGACGAAGTGCATCAGGAGTAGGTACACGAAAGGCAGATGCGGTGGTGTGCATGCGATGGATCCTCTCGTTAGGCGTGCGTGCTTGCTCAAAGACCATATCATCACCAGACGGGGATGTCGGAGAGAAACGATGACTACGTACAGGATGTGCAAATGGACGCCCCATGAACATGAAGACTCTAATAGCACAGCGGCCCTCAAAATGAGATGACTGAAGCTTGGGATCATAGTGAATCTCCCATGTGGGGGTGTCGATGAATAGGACGAAGGTCGCCATCCATATCTGAAGACGTAACGGGAAGAAGAAAAAATAGAGGGAGTGAGAATCTTGATAAAGAATCTCAGTAGGGAAAACCTCTTATCCTAGTGTCATCATCTACGTCTCCAAGAACCTTGGGTTTATTATAAAAAGGGTGGGCATGCCTAAAGTTTCATTATTAGGTTTTCAAGATGTTATCATCCAAGGTCCATTTATTTTAGGATGAATCTTAATGTCATGGATGCGACATATCAAGGTATGGATGCATGGTAATGCATTATGCAAACAGTCAATAAAACAAATCATCGAGAAAACATTAACATATAAATGGCATATAAAACTTTTTCTTTTCTCATAACTGTGTAACTTTAAAATATCATATCTCTTTCTCATGCTTGAACTCTTAAGTTCTTTTTCTCAAAGACCACCCTCTTAATCATGGTCACCTAAATCTAACCGACATACCGCCCCGGCGATTTTTATCATGGTCCCCAAACTCTGTCTCACCTAATCACCTAGGAATGAGCTCAATTCTAACTAGTTGTCACTAGATTTAACATGGGGAAAAATAGAGGGGGTAACACATCACTAGTTTCCAATCATAAGAATGATATCCTGACTACTAGAGTATGGGCTAGGGGCTTAAGAGTCACCTAATACACCAACTCCCAGAGTACGGGTTAGGGACTTAAGGATCATCTAATACATCGACTCTCAGAGTGCGTGTTAGGGTTATTTCCTTCTTCGAAACGCATCTACGGCATCTAGTGCACAGTAAATTTGTCCACTCTGGCAGGCTGCATCTACCATACCCTCACGGTTTTGTTATCTCCTTACCGAGGTAGGAGAAATGCGTCTCAATGTGTTATGCAAGAATGCATCATAAACACATGCCCTCAACTATCACTATGGAACTTCATGCAATATGCATATCATGTTCATCAATTCATGCAATTCATCATAGTATGCCACATCAACTCATAATGCATATATATACTTACACATTCAATTTCACATTTCATAATCCATTTCTAAAGTCATATAAACAGTTTCATCCTAGCACATGCATTTACACATCATCATAGAATCAGCATAAAAAGATCACATCACCATAACTCATATATCATCACATCATATATATCAACATATCATACTTGTATCATTAAACTTTAAAGCATCAAAATCTCTTATTGTCTTATGCTTTTACCCTTAGGGTCCTTTAACTTGAACTCTAAGTTGTCTATCATCACAACCTAAGCTCTCGGGTGCCTACGGGCTCATATCTAAGTATTCCTCATTCAATTCTAGGACCATAATCATTTCTAAACCTCAAGAATGCAAAAACCATGTTTTACACTTTACGGGTACCTAGGAGTCACAACTTTGACCCTTTCTAAGTTCGGTTTGTTCCTAAAGCTTCAAGATCAAGTCCTAAACCAATTATGAGTAGTTCCTACACATTTAAACTAATTATAAACCATGATTTCTAATTTTAAACCTTGCTGGATAGAATCCAGAAAATTACATCTCTAAGGGATCTAAAAGTCTCAAATTAATTCTTTTCTAGTTACTAACTTCTCTTAGCTTTCACATATTAATTTTAACTTAAAAAAAATACATGAACATACTCATATTATCATCATTCAAACAGCATAAAACAGTGAGAAATCAAGCAAGGCAGAACCAAAATCATCTCCATCACATAATGCATAAAACTTCATTTCTAAAACACATAAATTGTTGGTTTCTCTTGGAACTATTTTAAAACTTTTAAAACTCACTTAGAAATAATTTATTTAATCAAAACCATTATAAGACATAAGAGGGCATTAGCTATTTTAAATAAATCTCAAGAGGGCTTAAAATCATAAAACTTAGTTCAAACATCTCTTGAGCTTATCTAAACTTAGGAAAATCATGAAATATAAATTTTGGCACTTGTAACTAGATAAACCATCACAAGGCCGAAATCAAGGGAGTAAGAAACATATATTTTCAAGCTTTGTTTGAGATAATAATGGGTAAGTCTATGAGCTCTAAATCTCTTAAGTTATGACATAAAAATAGATATGCAATATACCTTGTTTTAGTCTTTATTAAGAAGTGAGAACATAAAGTAAACATGCCATGCAAATCCATTATTATCTTATAAATTTAGTGAGGACATAAACATAAATATGAATATGCAAGTTCATTATTTAATCTTGAGCATTTAGTGATAATATAAAAGTAAATATGGATACAAGTCCTTTTTATCTTAACTTAGAGCTCATGTAAGACTTTTAGAGAGAACCAAAAATCTCAACCCAACACTTATCTCATCAACAAAGTGAGCTTTAGAGTTTTTGAACTAAAGTTTCAAGGAAACTATATGGTTCTTGAACATCATCATCAAGCTCAAAGAAAATGAACAAAGAAAGTAAAATAAATAACAACATTTCTTGAAAACAAGTAAAGGATACTACTTGATATTTTTAGCAAACCTTTTGACAGGAAAATAAAGGGGATGGAAACCAAAACCATGGGGAAAAACAAAGAGAGGAAAACCAAAACCATGGTTCAAGGAAAAACCAAAAAAATGATGTAGAATCAAAATCAAGTTTCAAGCTTTAGAGGTTTCTCACATGAGAATCTCAAGAACATTATCTTGAAACCTCATCATCAAGCTCAAGTTTTTCTTTTGAGAACCAAGTTCCAAAATAAAGATAAATAAAGAAGAAGAGGATGTGTTCCAAGAGAAAAACCAACACTTTTTCATCTCAAACATCAAGAACAAAAGAAAAGCTTTTGGAAACAAGAACCCCTACCTAGAGGAAATCTATTTGGAAGGAAAAGAGCTTGCTCTTGAAAAGGAAAATGAGAAGAAACTTCTCTCCAAGTGATGATGATGTTTTCGGCCAAGTGAAGGGAAAAGGAAAGAAAAGTGTTTTACGTGAGCTTTGTGTTTGAAAAAGGAAGCTTTGCTGTTTAGATGATGATCTATGGTGGTGGTGTGGTAGTTTGTGGTTGCAAGGATGGTGGCATTAGAAGAGAATGAAGAAGATGAAAGGAAAAGAGTTCAAGAGCTCTTTGAGAGAAAGAAAGGAAGCTTAGAGAAAAGCTTTAAGACATAAGCTAGACATGAGCAAAAATGGACCAAGTTCTTCTATGTGTGTCATTTATAAAGAAACAAAATGTGGAGGAATGTGTGGAGGAAGAGAGGCCGCGGTTTTCAAGGCTTTGGATGGAAGAAAAATATCTCCTTTGGGTGGTCATTCAAGGCATGGAAGAAAGCATGGTCAAAAGTATGAGTTTAGGCATGGTGGAGTATGGCTCAAAGTATGGCTATTTGTGTATAAAAATAATTCATCATGTGATGAAATTGGAAGGGGAATGGCGCCATTTTGGACAGCCATGGGGGAGAGAAATATCTCATCTAATTGTGTATTAGGGGTGTGTTTAGGTGCATCTTTAATTAGGCTCAAGATTAGGAATTGTAGGAAAGTATTTAGGTGAGCTAAATATGTAATTAGGAATATTATAGCATAATTAGGAGTAGTCTTGCTTCATTTGTAATTTAAAATTCATTTTATGATATGATTTGTGAAAAAAACACAATTCCTTAATTTAAGAAATTGGAGAGAGAAAATACTATTTAAAATTCCTTAAAAAAGAATCTTGATTTATAAAAAGGGATTTAAGTTTAAGTTTAATCTAAGCAATTTTAGGTTCTAATTAACTTTAATAAATTATTTTGATTCTAGATTAATTATGAAATTAATTAACCTTTAATTAGAGCCTAATATTGTTTAGGTTTGCTTAATCACACGATTAAGCTTAAAAACACAAAGCTAGGGGCAAAATCATAATTTTGCATAAATTTTGCCCGGGACCATCCGGACCAAAACTGAGGTCACAGAATACATAAAAACACCTTTTAAAACTATCTGGAGAAGTTTCGGGTTCATCCGGCACTTGTAACCGGGTCAAATACCACAGGGGTATTTTGGTCATTTTGACCCGAAAACTAGGAAAACGAGATTTTCAACCTCGGAAAGGTACACAAGTCAACTAATCCCCTTCAAACATTGAGTTTGCCCTTCGAGGACTGCCAAGTCGGCTATCCTCGAGTTCCGGGCCGAAAATGACCTTAGGGGCATTTTGGTCATTTTTACTCTAATAGAAAAATCGGGGCATTACAACTATTGTGTGTGTTATGATAGCATTGGTAGCTTGCAAATCATGGAAGCTTTGGAAAATGGACGTGAAGAATGCTTTTTTGCATGGAGAAGTTGATCAAGAAATTTACATGGAGCAACCAAGAGGATTTGAGAGCAAAGATCATCCAGATTACGTTTGTAAGCTATGAAAAACACTATATGAGCTAAAGCAAGCACCTAGAGCATGGTACAAGAAGATTGCATAGTTCCTAGTTGAGAGTGTATATTGCCTGATACCATCTATTTCAAGTTTGTTTGTTAAGGAATGTGAAGGAAAACTAGCAATTGTGCTAGTATATGTAGATGATTCGATCATTATAGGAGACAACATTGAAGAAATCTATCAAACAAGGGAGAATCTATTTGTCCATTTCCAAATAAAGGAGCTTGGAGAACTAACGCATTTTCTTGGGCTTGAAATGGATCGCATCAAAGATGGATTATTGTTGTGCTAACAAAAGTATGCTGAGGATCTGTTAAAGAGATTTGGTATGCTCAACTACAAGCCAATATCAACTCCAATGGAGCCAAATGTCTAACTCTGCGCACATAGAAGGAAAGATCTCGAAGATGCAACCATGCATTAGCAATTGGTGGGAAGTCTCATCTACTTGACATTGATAAGGCCAAACATTTGCGTACGCTGTTGGAGTGGTGAGCAAATACATGCAAAATCCAAAGAAACCTCATCTTGAAGTTGTTCGAAGAATCATAAGGTATGTTAAAGGAACAATTGATTATGGTATATTTTACAAAAAATGGTGGTGCATGTGAAATTGTTGGGCATTGTGATGTCGACTATGTAGAAGGTCATGATACTCATAGATCAACTACTGGGTACGTATTCACCTTGGGGTCAGGAGCAATATTATGGTATGGCAACAGGCAACGAACAGTATCACTATCAACAACAAAACCAGAGGATAGAGCAGCAACAATGACAACACAAGAATGTACATGGTTAATGCAATTGATGAAAGATCTACATCAATCAGTCAAGGGAGCAGTTCAGTTCCACTATACTCCAATAACAAATCAGCAATTCAATTGGTAGGGAATCTAGTGCTTCATGCGAGAACAAAGCATGTTGAAGTATATTTTTACGTGCTTCTTTAGCATACATAAACATGACAGTCTTGTTGAAGATGATAGGACTAGCTACATGCATCAACACATAAATGAAAATCATTATGCATGTGAGAATGAGGAGCACACATGTCTTGCTTTAAACTTATCCCTTGACCAAAGCCTCTTATCTTTTCTTAATTTTAACTCATCTTGACTTTGATCGTTGACATGAACCTCGGATCTTAGTTTAGTCCTCGACCTCATGCCTCAAAGTTCAGTTCTTTTATTAACTTAACATAGCGTTATCTAAGCTTTGATATTTGGGCCTTATCCCCTTCACTTTCTTTACCTAGACTTTTAACTTAGCTAGTCCATGGGACTTCCCTCTAAACTTAAAGGTAATTAGCCTATACCGCAGCCATCACCACCTTGGATTCCCGTGCGAGAGAGGGATAATTAGTAATCACCTTCCCTTCCCAAAGGATCACACTTGTCTCATGAATCACCTTCCTTACCAAAGAATCATATCAATTCATCTTGTCTTATGTTGTTTAATACATAAGTATATGATACATGCATTAACTTTCTTATTTTTAACATGAAGATACAATTAAAGAATTACATACTAAACATTGGCAAATTGAGAATTCTAACATCACACATTATAGTTCATAATATTAAACTTAAAATAAATGTCACATCATTATGCATATATGTAAAGGAATTGCTAATTAAAATTAACATCACAAGCTGTTATTACCGCACATGAAGCATAAATTATAACACTCAAAATCATTCGTCATAAAGCAAATAAGGCCAATCCAAAAAGGTTCGGATTGTCAAGCCAACCATCAAACACCTGGGAAAATCGTGAAAGATTATTCTCTCATAGTCCATAAAGGGGAAAATCTTATGCTCTTGGAGTCGTCTTATAGTCATTTACATCATTACCGTTAGTTGCTAATGTCTTAATATTTCTTAACTTCTCTAATGTTATACTTTATTATTTTAATATAATGATATGACTTAGTCTCTAATAATTTTGTTTAGTGAAATAATGATATGACATGGCCTGTGCAACACTCACATGTGAACAGAAGATTAACCACAACTTTATTTACAAAAATTTTAGCTCCAAAATTTTATGGGACATTCTCAACTCATTAAAATTTCCAATGGTGCTGGTTTGGGTCGATTTCGTCAAGCATAGAATTTTTAAAAATTCCCGCAGTAGGACTGTTATGCTTTCACGCCCAGGAGTGCTACAATGACTTTAAAAAATTATAATAAAATAACTGGGGGATTTTAGGACAAGATATTCCTAGTTTGGTAGCCCTACGTGCTAGCTTTCTAAAGGATTTTATTTGACCCAGATTCGATGTGTATAACTTGAGTTTTTACTTTTTCTTTGGGTACTGTCCTAGATCAAGTGTAGATTCGTGCTTAGTTATGCAGTAGAAATGTAAATAATTTATATTTTGTTGGATGAGTTCGTTTGTCATATTTATTTATTCTATTTGGCTTATTTTGTTTATTCCTTATTGTTTGATTATGTGTTGTTAACTAGAAAATAATATGCACATATAATGAGGTGTGGTATAAAACTTAAGACATATATGCTGGGCAATATTCAATGATATTTCTGTCATATTTTCAAATATGTAAACCCGTATGAGTTTGCCATGACTTCACATGTTTACCTAATTAAACTCTCAAGCTATTAGCTTGTTAATATATATATATAATTGCAAATTAGTTGTTTAGTTAAATTGGACAAATTTATTAAGATATAAGATAAGAAAAATATAAGTTCAAAAAACATAGAAAAATACAGTATATATTGAGTAATTTCTATATTTCATACTTATTCACTTCGCCCTTTCAATTTACTATCAATACATGTCAATTGAAAGAGGAAAGTTGATTCAGTAATTTTGATTATCATATAAATCCACAAACAATAGTATTAGTTAATTCTTAGTTTTGTTTACATAATAAGACAAAAGAAATGAAATATAAAAGGACTATAAAAAATATATGAGTATATTATAAAACATATATGTTACCATTAAATACTCATATAACAATTTAATCCTAATTTTGAATGTAAAGTTTAAGCATGAAATTCTATAGACGAAATAACAAAAGTTATTAGGATTGTGGATGATTCTTACTACTACATAGGTCAAAACAATTTAAATTTGAAAGTAAAGTTTAGAGATGACACATTAATATTACGGGGCAATATTAAATAATAGAGTAATTAATCTTTTTAATCTAAATATTTTCAATTTGACAATAATTTGATCCTAAAAATATTTCAATATCAATTTAGTCATTTTATTAGATCTTCATTTTGATGTAATGACTAAATTGTTGTCAAAATAAAAAAAAAATAATGTTAGGACTAAATTGATATGGACACTAAAGTGTTAGGATTAAATTTGTTTGAAAAATTTGTTAAGATCAAATTGATGTAAAAAAACTTTAGTAAGATTTAAATGATATGATCAAATTAAAAATGTTATGACCAAAAATTTTGTTTAGTCATATTTTGTATTTTTAACTATTGCAACATAATGAAATTTGATTGCAAGTTATATTTTAACTATTTGAATAATGTTATAACTGAAAACTAGAATAATTTATTAATTACATAATGTGATTGGCTATTAATTGTAGAATGGAGTTGAATTGAATAATTTAATGCTAGATGTAGTGAATTTTACTAATGTATACAAAAAATTTCTATCATTATATACAAATGAAAAAATAATAAAAGTAATTAGAATTTATAATAATAAAAACATCAACAACAATAACATAAATAATAATGAGCTTTGCTCCTAGTAATTTTTATCCTTGTCTGTACCTAAAAACGTTTTGTATTCTATGTATCAAGCTATTACAAAAGCTAGTAAATAACTTTCATTTGTGAAACATTTCAGATGGCGGATATCCTTACCGAATGCACAAAACCGATTTGGGAGAAATTGTTGAATTCGGTAATAGGGGAAGCACGTTATGTATGTTGCTTCAAATGCATTGTTGAAGATTTTGAAAGTGAAAAGAAAGATTTGAAAGCAATTCAAGATGATCCTTCATTTCAACAAAGGCATGTCGATGACCTCATTAATGAGGACACCGAAATAAAAAAGACTTGTTTTTTTGGATGGTGTCCTAATTGCGCCTGGCAATATTGTAGGGGCAAGGAATTGGCAGATAAGACAAATGAAATTAGAAGACTCAAGGAAATCAACTCAACTACTGATTTGACTCGTCTCCCAGATGTGGACTATCATTCTTCCCACAATTATATTGCCTTTAAAAGCAGAGTGTCAAAATACAAACAACTTGTGGATGCACTCAAAGATGAAAACAACTGTGTCATTGGATTATATGGGATGGGGGGCACAGGTAAAACTACACTGGTGAAAGAAGTGGGTAAAGAACTCAAAAAAATGAAGCAATTTGACCTTGTTATTGATACTACTGTGTCAAATACTCCTGATGTAAAAAAGATTCAGGATGATATTGCAGCCCCCATGGGACTACGATTGAAGGATTATGAAGAAGCAGAGCGAAACAAAATACTCTATCAGAGTTTAATCAAGTCAAAGAAAACTCTTATAATACTTGATGATGTCTGGGAACATATTCAATTTGGAAAAATAGGGATTCCATATAAGCACAAAGGCTGCAGAGTTCTTCTCACCACACGCAATTCACGTGTATGTCAATCAATGGATTGCCAAAGTATAGTACAACTAGAGACCTTATCAGAGGAGGACGCTTGGAACATGTTCAAACAGTATGCTAATATAAGTGATAACTCAAACTTGAAGGATAAGGGACGAAAGATTACCAAGGAGTGCAAAGGATTACCAGTTGCAATTGCAGCTACTGCCAGCAGTTTAAAGGGCCAAGGACAAGCAGAGTGGGATGCGGCATTAAAAACATTGCAAGCTCCTATGCTCAGGTACGATGATGTTGATGAAAATAAGATTGATATTTATAAATGTTTGAAGTATAGCTATGATAATCTAAAAAGTGAACAAGAAAAAGGGCTTTTCCTTATATGTGCTTGGTTCCCAGAAGATACAAAAATTCCTTTTAGCCTTTTAACCAGATATAGCATAGGAGTGGGACTTTTCAAGGAAACTGACAAGTATGAGACAAGTAGAAGTCAACTAGTGATAGCTAAAAATAAGCTCATAGACTCTTGCTTGTTATTGCCGGCTGAGAAAGGATGGGTGCAAATGCACGACTTGGTTCGTGAAGTGGCCTTGTGGATAGCTGACAATAAAATTTTGTTAGTTGACCTATCTGACAAAAAACAAATGGAATTACTTGAAAGGGAGAAGAACATTAGATATTTGAGGTGCGTGAGCAATGACATTGATATCTTTTCATGTTTATTTGATGGTACCAACCTTGAGATTTTGGCTATCTTCTTACATTCTATGTCCAAATCTGTCGAAGTCCCAAATACTTTTATTGAAAAGATGGCAAGCCTTCGAGTTTTGGTTCTAGTTAATCCACATCCCTGGCAATCCTTTGCTCTGTCATTACCACAATCAATTCAATTATCAAAGTGTATTCGATCAATATTTCTACAAGATTGGGACTTAGGGGATATCTCCATTCTTGGAATGATACAATGTCTTGAGACTCTTGATTTGCTTTGTTGTTCAATAAAAGAATTCCCAACCAAAATGACTGAATTGGAGAAATTTAAATTGTTGAGATTGAGGCACTGTAGAATTGAAATGAATAATCCATTTGAAATTATAAAGCGATGCTCATCACTAGAAGAATTGTATTTCGTTGAAAATGAAGTGTTGTGGCCTGACAATGTAGACAAAGCTAAACTTGTTAATCAAAATAGAAGCTTTCCCAAATTCCAAAGGTATCATTTAATGGATTGGTATGAGGTACTAGATTATGCAATAGCAAAATGTGTTTTTGTCAAAGATATTGATGCTTTGATATCAGAAGAAACATGTAAACATGTGATGCAAAGTGCAGAGATTCTTAAGCTAAAAGAAAGTAAGTTGGCACGGAGAAATCTTGTTCCAAAGGTTCTTTCCATGGAAAATCAAGGGATGCAAGATCTAATTGAGCTTGGTTTGTATTCATGTTCAAAAGTGCAATGCCTCATTGACACTAAGCATATTATTTCTGGTTCACACAGTACATTCTCCAAGTTGGTTGAACTAGAAATTCAAAGCATGGATAATTTGGAAGAACTATGCAATGGCCCCCTTCCCTTCAATCTTGTGAACAAATTAGAGAGGCTATATATAAAGCAATGTCAGAAACTACGAGGCATATTAATCAACAGCGCGCTCAATCTATCCAATCTTAAGATTATGGAGGTGATAGATTGTCCAATGTTGGTATCCCTTTTTCAATTGTCTACTGCTCAACATCTAGTGGTATTGGAGGCATTAAAAATACGTAAATGTGGAGGACTGACAAACATAATATGGGGACAAAACAAAGGAGAAATAGGTGATAATGATAATGATCTAAAGAATCGTTCCTCCATGTTTCCAAAGTTGAAAACTCTTGATATAGAAGAATGTCACCAATTAGAATTCATACTCCCTGTCTTTTCTACTCAAGATATCTTGGCACTAGAAGCAATCAAAATAAATGACTGTGGTAAGCTGAAATACATATTTGGCCAGTATAATCAAGACCAAAAAGACCAGTATTTGCATCAAGAAGTGAATGATGTCATTATTGCTTCAGTCAAAAAAATGGAGCTATCTGACTTGCCAAATTTCATTGATATTTTTCCAAAATATGATCATTCCATGTCTTTGACCATAATGAAGTCACCTTCTAAATGTGCATCCAAGGAGCCAAAACACTGGAGTTCTGTGAAATGTAATATCTTCAGCTGGACAACCGACAAATGCTCTTATGCCCAGAAATGTGGACACATGTGGAGGAGTAACAAGGATAAAAAACAAGATTGCTCGACATCATCGGTAATCCTTTCAATTTTTGTGTGTTATTGTTTATATAATTTTTTGCATTAAACATCCTAACCTAAAGGGTATGAGTAAGACAACGTTAAATAAACAAATTACTACCACGTAATTGAAGTACAAAAACATTGAACTTTTGCATACCAATAGTAATAAAAAATTGAACACTTAAAGTGTATCTTAAGCCCATATTTAGTATTTATATTATTAGAGAAAAAGTTGTAAGAGAACAATGTTGTGCAACCCCAAACAGGAATGTGAAACCCCAAACAGTTGGTTTAGTAGTGAATGAAATTTTGATGTGCTAGATCATACCATTAAAAGCAATCAAACAGTAAGGATCATTTTTTTGTACTCCCTTATCACAGGGCAACTTACCTACCAAAATAAAACGAAATAGGAACTGAGAAGAGTGGCTTGATTTATTATGTTGTTCTATTCATTTTAACATCGCAACCTTTTCTTTATGTTGTTCCCAATTTTCTTGCCCAGAAGTCATTTTTTTTTTTGTTTGGATTTAATCCTAGTACACTAATTGTCATCCAATTATGTATTAGGATATATAGTTGATTTTCACGCCCATTAGGCCATGTACACTGAAAGATTTGATTAGATGAGTTCAAAATTGAATTATTTATTGTCAATGAAGAAATTGGGTTTGAAGATAAAATACCAAAGAAACATAACTATTTTAGGAACCCATTTGCAAGTCCAAACAATATATAAAAAGTGAAGTAGAAAGTAAGGAAGAAACTAAATGAACCATACACTCCTATATTCAGAGTATGCTCATACTAAACAAGCCCATACACGCAACTATTTGCCTTATGATGCATGACTAAAGGGAAATATGGTGCTTTGATTCCTTGTCTTATGATTAACAAAAGTGAGGAAAGCACACAAAGGATTATCCAAACAACCATAAAACATATCTCCTAAAAGTCTAAGTTTTTAGTATCCGCATGTGAATGATTTATATCTAACGGATGCATTCACACAAATACTCACTAAACTCAAAGCTAGAACAATATATATATGCACACCTAACTTTATCCTAGAATTTAGCTTTTTTATTTTAAAAATTAGAGATAACAAAGAACAAATCCTAGACTATGTTTCATGAAGGCTCTAAAACCATGTTAAAACCATCTCCCCAAAAGCTTAAGTTTGTTGGACTCATGAATTGTTTTATATTTAACAACTTTGTTTAAAAAAAAGGACAACTAATTTAGATTTTGTCTCAGCAAGGAACATATGCTAGGCTTTAGTGATAGAGAGCAGCGAACTGTGACATATAATCTACAACTGAGCTTGAGTAAATAAATAGCAGCCAAAATACAAGAAAAGGCAAAGATGAACTATCATTGAGCATCCCAAATGATTCCTCCATGTACTACTTTACCATAATTTTGAACTAAGGATACATTTCCATAGAGTTTAATCCTATCAGCTTCATTAGTAAGCTTGTGAATATTGGTATTATGAGACTTCTAAATTAGCATTGAATCTACACCAAATACATCAATGCACAAGGTACGGATACAAGCTTGAATAAACCTTTAACCGTTGTTGGTAGAGCGTCAAAAGAATAACCAAAATTACTAAACATTACTTCTATAGTGCCAAAAGAGGCGGTAATATAAAAAACCGCCTCCAATCGTGCAGCCAAGAACGTAGTTGGACTAAAATATTTAACTAAAATCACTTTTCCTCATTATAGTGTAAGAAATAAGATCTATTTGATGCACACACAAAGTAGATTCAAAAGAATGAGCTATTGGGATTTTCCCACAAATATGCAAGGGAGTCCTAGCAACCAAACTATATTGAGGACAAAACATCAACTTAAGTGCCTCATTTTCATTTTTTTCACTTGTCAAGAGGGCCTTAAACATTATACTCCAAAAAATGCTTTGAACCATTGTAGACATTGAAAAGACCAAATTCTCTTACATATACTGCAACTCACAATCATCTTTATCCAGCTAACAACAAAATTTGTTCTCACACCAAAACCAAACTTATACAATTTAAGTGAATAGACTAAAAACCATTGATTGTCATGCAAGTCTCCTTACAAAAATAGAAGTGAACATAAATCTTGCATATTCACTCCATGATTTTAGCATGAAAACCTCAATTTTAGATAAAGATGTTGTTTAGGAGTGGATGTTAAATGTCAAGTACCCAATCGATGGAGGATAATCTCTTTTACATAAAGATGCTTCATAAAAATAGTGTATCACCACTCGAAATAGGCCAATTGCATTTTACTGCCAAATCCCAACCACCAAGGCTTAGTATATTGCTTTAATAGTCTCCTTTACAGGTTATTTGCCATATCCTGGGAATGTCATTGTTGTCTGCAGATCGTTCTGCACTTCGTCAGATTTGAGGGATTAGCACAGAGTTCTCCATTCATGAGATTCTCTTCTTTCACCCATTCCTTTAGCTGGTAGCCGCTCCTTAATTTAATTTGTCTCTATTCGAATTTCCACTTTGGTTTAAAATTTTCCAAGACCATATAATATTCGAAAAAAGAGCAAATTATGAAATAAACATTTTCTTCTACAAACTAAACACCATGCTAGAAAGAAAAAAGAAAAAAGAAAAAAGGAAAAAAAAAAGTAGTCGGTTTATTTGAACAATATCAAATTATGTCCCACCACAAGAGACTATCAGCAAACAATTTCCATGATACCATAAACTCAAAAAATAGGTGTTCAACGTATTCATTAGCAGATAAACATAGACACGTCTCAAATGTAACGGGGATTAGATTCATATCTGCTAGTCTTTCCTTCCTGTTCAAGTGATCTTGGAGTACAACCATGCTAAAATTAAATCTCTGCTCTCTACACGTGATGGTGCAAAGCCTTTCCGTGCTAAACATGTTGTTGGCATTCCATTAGGATTATTAGCTCTCATCATGACAACCTAATGATTTACAAAGGATTTGGTAGTTAACTAGCCCACGGTTTCTAGGAGATTATTTTTAAATCTCACGTGCCGTTAGGAGAGATGTGTTCCCATCCTTGACACCTATTGCCATCTATTCAAGCCATTTCTTTGGCAATGAATTAAAGAGACCAAGTCTTTACAACATTTGTCAATAACCTGCACCCGGAAATCGTCTTTTGTTTGAATGATTCCATAACCAACTTTCCTTGGGAAGGAAGTATTCATGGCTTAGAATGATAAATCTTGTTACTTTTTAATTCTTTATAACTCTAAAATCATTCACTTAAATCATTAAGAAAATAAAGAGATTGGATACGAAAGTGTACCTGAATTCATAGAATCAACTAATGTGTTGGTCTGTGATTCTTGATCTTCTAAATTAATATGTAGACAACTCTCTCTTTTTTGACAATTGGATGACAAAAACAGAGACATGCCTATAGCCTTAGCTTCTAGTTTGACCCTTATATCCGAGAATTCTAACAACCTCGCACTTGTAAGTATGTATATTTACATAAAATTTGTATATTGAACTATAATCTTATGAGCTCAAAATATTACTATCATTTATCCAAACAATCTCATCTATCAATTATTTATTATTATCCTTGAGCTACTGCATCGAATAGTTCAAGTGATAAATTAAAATGGTGAGAAAGAATAATGTTTCACATGAATTGGTAATACTAAGCAATAGTTCACAAATTAATATTTACCAAGATTATAACAAATCATGATCAAAGGATGTTCTAAATCAAGAATTGAAAAGTAAAACAATGACCAAATTTAATGGAAGAATACACACTTAAGTAAAAATACCAACAATATTCAAGAGGAGCTATCGGTTAATTTGAGTATGTCAGAATTTTTCCTAAAATAAATTCATATTTGCTTATTTCATTTGGATATAATATGTTAACAAATATGTATTTTACAACATGTATATATCAATGTAAAAATAACATCAAAGTATGTGATATATATTAATTGAAATATATAAAAGTTTCATAATTATAAGAAATGTTGTTAAAAACAAATTAAAGAATCATATAATTTTCGATCAGGCCAACAATCCACTCCAAAATATGACCTGAATCAAACCCCAAAGTGCATTAGGTAAAAATTTTGAAAATTCAAATCCAACACAATAAACTGTGTTAGGACTAGTTAGTAGGTGGAGTTAAGTGATGGACACCAATAATAGGTTGGAGTCAGATAGTATTAGAGCTCTGATTTCCCAAAAGAAGCACGAACTAGAAATGTATAATCTGGATAAGAATTATGAATGGATAGATATAAAAGCAAGCAATGCATTAGGGAGTTTAGCAAAAACTAAAAGGGAGCTATATCTTGACTTGTTTTTATATGCCAATTTTTTCTACTGAAATTTTAGTTGAGAAAGGTTTACAAAGTTTAATTCCAAATCTTGGGTTATAGATTGAAGTTTCTGGATTATCAATTTATTTTCTCAATTTTGATATACTTTCTTTCTACAACAGATGACGAATCCCAGAAATCCGTTTACACTACAAAACCTTGAAGTTGTAATGATTGCGAACTGTGAGAAGCTAGAATCAATATTTTCACCCTCCATTTTAAGATGCCTACCACAGTTAGAAGTTCTATGTATAGAAAGCTGCATAGAATTGAAGCAGCTCATTGATGAGGATGAGGGAAAACAGAAATCATCAACCCCTTCAAAGCCATGCTTCCCAAAGTTAAGAGCACTTTTTGTCATACAATGCAATAAGTTGAAACGTCTATTGTCCATCTCGAAATCTGAAGAGTTTCCTCAACTAGAGATTTTGTTCATAAACAAAGCCTCTGAGTTAGAAGAAGTATTTGGATGTGAACAAAGTGTTAAGAAAGTTGAGCTTCCAAAATTGAAACATGTTGTATTTATCAATCTGCCAAACCTCTGCCGAGGGATTGATTTGCGGAGTGGAACATATCATGTTGTGCACAACTGTCCAAAATTGCATAATTCACCTCCTACGCGTAATGTTGATGTCAATGACTTGGTCGAGCAAATGTCTGACATTTTGCGAGGTACACACTATACATAGTATTCCTGTTATATTAGACATAAGCATTGTACGATATATTTTATCATGAATTATTCTTCCACATCTCTGTTCCTGTATCAATTATCATGCAGCATGTATAACATTTTGTCTAATAATTAGACATACAAGAAATTGTATAAAAATTCTGTCATAGTGGTCATTTGTGATGGAATTTGTGAACCTAAATGATTTTTAAAAATGTTGAAATTCATCAAACGATAAGCGCTCAGTAATATGCTTTTCGAAATTAAGTTTTCTTTTGGCCAATCAGATATTATTGATCAAATTGTATTATATAAGATCATTATGATGTATTAACTATGATATATTGTTTTTAGTTACGTTTTTTTCTGTCTCTCTTTTTTTCCTTCTAATTAAGAATATTAATGTTACAACAAATTCAAGAATCACGCTAGGCACTGGTTGTGCATATAATCTTTATATGAAATTATTCCTTGATTAAAATTTTCATCCAAGTTAACTGGCCCTAAAATTACTAACAGTAGTGAAATTTTGAACTAAACACCTGGAGATACATATACACATCTTATGTCATACAAATGAAACATTTTTATTATTAGGAAGCTTATGTAAAAGTATATACATATCAATTATTTATACAGATATTGTGGAAGTATACATAAAACCTAAGGATTCAATTTCTAACTAATTCTAGTAGTAGACTCGGGTGAAAGTGAACACTGCTATTCTTGTAATGAGTTATTTATTATAAAAATAATTTTTATAATGAGTTTATTTTCAAAATAAAAAGTGAGAATATAGTTTTCCTCACTTCTACAAGATGCATGTTAGAGCTATTTTATCCGAATGTAATTAATGTGTATATCCATCAACACGGGATCACTTGTGTTGATATTTCAGATTTCACATTTCTTAATGGGTGATTGGGGAATTACAGTCAGAAGATGTCATTTGCTAGGATTCAAGTGAAGCAAAGTGGAAAATTCACATAAAGATGGCCATAATTTTACTTATCATCACAATTAACTGATTTTTCATTGATCGATGAAAAATTCCCAGTATTAACACATGGACTCCGGTGTGTCGAGAAAATCCAAAAAATTTACATATAGATATTGTTATTCTTTTGATTCCATCCTTTAATTATACAATGTTAATGAGTTTTGTCGCTATAGATACGAGCTATGGATCAGAATATGTTTGGGACGATGAGCTACGTAAATTACTTAGCGAAGCAGTCACACAAGATATTACTACTCACAATCGGACTACAGAAGGCACTTCTTATTCTGAAAATGGCTCTGAAGCCGAAGCAGCATCAAGGCATGATTCACCTTTTCAACAGGTCAATACTAATCAATTTATTTCTATCATTCCTAAAGTGGTAACAAGATAATGGTGCTTACAGGAATGACTTCATGTCTATGAAGATAAAACCAAATGGACACCAAATCTAGAGATGAAACTTATATTAAAATGTTCTGATATAACAATTTTGCCAACAGACTCAGCTGATTACTAGGCCATGTCCAAGTTCCTTTGACATACATTCGCTTACTTAAATCACATTCACTTTGAGTCTAATGTAAGTTCTTCTTAGTCTGCTTCAAAATTAATGGCTATTTCACTTGTTTAGGGGTCATCGAATGGACACTCATTGGGGGAACAACATTCGATAAAGGATCAGCAGCAAGTGAGGGAAACTGATGCCAACTCTACTAGAATTTCTGAAGGAAATAATGTAATATTGCCTAACATTATTGCATACTGTTAGAATACTAATTAACAAGGGAAAAAAAAAACAGGATTATAATACTTCAAATATATCTTAGAAATATATAGCTACATATTTATCATTTTGTGCAAATCAATCACAGTTTCACAAAGAAGCAGAGGATCAAAGTATTCAAGAGGTTGTTAAGCCCGTTGATCCAGCAGAGACGAGGAACATATCATCAGAACCATTACCTGTTGCACCTCTACAAAAGGTATCTACTTATGTGCATATTGAGAATTTTAGAATAGGAATATATTATAAATGCTTAAGTGCTTTACATATGCTTTTGCGCAGAATAATGATAGAAATGTTGAAGATGGAACTGCAACAAAGAATTTCAAGGAAGTAACTTCTATACCTCATCCAATACCAACTTGCTCACCCTCGAGCCCATTAATTACTTCTCAGCAAAAAACACATCAACTGGTCGGTATAGTTTATGCTTTTGAGGTTTCAGACATGTTTCTACTTAAAATTAAGCTAGCTACCATCTTTCTGATTATTAATTGCAATGGGATGGGATTGTCAAAATCTGAAATTATACCAATTTGGGTGGAACAAGACGAAATTGAAACACTAAATACTTGAACTGAAGCGTTTAATTTATCTTTTTTCAAATGCCCATTACGCAGCTCTTGCCACGTGTATATGTGGTAAAAGTTGCAAGGAAATAAATACTTGCGCAATTTTTGTGACTAAAGTTTAATTATTGTATTACTTATTACTTCTTTTTTCTTTCTTCCCATATTGAAATCTGACTAAACAAAAACAGAATGTAGGAAGGACGAATTTTAGCTATTCGCTAGTGACATACAAAAAATTATGGCTCAACCATATAAGCAATTGATACTTGGCACTAGCAGTGTATAGGGATGTGTACTTACTCTTGTTTTACTACTCAAAAAGGAAGTTATATGTAAGAATTGGTACCTGTGTCTTCGGTTTGGGGATAAATTTTTCATGTAAATCTCCATGTGTAAAATTAGATATAGAAAAAGTGAGTTATAAGTAGCTTCCACCCTAGCTTGGCCACATGCCTTTCCCATGTATCCCTCACTCTTTCTATTCCCTTTTCTTTTTCCCTTTTTTTTTATAGAAAAATGATTAGTCACTTTTTTTTTTTCGATACATTGAAATTTGAAGGGAATAAGGTTTGAAACTATGACCTCATATATACTATCTAAGTTTTTCACAACTAACTCAATCCTAGTGACTTTCTATCCTTTTTCTTTGTAGTGTAAACCTTAGCATAAGACTTGTAAAACTAAATTACTTAGGATAATATTACTAGGGATAGCATAATATTAGCATCATCATTTATATTTGGGGGTTAGTGTTGGGCCCAGAGACCGATTCACAGTGTAATTAAATGATGTCAATGTATGGCAATGAGTACCAAAACTAAATCTGATAGAATTAAATCTACCAATCGGCGCAGTGATATTAATCAGGATGAATAGTAAATTTTTCTACAGTAGAGCCCACTGATCACTATTCACGTGGGCCCATTGATCACTATTCCGTGGGGCCCACTGGTCACTTGTTGAAAAAACTCTCCTCGGCACCGAAGTCTTCACGCATGAATAGTGATTTACTGTTCATGCGTGGAAAAATTTCCTCTCTTCACGTTATGGCTTCAAATTTTCACTAGTGGGACCCAACGACTGGACCCCATAGTTAGGTCCTAACCCCCAATAACTTCTAACATTATGAAAGAATGGTGTAAGGAATTTGAGATAGAATTGAATTAACATAATTTAAATCGGGTATATATTAGACATAGTCAGATATACTTTTAAGAAAAAGCTAATGCTCCTTACTATCATCTAAATACTAATTAAAGACTTTGGAGATGCTAATCATGTTATGTTATGTCAATTTGTGTAGGAACATCATGTCGCTCCCGACCATCCTACCACCAAAGATGGAGATGGGAAAGATCCCCATAAAACTTCTGAGTTTGTGGCTGGCCCTATCGAGACTCATCCTCCAGGTGAAGAGACTCATGTCTTTTTCATTTTATCCCCTTAGCCTTCGCCTTAGCCTTCGCTCTCTCGCTTTCTCCCTAACTATCCTTTGGGGTTTGTTTAGTTTCTGACAATGATGACACTTACACAACATAAAGATGCTAAGTAGTGAGAAACTTTACCAAAATTTTATTATTGAAATTGTGTGACATAATTATTGGCTTTTAGATGGACACATGCATCATATCATTTTATTCAATCTAACAATCACGATGATTCGTATCACATATCGAAATAATCTTTTTCTTAGTAGTTCTACTCAAAATTATGCAAAATTATTTAGCAAGCAACAACAGAGCTAGAGGGGGCAAGTTTGTTATATATTTGATTACATACAAGAATAATTTCATAATATTGTAAATGATTTATAATTAAATGAATATTATTTTTAATTAATATTTTAATATCAAAATTTTAGCGTACAAGTACTAATGATTATAGGAATTATGAAATTTGCTATGTTTTTCAAAATATGTTAATGAAATCACAAGCTAAGCTATTTAATGAACATTATATATTTAAATCTTATAGGTATATATAATCATTTATCTTTAATAAATTATATATTTATTTGAAAAATGAGTGATTAAAATAAATATAATTTATTCAAAAGTTTTATTCCATTACTTAATTTAGTCCTACTCTTCCTCTTATATTTTCTGATCCATCCCTCGATGTAAGGTGCTTAGGACGCATGCTAAATTAAATTACTCTATCCTTACTTTCCAGGAGTAATGGAGGATCCCAATCTTATTTCTCTTGTCAAAATGGAGCTTGAAGAATTGGTTGCTAGCAACCATTTGGCTTCAGAGAACTTGTCCTTGTTGACTGATTTCATTACGAACAAGCCTTCCGTTAGTTTAACTGACAATGCCCACAGCAATAAATACAAGGGATTTGCCTACAGCTGCCTTGCTGATCTGTTGAGATTCCTCCAAACCCATAGCGCCCTTGATGTCTTAGAATCGTGTGGCTCCGATTTTTCTGGGCTGTTACATGATGCCCGCAGATCCGGTTTTAATAAGGATTGGTTGGATGCAGTTGAGAGGCGTGCACTATGTCCTGGTTTAGAAGAAGTCTCTCAAGGTCAACTGCAAAAAATATTGGACACCAAGCAGCAAGCTGCCAAGGAAGTTGAGGCGATGCGTTTGAAAATAGGCACATTGACTCAACAGGTGGAGGATCTTAAGCATCAGCTTGTGCCTTTCGAAGCTGCTTTGGAGAGTATTATTCAGCGGGAAGCCCAAGTTCTGAAAGCTTTGAGCGCCCCCCTTGGCTATTAATAATAGACTGCTTTTCATTTGTTTCTTGATTGATTGATTGCTTGATTGTGTGTTACAACTTCGTGCTTCCACGGTAGCTCCTTCATTTCCTAGAGATGAAGTGAACTAAACCATCATATTCTATTGTGTTTTTTTTTTTTTTTTCTGACAGAGGGTATCCCAAATTTGGTAACTAATCCTCGATTCCGACATACCGTAAACACCAAGGAACATGATAGCTAGGGGGTTAAGCGACGCTTTCCTCCCAGGCTCGAACCCAGGACCCTAGAGTCCTGTGTCCACCTCTCCCTGTTTCTTTCACCGCTAGGCTAAGGGGTCATTGGCTTCTATTGTGTGTTTTAAACTATTAATTATTGATCGATGTATATATGTCACACGATCTAATAAAGTGAGGGACTATTGTCGTTTCCATTATCTATTATCACATAATGGACTTTCAATTAATTTTCTGAAAATACCTTTTATAAAATATTTTAACTGATAACAATTTAGTATTACTTTAATATTATTCAAACTCATTGTTATAAATATTGCTAGATAAATTTTCTTTTAATATTGTTTCTATAAGTTTTTTGTCAAAAGGTTTTCAAAACAGTTTTTTATCTAATGATTATTATTTGATTTCAAAATGTTTAACATTGATTATATTTTTTATTTTGAAGTGACCATTTAATATTATAAGTATTTTTCATTAATTTATTTGATATAAATATTAAATTAATTATTATTTTTTATAATATAATAGTTATCTACAAAATATAGTAGTAAGTATATTAAATAAAAATAATAAATAAATTGTAACATAAACATACACGGCCTATTTTTTAAGCTTCTTTGTATAGTTTAATTTAGCATTAAATAAACATATCATATCCACATTTTTAGTGTCGATCTCTCAAATGTTATCGTAGTATTTATTTTTATTTTTACTACTAAAAATGATGGTAACAAAATTCATTAAATGAGTTATCTACTTAATAATTATATACACTGTCACGATAAAAAGTTTATACTAAAATTAAGGTAACACAATGTTTTATTTTGTCTCTTGGACTTATTTATTATTAATATCTTATATTTTATAAAAAAAATAATGTTCAGTGTTGCGTGCATTGTTTATTGGAAATGTCTTACTGATTGTGTCTTTTAAATTCATCATGAGAAGAAACATGGATATTATTGTGATAACTCTACCGTGAGAGTTGTTATTTCCTTTAGTTTTCTATGTTTCTTTATTTAACTCAGACATTTTCTTGTTAATCTTGTCATCCACCAATCTAGGTTGTGGAAATGTGCTCGACTCATGAGCCATGATCATAGCAACAACAATTCTTCAAAATCTACATACAACTCAATGTCATTAATATTTGGTTGATATTGTTGATATGTCCAAAAAATTTGTTGAATGTTATCCTCCTTTATTGCAACTGTTTAATATTGTATATTGTCAAAAATCAAGATCAGGCACTTGTATCTTATTGATGCCACTATTTTTGTAGTGTTAGGGTTTATTGATTAACAAAGAAAATCTTGTAGCTCAAAAAATAAAAATATGTAGGGAATAAAAAGATGTTAGGGACTCTCACATATTAATATCGCATTCACTTGCATTTGTAAGGATATGGCCATTGACATATAATATTATCATGGCACTACTATTCATTTTATTAATACTCAAAAAAAAATTTTGGTGGCACACTTTTTTTCACTGGTGGAACACTTTTTTTTCCCTTCTCTGCTTCTAAAACTTAAAATACAAGGAGAAAGGATGACAAGGAGATTGAGGATTGGTGGAGCTTTTCCTGTGCTTCTAAACTCAAACATGAGAGGTGAAAAGATCAAAAGGGATACAATGAGAAATAAAAGACCAAAGGGAACATAATGAGAAAGAAGAAGAACACTGAAAGAGAGAAAAGAGAAGATGTTGGACAGATCAAGAAGGAGGCAATGGTCAGAGAAAAACGGGATGAATGGTTACAGGGAGATAGGATGAATGGTTAGAGGGAGGATGAGCTTAGAGTGATGAGTCACGTTTAATTTATACAGGGGGATAAACTAAACTCGAAACAGATTTAAAAAGTATTATTTTATTAAAATATTATTATATTCAAGCTTTTTAAAAATTTCAAAAAATATTATTTTATTTTAAAACAAAACTTAGACCATCCGAGTTCAACACAATATATTATTTTGCTCAAACAGTATTTTATCCATCAATTTTATATAATTTGTATTATAAAATTTAAAAAAATAATATTTTATTTCACAACTATGCTCGGAAGTGTAGCGTGTACTTCCAAAACATATAAAAACATTATTTATTTAAAAAGTCACTGTTTTCATTCTTGAAAATTCGGATTGTCTGAATTTTATGTTAAATTCCTCGTCTCTCCTCAAACCCAGATGTCCATAAAACTCTCCATCCCCCAATAAAATCGTGAAATAATCCCATAAAACCCATAACTAAAAACCCAACCACTCTGTTATGTAGTTGCCAAGCAATAATGATAGTGATAAAATGAATTGCTTGTGTATAGTTTGGAGGGTTAGTCGAATTAAAGCTTAAAGAATAAACTAAGCGATCGCCAACCATTTTGTCACGTAGTTTATTAATTTCTTGAACTTTCACAATTGTTGGATCCATCATTACATTTGGAAAGTAAATTAAAATGATGATTGCAGATTTAGGATGTCCTTTATGTTTTTTTTTTTATCTTCCTTTTTGTATATTAGAAAAGATGAAATTATATTGAGGAAACATCATTACGCATAGATCCTTGAAAGGCCTTTTGGAGATTTTCTTTGGTGAAAAGAGATGTAGATAAAAGCGAGTAATACTATTTGAACATTTAAAAATAAATATTCTATTAGTATATTTATTTTATCATCCGTTGATATGATAAAAATATTTAATGAATAAATACTATATTACTATATATGATTAATTTATATCTCAATTATTTCAAAAATCATACAAGAGAGTGATGCTATTTGAACATTTAAAAATGAATATTCTATTAGCATATTTTATTAACATGCCGGTGTAAAATTTCTACTTTTTTATAATTTTCTTAATTTAGTCTCCTCTAATTTTTTTTAATTCTTACCAATATTTTATTTAACTAGATGTTTAAATATCAAATAATATGTTACATAATATACATGTGTTTTCTTGAGTTTATTTGTAAATATTTATTTCTTTTACATTTGACAATTTTATGTAAATTTTGAAATCAAATAAAAACTATAAGACATACATATTCTTTAAATTAATTAGTAAATATTGATCCTTTCTAAAATTGTGATCTAGTTCCATACCTATTTGGATGTTTAAATAATATTTTTTATTACTAATATATAGTTTGAACGTAACAGCCGCAATGCTCAAAATGCGTTCATTTCATAACTAAGGTTTGTTTTGGTAGATACCTCATAACTAAGGTTTTATAGTTCCTTCAGAATAACCTATTAATCCGAAAAAAGAAGGAGAGTAAACTACTAGTAGTACAAGTTGAAACGACATTGACATGATGAGCATGAGAGATTGCAACCTCGAATTACAGCATAGGTAGTAGAAAATATCTCCGTGTTGATTCCTTAATATTTAAACATTAATGAAATAGCAAGCATTTCTGAAGGGAGAATCCACTTACTTATGGCTCCAATTAAATTTAGGATTAATTAATTCACAAATCTATGTAATTTTATTAAATTTTTAATTAGATATTTATATTTTAAAAGTTTTTAATTAGATTCTTATACCAAAAATAAATTTTTAATTGAATCTTTAACTCTATTATTTATTATAAAAATATGAAAATTAATAAAATATTCTTAAAATATTTTTTACTATTATTTTATATTAAAAAATTCCACCACACCCTCCACTTTCCTCTCTCACCGACACCATGACACACCTTTCCCCTTCCCTTTGTCACTGCCACCACCATGATTTACAAAAGAAGAGGCAGAAACCACCTTCACCATCACCACAACAATTCATTCACCATCACCACTCACCACACAAGCCCAAAAAAGGAAATTAAAGCTTCTAAAAAAATGTAAAATAAATAAAAAGAAGAGCACGAGCCTATCTTTCATGAGTAATTCTCATGGAAACATTTTCTCAAGTTTGGAGATTTAAGGTTTTCGTGCATTGAAGCTGGTTGATAGGGTTTCTTTTTCCTCTAAGATCTAATCCAAAATGCCTCTTTCCATGCTTTTTCTGCTGCATTTTCCCCTATTATGGCTTGGTTTCTTTCACTGCAATATGACGATGACTGTTTCATGGTGGTTCGCGGCTAGCATAGGGCGGTGATAGGAATGAGGATAACCGTTCGCGTAAACGGGAATACGAACAGAGGTGGCAATTGAAAGCGAACGATGGCTCTGGGACAAGGAGGCCACAGAGGCTAACAGTGGGATTAGAATGCAATGGTGGGGATTTGTTTTTTTGGGTCTTGATTGTGTTTATGTTGCTACACTGGGGATTTGCTTCTAGGGATAGCGGTGGTGGTGGGAAAGAGAATAAGAGGAAGAAGAAAGTAAGGGAAAGGGGAAGTGGATTTTCTTGGTTGTGAGTTGTTGACATGGCAGTGGTCTTGGAGCTCAGGAAGGTCGCTGTGTTGAGCGAGTTGTTATTTTGAGGAAGGGGAAGGGAGTGAGTTTTTCTTTCTTTTTTTTTTAAATATAAAATTGTAGTGAAAGAAAGTTTTAGGAATATTTTTTTAATTTTCATGTTTTTGTAATGGATGATTAGTGACTTATTTTTAGTATATGGATTTAATTGAAAAATTTTAAAATATAAAGACCCAATTAAAAATACAATGAAACTATAAGGAATAACAAACTAATTAAACCTTAAATTAAAACATGTTGAAAAAAATATTAGTATCGAGTCCAAGTTTTGATCCAACATATGATATAATATCAACTTGTAGCTTTGTAATATTGATAATTTTAAATTATATTTTGAATAATTAATATATTAATATGAGTAGGGTTCATCAATACTGATACTATATTATCATTAGAGTATGTGTTATTTGGATATCCAAAAATTAGGTGTCTATAGACACTTACTCATATCCATGGTGGAGAATAAGAAAAAAGATGCTAAAATAGGGGTTCTATAAAATTTGAGGGTAATAGATTGAGTGTTTACAAGGAGTACTAGATCATAGGTGTTAAAAAAACATTTCTCATTATCATTACCTAAAAGAAAACTTTGCTGTAGGTATGGATTACTGATTTTTCTTGATATTTGGTGAAATTTACTTCACTTATTCTCTATTTATAAAATTTACACAAGATTTCTGAGTTTATAAATTTATTATACTGATTTTTTTAAATTTATAAAGTTATTATATCATTTTTTTTCTTATCATGTAATAAATAATACATTTAAAAAAAATCAATATCACTCAAATAAATAAAGAAAATACAAGGTAAATTCCACTATCAAATCTAAGAGGAAGTCGGTTATTATTCCAAGTTGACGGACATAGAGATACCAGAAGCCCAGCAATTAAATAAAGCAAATTCATTTATCCATAATCCAATGCGGCAGACAAGAACGCAAGAAAGTAGGGATACAAATTGTACACTTTTCCTTACTGCCCTAGATTCTATAAAAGCACATCAAAATGGTCAATGCAATTTACTTGATAGCCCTCGGTTCTTCTTCCAATCCCTTCCATCTTTGGATTCTAATTTCCAAGTCCTATCCCATGCACGAGCTCACTCCCTCATGATAAAACCAAAAAGCTCCCTTATTCAATATACTATTGATTTTTTTTTTCGATACCTTTACATACTTTTTACCCTTTTTATTTTTTTATATTTTAATAAATTAGATTAGCCAGACAATGTAAACTTAATTACCAGATATCAATATCATTAAATTTTATAAACATATCCAAAAGAACCCCTTTTAAAAATATCAATTAAATTTAAAAGCAAAATATATGTGATCACATAAAAGAAGTACATTATTAAAGAGTAATCCTACTTTATAGTCCAACCCCTTTATTAGACGTCTTTCTTAAAGTTTTTTTTTCTGGATTTTTACCTTTCATGTCAAACACATAGGATGTGTAATTTCTCATTCATTGCTATCTCATACCAAATAAATCCTAAATATAGTAGTATTTTTGTAGGTCTCATACATAAATATCTAATATAGAGTCTAATTCACAAGTTTGATTTTTGTCTCTTACTACAAGATCATTTTCTTAAATGTCGTCAAGGATCTCGCTTCTGACTATATATTTAAAGAACTCAATTAACTACTAATTGTATTATGTCTCATGGTTATAGAGCCTAATTTCTATGTATTGATAATATAATAGTTCTACAATATTGTGCATAGAAAGAATACACACTTAATTTTTATGTATTTTACTTATATTTATTTATATCAAACATATGCAGTCTCTACCTTATATATTATCTACCTATACGTTTTCAAATACAATATTAGTTAAAACATTTTATTTTCATTATTAAAATGACAATCTCCTCTTTTCTTTAACAGTACCAAAATCCCCCTAAGACAACAAAAACAGTGTTCTTATATTCATTCATTCACAATAAAACCATCGGGAGATACAAACAAAACAGGAGGAGGAACTGAAAGAAAGGAAGAAAGAAATTAAAGTAAGAATGAGACTGGCACTTGCTGTCAGATTGAATTCCTTCAAGGCCAGCTCAAACCAAACCACTCCTTCCTCTCCCTCTCCTCACTCTTCTTCCACTTCAAAACCCTTAACCATGTGCTGCCACCACTAAACAAACCGTATTTTATACGTAGCAATACGAGTACAGCATACAGTATAGGCGTTGTTCAAGCCATATGGGCTGCACGGCGTCCAAACTGGACAACGAGGAGACGGTGCGGCGGTGCAAGGAGCGCCGCCGCCTAATGAAGGAGGCGGTGCGTGCTCGGCACCACCTCGCCGCAGCCCACTCCGACTACTGCCGCTCCCTCCGCCTCACTGGCTCCGCCCTCTCCACCTTCGCCGCGGGCGAACCTCTCTCCGTCTCTGACAACACCCCCGCCGTATTCCTTAAACCCTCCACCACCACCTCAAAACCCTCACCAGCGTCACCACCACAACCGCCACAGCCACAACCACGACCACAACCACAACCACAACCTCCCTCTCCTTCCGCCACCCTAACAAGCTCCAAACTCCCCCACATCCTCACTCCCCCAACCGCCACAACCACCAAGCGCCGCCGCAAGCCACCGCCGAAGCTCCCACACATACTCTCCGAGTCGAGCCCTTGTTCCTCTCCGAGAAGCCAAACATCAAATTTCCCGAATCCATTTTTCTTCCCAACCGCTCACTCCACCTACTCAAGCACACCTTCCCAAACATCCTCTGTTTGGAACTGGGATAACTTCTACCCTCCCCCGACCCCTCCCGGTTCCGACTACTTCCGCGCCAAACAGCAGAATCAGAATCAGAATAATCGTAACCCCAATCCCGCTCCCCAAACACCCGATTCCGACGAGTCCGGGTCCCAATCGTTAGGATCGGAATCCGAATACAACTTCTTCCACTCCGAACCACAGAACCACAGAATTAACAACGTTGATTCCCAATCTGAGAGATCCGAATACGATTTCTTCCGAAGAAAACCCGAACCGGAACCCGAACGCGAAGAGAAGCGTTATTATCATAACCATCATCATCTTGGTGAAGCGTATACGGAAACGGAGCGAGAGGAGGTTCAGTGCAGCGAGTGGGGGGACCGGTACAGCACGACGAGCTCGTCGGAGGAAGAGGACGGTGATCTGAGGTCGTCTGCGAGAGCGGACTCTGTTGCAGGCCGCGGAGGCGGCGGCGGTGGTGGTGCTACGGCGGCGGCGAAGGTGGCGGAGAAGGTGGACGTGAAGAGCGGGAACGAGGCGTCGGAGGAGGTGGCGGCGGTGGGGATGAGGATGGTGGTGAGGCACAAGGATTTGAAGGAGATTGTTGAGGCGATTAGGGAGAATTTCGAGAAGGCTGCGGGTGCTGGAGACAAGCTATCGGAGATGCTCGAGATCAGTAGGGAGCAGCTTGATCGGAGTTTCAGGCAGTTGAGGAGTGAGTCTTTTTTTCTATTATTTATTTTTTTTCTGTTTTTCAGCTGAATTTTGGTTTTGGGGTTTTGTTGAGTGTTTGGTTACTCGGAAATTGCGGGAAAGTTTTTTAAACTAATTCGTTGAATGCAATTGGAATTCGGACAAAACTCATGCTCAATTGTTTTGGGCAAGTTTGAATCAGCTAAGGAAAATTCTGATATTTCAAATTTCAAGTATTTCATTTTCATTGTTTTTAAAAAAATTTGGACACAAAGTGCTGGAAAAGTAAAATCCGGCGGATTCACGTTTGAATTCAGTCAACGTCATGCTATATATGTATTTATGTATTTTGTATTGGTACTTAGACCCGTATAAGTGACAGAGAACGGTTCCGTTTGTTTGAATTCTTATTGGTATGTTGTCTGATTTCGGGATTTTGTGAAGAGAGACTGAAAATAGGAAATAGAGATTTATCGTTTTCACTGTCACAAAATCCTAAAACCATAGAACATAATAAAATAAAAAATTGAAAATGAAAATAAAAATCAAACACAGAAAATTGCTTCTAAAATTTCTGAGTTCTGTTTTGGGTTACTGGGATATTTAAGTTGAAGAAATTGAGATTCAATTTTCTGTGATTTTTTTTTTGTATAATCATATTCATTGTTATTATTATGATGAAGTGCACCAAATGGTGGGTTTAATTTTCTGGGAAAAGTTGAGTTATTTCATTTGATGATTTTTGAACGCAGAAACTGTGTATCACTCGAGTAGTCTATTGAGCAACCTGAGCTCGAGTTGGACCTCAAAACCGCCATTAGCGGTTAAGTACCGGCTCGACCCCGGTTCGTTTGAAAAACCAGGTGGTCCAAAGAGTCTGTGCTCCACCTTGGAACGGCTTTTGGCTTGGGAGAAGAAGCTCTATCAGGAAGTGAAGGTAAAATTTAGCTTAATTTTCGTGATATTTGCCTAATTTCACAAATATAATTTATTTTATTAATAAAAACTACTGTTACTTTTTGGGACAATAAAAAGGTGTAGGAAAATGAACACGTATTTGACTGTTTAGGGTGAAAAGACCGCTGTTTTTAATGTGTTTTTTTCCCTTGCTGTTTAATTGACTAAAATAATCTCTTGGGGTGTGTAGTGGGACCATATTGAATAATGCTCCTGGTTTGGACGGTTTCTTTCGGTGCATTTGACTAAATTGTGCATTGTTTACTGTGTCTATGTTAAATGACTGGGGTGCCCCTACCTCTTCTAGCCTGTGTTATGCCCAAGGCCAAGGGAGGCAACACAAGTCGTGAAAACGACAATGGAAGCGATTAGTAGCTAGTAGCTACACTTTTTGCTTTGTAACAAGCAAATTGTTAGTATTCGCTTGTTTGGAATTTTAGGGTATTATTATTATTATATTTTGGTTTCTAGGAAATGTTTTCTTGTTTTCATCATTATTTCTTTATGAAAGTATCATTTTACTTTTTTGAGTTTAATTTTTCGATGAGTGTCCTTAAGGAGTTTAAAATAGTAAGTTTTTAAGTTATTTTAATGCGCTCCCTGTATTGGAAACTTGAAAAACTTGTTCTTCAGGGCAAAACATACAAGTTTTGGACACATGTTAGAAAAACCTTAATTTCCATGAACTAGCAATGTAAAATAATTTTACACTATTACTCAATAGAATTTTAATAAAGTGTCAAATCATGTTTAATAGTTGATAAATGATAACTGCCATCATACTTTTGTTGAATTTCGATTGGTTGACGGTGTAAAATAATTTTTCGCTATCAGTGCATATAAACTTAATTTTTATTCTATTTACTGGCTTTAGAATTTTGTGTAGAAAAAGGTGACAAAAAATAATAAAAAGCATAAAACTTTTTCTGAAATCAAAATAGATCATTAGTTGTTCATGCCACTTTTTTCAAGTCTTGCACTCTATGTGAATCGTTGTTCACAACTTAACTTTCAATAGTGATTCCTGATTGGTTATCCATTCTACTGATAGGAAAGGATACGATATGAATGAAGGTCAAAGATTTTGTTATACTACATTTACATAACTATTATACAGCTATTGCCACTCTTACTTAACCACTATCATTTTAATTTATCTAAAATACCCTTTCTTTTATTTGTCAATTAACACACTAATCTATTATTAAGTACTAATTATAATATATAAGTTCATTTGAATTGTTCAAAATAATTCATTTTCATCAATTTATCATTTCTATATAAAACTAATGTACAAATACAATTACGGAAGTAAATATTGAGTTATCTTTTCAAATTTTTATCAATCTAGTAATTATCTAAATAATATAATAATAAAATAACGTTAATCAAAGTAAAAAAATAGTATCCTATAAAATATGACACATAAATCCGTTGTTTTGTTTAAAGTGAATATTTAAAATAGGACACGAGTATTATACCACACACACACACATATTTATGTATATAAAATACGACACATTTATAATATTTAGCGCAATTTTTTTATTAAAATATCAAATTGAATTCTTTAATCAATTCTAAATATATTAATTATCTAAGGATATATGTAACAATGACCAACATAATAAAGAAAAATTAATATGATAATGCATGAAGTACATGTATATCATTGAAATAACTGTGTTTTATATTTTTCATAAACTTCTTAAGACGTTTTGTTAATTCTACTTTTATGTCTGAGAAATGATAGTTTGACACTCATGTGTCATGACTCACTACCTCTGATTCGTTAGATTAGATGAAAAAAAAATTTTAAGAAAAATAAATGATTTTGAATGGTGGATTGCATTGTGAGTCGATGCGTTAACCTTGTGCGTACATATAGCATCCCTCTTTATGTCTATACTTTTCAATTTTTTTTTGTGCAAAATTAATCCTCCATTTTTATTTTTTTTTTTGCATCAAATATGCTAAGTTTATTTCCTCTCATAAAAGTGAGAAGTTTTTATTTGAGTTAATAAAATATTTTCTCAATCAATTTTTAAAAAATATGGAAAGAAATGATAAGAAAAGGGTATTTTAGAGAAAATGAAGAAATAGTAATTAAGTGGGAATGACAATAGCAATTTGGGAGTGGCTCTGCTATTGTATATATTACTTGCCAAAAATGGAGAGAAAAGTAATATATACAATTCGTGTTATTGATGCTTTCCATTAACTTGGTGTCCACCTTGGTCTGTCTTTTTCATCAAACTGCAATTAGGTGGTTCTGTAGCATTTACTTTCAGCTAAAATTATGCGGTTTTGAAACCTCGTGTGTTGATGCCTACTTCAAAATTTCCTTGCATATATGGAGGCTAGAGAAAGTGTGAAGATTGAGCATGAAAAGAAATTGTCAGCTCTGCAGAGTCGGGAATACAAGGGGGGTGATGAAGCGAAGATAGACAAAACCAAGGCTTCCATAACAAGGTTGCAGTCACTAATTATTGTCACATCTCAGGCTGTGTCTACCACCTCAACTGCCATTAATGGCCTCAGAGACTCTGATCTTGTTCCTCAGCTTGTTGAGCTCTGTCATGGGTTAGTCTCTTGGTTCTGCAATTATTTTATGGATTTATCAAACAAGTGGTTATGGAGTCCAAATGAGAAATTTTGGTATTGGAAAGATGAGTTTTGATCAAAGTATAAGACTCACGAAAAAGTTTTGAAACTTGCTTTTTTTAGTATTCTTAGGGCACTGGTTAAAACAAACCTTTTATTTATGGTTTTACTGTATTATTTACTCAATGTATTAGAGGAGAGTTGAATGATCAAGTTCTAGTAAAATAAGATTAGACCAATAATCAACAAG
This sequence comes from Dalbergia cultrata, assembly GCA_031216105.1. Taxonomy (NCBI): domain Eukaryota; kingdom Viridiplantae; phylum Streptophyta; class Magnoliopsida; order Fabales; family Fabaceae; genus Dalbergia; species Dalbergia cultrata. The sequence continues at coordinate 65,677,155 of CM062346.1, forward strand.
GAAACCTTCAATCTAGGACAATAATGATGGCATATGGGATCACATTAAATTGCCATTGGTACTGCTGCTATAAATGAATGAACTTTAATAACTTCATTGGGTCCCTCAAATTTTCAAGTGGTACATAGAAAAGAAATAGGGAGCCTTTTTTTCAATTTAGAGCCAGTGTTATTTACCCAAAATTTAGAGCCAGTGTTTGTCTTGTGTTACTATTTGAATTGAGTCATTTGAGACTTCATGATCAAAGGCACTCTAAATTGTATTTTCTGTGTCCCTTAAATTTAAAATCATGCTTTGGCTTTAGGGTGCATTTGTTTCAGATTTTTTTTTTTGAAAAAAAAGTCATTATGAAACTTACATTTTATGTATAATTGAAAAATCTGAAAAGTGTTTTTTTTCTTTTTGCAGAAGCTAATATTTTTAACTTCTAAAAAAAGTTAAAAGCTGATTTTTTTTTATTCTGATTATTTTTTAAAATTTATTCAAATATATGAAAAATGATTTTTTTGGGTGAAAAATGTGATTTTCATCCCAAAATATCTCATCCAAACGCCCTCTTAATGCAGGGATCTTTATTCCTTATTTTGTGTGAAAAAAGAAATCTAGATGATGGAATGTGAGGACTTGGTTGAGCTGTAACAACTCCTCTGAAAGAACTTAAACTAACTTGAATCCTAGTTTTTTATTATATTATAATTGTTGTTGTTATTCCTAGAGGGTATTCATGGTGAGCAATAAGATCCATGACTCATCTTATGTAAAACATGCTTGTTTGGGTCACATACAGTTTCGGTCATGGTGGCTAAAATCATTTTGACTTGCTGATTTTCTATGCCACTTGCTTCAGTTCTGTGCAAGTGCATGTGCCTCTTTGTACCTGACTGTCCAACTACTGCCTAGCACTTGTAATCACACCTTGGTCCACTACTGCACTCATCAAATGTTTTCATGCTTAAATTTTATGCTTCATTTGATCATCACTGACGGATGGAATCGGGTATATTAAAGTAACGATGGTATTATAGTATAACCCATGCCCATATAGTAATTTGCTGTATACAACTATACACTATTTAAGTGGTTGCCAGGTGCTATAGATTGTGTCAAAAAATAATTATTGCTTTTATTGTTTCTTGTCATCTATTTGTTTCCAAATCATTAGATAGGTCAAGTTGACAATAATGTATGAAACTGGGGGATTGTGTGTAAACATGATAGCATGATTCTTGGTAAAGCATGTTGTTGCAATTGGTAGTGCAATAATGTTACAAACCCAGAAATACAGAAGTATTTTGAATAATTATCTGTAAAAGATCACTTATATCAGTGGGATATCAGTTCAGGACCAGACCTGTTCTACTATAGAAGAACACATAAAATGAAAACCTTAAAGATGATGCAGAATTTTGAGGGTCTGTAACTTCCTTCCAATTAGGCAGCAGCCACCCAAAACCTTGGCTAAAATTCTGGGAATCTGGTATGTCCTCCACTAGGATCCTTCTCTCTGTTTTATCCTTGCTCCCTCATGATTCTCCCTTACTCCCCATGCCCCTTACCATGTAAGCAAGGTAATTACATTACAGCCTTTGTTCTCTCTTCCCCTATTATCCATTTATCTCTCTCTAGTAATTAGTGACCCTGAATTGCCTAACAAGT